>VUYV01000070.1:2499288-2572219 GCA_008711295.1 Anarhynchus alexandrinus | reverse complement strand
GAGGTGTTCAAGGCCAGGCTGGACGTGGCCTTGGGCAACCTGGTCTAGTGGGAGGTGTCCCTGCCTATGGCAGGGGGGTTGGAACTCGATGATCTTCAAGGTCCTTTCCAACCTAAACCATTCTATGATTCTATGATTCTATGATCTTTCCATGAAGCTAACTGAGATTTAGAGAAAGAGGAGAAAACCTTTCAGCATCCCCTGCTCAAGCCTAGGGAGAAAAGCTGTGAGCAAACATGCATAGCAGCATCTTCAATTCAAAGGAAATGCAAAAGGAACTGAAGAAGTAGAACGGGAAAACACAAAGCACAATCAGGATAGCACAAAGCAAGGATAGCCTAAAGACCAAATACTTAAATTTAATCTGAAGAAATCTAACCCCTCATTTTAGAAAGCTGTATACGAAGGTCACAGTACAACAACTCATTTCTGTTCCCTATCTGGATGAGGATTTCTGATGTAAGCTTTAGGGTATACTTGAAACAACAAAGAGATTGTGGTCTACAGTAAGGGTGAATAACAGAAGTGTTCTTGAACTGGTCAAGTAAAATCTCTGTGCTATGGCTACAGCATGTGGCTCAAGGGTTGTGCTGGAGGCCTAGGGGACAAAGACTGCCCAAACACTTTCCACAGTGACATGTGGGCAATAGCTGCCACCTATTTCTTGCACATAACTGTTCCAGCTCCTTCCCCCTTAGACTCTGAGACATTCAGTGTGTTATCTTTTGATTCCTGACAACCTGGATATTTCGATACATCGCTGACAAAAGTATAATAGCTTATGTCAGCTCTCCATGAAAAAAAAAAAACCCTACAAAAATGCCACTTATTTTTGTTTTATTATGTTTCTTTGTTTGTTGGTGTGGGTTTGTTTTGGATTTTTTTTGGGGGGGGGAGGGCTGAAATTAAGAGATGAATGAAAACTCTGTTGCAGAACTGCTTCAAAAGAAAACTGGGTCTACAATTATATTAGTTTTCATAATAGCTGCTTTAAACAAGAAATGCTGGTATTTCTTATAAAAAATCAAAATATTTATAGATGGATCTGCTCCATAATGTCCCATGAGTTTTTTATCTATGTAAGACATATTAGCAGTCCTTCTTTAGGGACTGTGCTTTTCTCAGCAAGACAGTTTTTCATCACATACCGTGGTCCTGGAATTCCGTGATGACGAATTCTCCCACCCAAGACGGGAATGAGGATACATAATGAAAGATGTATTCAGGACAACTCAGGAGCCCATTTACACAAGTGACTATGAATACACAAGCTCCAAATCTATGAAATACATTTCCTCATGAAAATACTTGGGTTATCTCCCTCTAACAGGGAAAAGAAAAGCTTCTGACATGGGCACTTAAAAACTGACATACGTAATAGTTTTGCTTTGTTACAGATTGAAACTGAAGACTTCAGGAAGTTACTAGGCAATCTGAACCAAAAAAAAAAAAAATTAAAACATTGTTTTCTTGAACCAGTGAGTGACAAAACCCATTTAACAAAGTATTTTAGTTGGGGATAAGCACACCATGACATCTACATAATTAATCTGGCTTTTCTGAGCTGGAATATATCAAAGAGTG
This sequence comes from Anarhynchus alexandrinus, assembly GCA_008711295.1. Classification (NCBI taxonomy): domain Eukaryota; kingdom Metazoa; phylum Chordata; class Aves; order Charadriiformes; family Charadriidae; genus Anarhynchus; species Anarhynchus alexandrinus. Next base: position 2,570,635 of record VUYV01000070.1, on the reverse strand, counting down.
CAGTAATATATAATACAAAATACACAGAGATAATTTATTAGAGAGGCCTTTATAATTATGACAACATTATCTAGTTTAAGACAACATAAAATCCCTTCATTACTGTAAGTTTACATCTTCTAAATGATGTTCCCACTTGAATGCAGACTATTGATTGGTTTTTGAATAACAAAAACCCCCAAGCCTCTATAGCTTAAAACATGAGAATTCATTTCCAAATTGTACTGAAAACCACAGTGTAAACCAGTGTCTCTTAAGGATGTATTTTGCTCCTGTGGATACTCTTTAGTGGGATGTTTCTCACAGAAGGAAAGGTGAATACCAAACAAAGAAGTTCAGAAAATCCAATTTGAGCATATATTGTGTTAGAACTGATCCCAGCAACCCACAAACCCCTAACCTGCAGCTAATGAGTTACTGACTGAAGATGAGAAGGGTCAGAGAATTGCCATTAAATAATGCTGTTGGACAGTAGGTGACAATTTTTAAAGTATTCTGAACATCATGGGGGTTTTGTGCAAGGGTATTGGAACATATAAAAGGCTTTCTCTGACTGGGTACTAACAGGAATAAGTTTATGAAGATATTTGATAGTGTTTTATAAGATAGAAATGAGGAATCTCAGTAGAAAGTTCTTTCAGAGTAACACTCTGCCTATAGCCTTGGAAGGGTTATTTCTGCTGCAACGAACATATGGGATTCAGCAGAGGAAAAATTAATTTCTTCCGAAGTCCAATAACCCTTACCTGGGGAGACAACCCTAGAAATAAGAAATAGAGTTCCAAACCAGAAAAACAGAAGAATCAATGACATGTGAAGCAATCCAGAAAAGGATTTTCTCAAATTTTGGAGAACTAAAGAAAAAATTGGATCACTACTTCCTACCTTGAATTTAAGGTCTCCAATAACTGATATTCAATAAATTTAAAAAATGTATATATAAAACAAAACCAGACAAAAGGTTATTGTAAAGATTACAAAATATCCTGAAACTTAAGAACATTTAATATGGCTAAAAAAGTAAGCTTTGCAAGAAAAAGTAATGTAATTGTCCTTCCTGCACTCTGGATTATAATAGCATATTACTGAGATCAGACTCTGATCTTTATCTTTTATACATTATTGCACTTACATACTATGTTGACTACATATTGAAAACACCTAGATAAACATAAAAAATGTGGCTCCATGTGCACTGTTAATATCACTGAAGCACAGGAATTTTAAATAATTTGTAACAATGACAACAGCCTTTTTTTCCTATAGTTCAGTAGTTTCTGAAGCTCCTCAGTTTACATTGTTCATTACAGCTAAGTCCTGTGCCTGCTCCATTTCAAAACCTAATGTCTTTTTTAGTGTGGCATTCCCACTTTGCATCCAATTTCCTTTTTTTTTTTTCCCCCTCTAAATTTGGCAACAGGACAATATCTTTATTGTAAGAATCAGTATTTGAAATTATCTCAAGCGGATTGTTAATTATTCAGTATAGAATTTATTTACCAAACAATCTGCAAAGGGGAAATCTGGAAAAAAAAGGACAACATTTTCTTTATAGACTTAAGGAAAAGAAATAACTTAAAATCATTTTATCAATCCATGTGGCCATTAACTAGTTTTATTTGAATATAAAACCACAAGAATATTCGACAATTAACAAATCCAAAATGACTATCAGAAAGACCAAATACATACAACATGATATTTCCTGAAGTGAAACCCAAACCTCATCCATTTCCTAATCACAGTGCTCCAGGTAGAAGTCCTCATTGTACTTTACTTACACAAGTTTTGCACTTGCTTACTGGAAAGTGCCCAAGCATGGCTCCAACCGCTCCCAGTTCAACACTGAACTCTCTTAAATGAATAATTTAGGGCATGGTGAGATTCTAACAGTATGTAATTTCAAGGGCGCTATTCAATTTCTTTTTTTGTCATCACTACTATTCACTAGTTGTTCAATAGTGATTATATCACTAAGATGGACAAAAGAAAGTCTGCTGAACTGACCGCAGATTTAGTAAGGCACTAGAAGCAGTAACAAAGCAGAAAACTGCATTTAAAGCAATCAAACACAAGATAATTATTTTTCAATCAGGTTATCATTGATTTAGCACATTGAGGAAAGAATAATCTCAGTGAAGGAAACTGCTGTCTTAAGATTCATTTTTGTTTATTAACAAAAATTTTTACAGTTTTTTTCATACTCAAGGTATAATAGAGAAACTAGAAACAAAAAATAAATCTCTGTTAAAAGTTCATATCATTGATAAGACAAATATAAGTCTTCGCTGCAAGAGTTTAGTCTCTGCTGTTTATAATAAAACAGCATTTATTTATAATAAAACAGCATTTATTTATAATAAAACAGCAGTGGAAACAACAGAAAAGGAGTCTGAGAAGAAGCTGTCAGTTACAGGAGAAATAATGTTCATATTGCTCTAAGTTACATTTAGCCTATGCAAAGATGAAAAAAAGCAATCATTCCATGCCAGTTTGGTAAGTCCATTGAATCCAGTACACACTTCAAAAAAAGTGAACAAGTAAATGAATAGCAACAGAATTTGCAAGGTAGAAAAACCTTCACTTATCTTGTCCAACAAATTACCTAAACTGCACTCATTTTGCTCTGCAGGAGAGTGCTTTTCAAAAGCATTATTGTCAATATATTGAAATTTTCCTATAAAAGTAATGTTTTACTGTAGGTTCATAGATTTGAAGACTCGAGGGACTAATGCAATCTGACCTGCTAGAGAATATAACTGAAGAACAGCAGAATTATGAACAGTTACAATTCATGTTACTAAAAGAAACTACTGATGCACTAATATTCCTTAGCTGAAAAACAAAAATCGTTTTATATGCATCTTTGAGTGTTTCAATTGACTTATAATTTGCAACAATGATCACGATGAAAAGACACACTGAGCTTGAAATCTAGCCAATTCTGAAAAATGACGTATGAATAGTTTAATATTTTTGTCACAACCTCTTGAATCTTAAGGGCTTTTTCCCCCCTCTGCTTTGTAGCAATACGAAACACCCAATGTACTGAAAGAAAAAAGAGTAACCGAGATCTTCGTTCTCATGGTACTGAGTAGCCTTTAAACACTATGGCTGTACAGAATGGCTTTCACTGGTAAACAGAATGAAAGCATAAGGAAGAAAAAAATTTTACATCTTCTGCCAATATTAACAACTTCAGTTGTCAATGGGAGGTATAACAGGTTAAGAAATCCGTGGGTCGGGTCGTTGTACTGCATTCACAAAATCTTGCTACAGAACTGGATGCAGCCCTGGTCTAAATGTGGTTTTCACAGTCAGGACTGCAAGCACCCCACTTTATATGACAATGCATGTACCAGCCAGCACTACAAGTAAAAGACAGCAAGACACGGTAGTATGCAGAGCTAAACTGAGTACCTCGAGACTGTAATATTAGAAAATGCTAAAAACATAAGAACTGTAGATTTTTGTGAGGGACAAGTTAAAACCAGCCCAAGCGCAATGTTGTCATTGGTTGCAGAGGAAGCATACTATCTCAGCTTCAAAGTTGTCAATATGAGACTTTTTTCAAGCATATGCTATCCTGAAAACTACACCTGCATCTCCCTAGAGTTTAAGTCCTTTACAAAGTTGTTTTCAAAGATATGTACACATTTTAAGCTTCATCTTTGTACCTAGAATAGTCTGTCAAGTTGGATTCATTTCTGCCGGAGTATACTTTTCTTTGAATGTTCTGGATAGCTAATTGTTATGTATTTCATCTTACTTCATATGCTCTTAAATAATCTATACAATTATCCATATAAAATTTAGTTTAGTTAAATTTTTGGCTGTATAGAACACCAGTTTTTCCAATCCTAAAAATTTTAAGTGTGTCTTACTAAACAGTGAGCAGGTTTTCTGAGAGGTATGATGGAGGAACTCGAAAATATGGATTTAAACAGAAACATACTAGCTTACTGCACCTTTTTTACACTTTTCTCTTTCTTCCAGTAAGCAGTATAATTTCCCATATAATAGAGATAAACAAATTATGAGGAAAAAGAGGTGTTTTTTATAGGGCCACAAGATCATTCTGAAGACACAACAACTACGCACTGCATGCAAGTCTTTCTGATGCTTTCCAATTTTGGCTGTTTTATGCAAACCACATAAGTGGAATCGCAGTTAAAACATCATTTAAGCTTTGTCTTATCTTGTGGTTACCTTGCTTTTTGTTATTGTATTGTTCTAAGCAAATAAACCTAAACTAACATTTCTTGTTTTCTAGCAGAAGGATTCAGTTGAAGTTCTCCTTTGTCAATTACTTCTTGCTGAAAGTGCTCTACCTTCTCTTCTGCTGCCTTGCAGAACAGGAATTGTCTGACCTGAGTCTCATTCTTCAAGAAGGAATCATTTTAATAAAGTCTATCATACAACATCCCTTGGCAAAAGGATGCCGGCTCTGTTCTTATAAACAATCGTGAATCTGTGAGAGACGAGGGAGAACATTTGGATAGTAGTTGCAGAGTCAAACGAGGACAAGTTTAAGACATTTCTTTTTTAAATGCTGAAGTACTTAAGGAGTTAGAGGAACAGTTATAACATCTACTAAGTCGCTGCCTGTAGGCTATCATTATAGAGTGGGGCTGGATAGGACAGAGTACACAGTAGAGAACAGTTGGAGCCAGCCTACTCAGATAGTAATTTATGCTTCATCTGTCCTTCTTTATCTTTTCTTGTAAAGCAGGATTTTTCTTAATCTTTTTGAGAGGCTTATAAAAGTCATAGTTACATACAATGACCTTAGAAGGTTATGGCAACACTTTAACTAAATATGTAAAAACACTAATAATGTGTCATCTAAGACGTTTTATGGATCCCTTAGATGGTCAGTAATGTGATGAAATGATGTAGCCAATAAACCAAAAAATGAATGATGGGGTGGCAATATAGAATATCTAGCTTAAGGTGAAGTCTGTCATTTATGCCAGTAAAATGTCAGATGTGGCTTTTCTGCACCATTAGTCTATTATGGTATTTATAGAAAGATTATTCCTTACAATATATGTGTCGTAATGTGTAACAACAGATTTAAAAAAAACCAAACCTATGGCTTACAAAAAAATTAGGCAAAACAGAAAGCATGTACACAAATTAAGCTGCATATATACAAGTGCATGAATAATACCTGGGAATATGGCAGGAACTGTAATCCCCTATACTATTGCGCAATATTCTAGTTTCTAGGAAGATCTATAAGGTATTAAAAGGGAAAGCAGGAAGAAGAAGTACTCAGAGCCTTCAATTGTCTTTCTGGGGTGATGAAAAGCGATGAAAACGTACCCAAAAGACCCATAAAAGCATGAAAGCCGTGGGAGGCAGAATGCTACCTTCCTTGGCTATTCAGAGGCTAAGAAAGATAAGCAATAAGGGAGATATCAAAAGTTTTCATTTTTTAAAATAAAAAAAAATCATAGACACTCATCATCTTATTTTGTAGTTTCATAATTTTGGGGGGTAATTAATTTTCCAACTATTGCAACTCTATGATTTAATTTTGTTTTGTTTCACTAGGGTAAGCCTATTTTCCTTTTATCTAAAAATCACTTCCATATGATCAAACTAATGAAGGTCAGTCTGTTCCTTTGGAAGTGTCAGATCAAACAGAATGAACTGAAAACTGTCAAGTGGTTTCCGCTAAGCATCAAGTGAATAATTCTTCAGCACTGTGAAGCACGCTTTATACTTTGCTATACAGAGTGGGAGTTAAGAGACCAGACTAAGCTGGTAGCACATTTGAAGAAATCAGTTTCTTATAACAAGCAAAAAAGCAACTTCCATGACTGAGGACTGAGAAGGGCATGCAAGAGCTTATTATTTGGAAAACAGGTCCTTCAGAAAGCATTCACTAGTTTGTCAAGTTTTTATATAAGTATTTATGTACATAACATCACCTCTCAAATGAAGTTTTCATGATAATTTTTTCACTAAATGAAAAAGGAAACAGATCATGGCATGCATGATGTAGAGAGCATTTGCCTTGCATTTTAAAATGTTATACAATCTGTAAATTTTTTACGTGAGAAATGCACACTTACTCTAAAGAGAAGCACGATTCTTCAGGATTTAGTATGAAATAGGTAACAAACCTAAATGTAGTTTTGCTAGAAACCTACAGCAACAAATAAAAATATGTATATGCATATATACACAAGTATTGACTAGGGAGATGGATAGACAGATTAGGGAATGAACTGCTACCTCTCTATTGCCATCAGAGCCTTAAGAAGTAGAGCAGGACATGTATGGAGAAATGGACTGCCAAAGTCAGCCCCACTGCTCAGGCAGAATGCAGAGTCAGCAGTGATTCTTCTGTGACTCCAGCAGCATGATGCATATGGACAAGCCACCAAAAGGTAATTAACTTATTTTTTTCTGCAGAGACTCACATATTTGGATGATATAAAAAAAACCCAAACCTTTTAATAACATCATGCTAACACAAAAACCAGAGGGCTCCCTTGCTGGAATGATATAATCATCTTTCAAAATATTTGTTTTATTCAATTTCCTTTGTTGTATGTAGAAAAAAACTTACTGCGTTATTGAATTTAGCTACTTTCTTAAATATTCATCATATAGTTATGAAGACTTACATTAGATTTAGAAATGATATTTAGGCTGACGGAAGGTACCCAAAAAGAAGCCAGAGGATTATGACTAATCTGATTAAGTAGATGAGTGAATATGTAAGTAATCCAATCATTTCTGTTTTAAATCTATAGAAAAGTTTTCAAAGAACTTAATAGGAAAAAATAATTAATTTCTATCTTTTTTTAAGGAATGTAATTATTAATTAGAAGTGACTAGGTATTTTAGTATCTATCTTTGCCCAAATGTCCATTAATATTTTTTTCTAGGATTTTGGTTACTTAAGCTATTAGAGGGAAAATAATTTATAATTTTGAATCTATTTTTTGTTCGTGGATGATAGCATTTGTAATAATCAACCTACCCACAAAATATTTAAAAAAAAACTTTTCTCAGAAGACATATGGCTTGTCTGTGCCTGTATTTAAAAATGGGACATTAAGTTAGTGAAATTATATTCCACTTTCTCTGAACATAACCAAGAATGCTATTAGCATTATTAAAGTACATCAGCTTTCATATACTAATGCTTTCATAGACTTCCACACTTACTGATGCAAAAACATAATGGTAGGTCTGGCAGTTTAAGTCCTGAAATGTGTGAAATTCATTACCTAGCTAATGAAGCATACAGGCAATGAAATACAGAATTCTTAGTACCACATAACTTTGTGTTGCCATCATACATTCATATTTACACCATATATTTTTAATGTCATTGGCCTACTAACTCCTACTGAGTTCAGGCTGAGACTTGCTTTTCAAATATATCTGCATTTGTCAATCTGTACACTGATTTGCTTCAGTTTTGATTTAACAGATCCAGCTCTAACTATATGGGAAAGAGTGTGGGAGATCCTAGAGTACCAAAATACCTAGAAAATTAAAATAGGCTTAGGAATTCTGCATATATATGTGAATATCAGGCTCCAAGTTACTGAAGTGAAGTTTTGCATACTGTTTATATTTCTATTTTCTTCTTCAAGAAGCAAAATCATTTCCTCAGGAGAACCTCCACTCCCCACAAAAGCCGTAAATACAAAATTCAAAGACTGCAACTGGCTTTGATTCATTTTACAATGGATAAACAGCAAATCTCTTCCTTCTGTTATTTGACATTAAATATTATATAAGCTGTCAGAATAACATCATCTAAAAGCTAAGCTTTTGTTTTCTATACCTCTCAAGGTCCAAATCCTTACCACTGTAGTACTTACTAATTAAGCTGCATCAGCAAGGGTAAACTGGCACATGTTGTGCAATGGTCAGTACGCAACACAGTGGCTCCCATTTGTTGGTCTTAACTCTGAGACCATCTGCTGGGCTACAGTTGCCCTCTACAGTATTCCATGACTCGGAATTATGATCGTGAATCTTTTGCTGTGCCTTTTCTAGCAATGCCAAATCTGCACAATGACTCGACTGCTGTACCTCCACAGCACATACCTCTCACCAGAGGTCAGCTGGGAGATGACTCTAGAGCTCTGTTCACTCACGTACACAACAGTCACAGAAAGCAGGGTGCTGGCAACAATACTGAGCTTAGCTCAGTGGATGAACGAAAAACCACCATGCGTGCATCAGAAAAAAAACCAACACAGTGGGCCAAATCAAAACATCATAGCTTTGACTTTTATTTTTACCTTTGAAAGCAAAGAAAACTTCCAAATGAGCAAGAATTTATTTCAATGCAAAGAAGTAAAAGTGTTTCTTTTTAAAATATTTCTATATTCAACTTTAAGCATGATTTTTTTTATTATTATTTTCAGGCATTTTATACCTGAACTGAGTTAACTTAATAAATTTGTTTCACAACAGAAATAGAAAGCTCTATAAATTTGTTTTATTTACAAATTACCAATTTCATAAACACAAAATCATAGAATGGTTTGAGTTGGAAGACACCTTTAAAGATCACCTAGTTCCAACCCCCCTGCCATGGGCAGGGACACCTGCTGCTAGACCAGGTTGCTCAAAGCCCCATCCAACCTGGCTTTGAACACTTCCAGGGATGGGGCTTCCACAACTTCTCTGGGCAACCTGTTCCAGTGTCTCACCACCCTCACAGTAAGGAATTTCTTCCTAATGTCTAATCTAAAGCCATCCTCTTGCATTTTAAAACCATTGCCCCTTATCCTGTCACTACAGGCCTTGGTAAAAAGTCTCCCTTCATCTTTCTTGTAAGCTCCTTTTTTTATATTGAAAGGCTGCAAGAAGGTGTCCCTGGAACCTTCTCTTCTCCAGGCTGAACAACCCCAACTCTCTCAGCCAGTTTTCACAGGAGAGATGCTCCAACCCTCACGGCCCTCCTCTGGTCCCTCTCTAACAGGTCCATGTCTTTCTTGTACTGGGGACCCCAGAGCTGGATGCAGTACTCAATAATGTAGTGAAATATCAGATATACAGATTCCTCCATGAATTTTTTTTCAGGCACAGCTGGTTAGAAGTTCCAGCACAGACAAAAGCTTATAGACTCGAAAGAAAGTAATATTTACACAACGGATTATGCATTGTACTGGTGATTTCAGTAAAATAGTTACTTCTCTTACAATAATCTTCCAGAGAGAAGAAAAGCATCATATATCACAAGACTTTAAAGACTGTATTTCTGTCCAAGACAAAAACAAACTTATTTTTTTAGATCTACAATTGCAGTCTTTTAGAAAAATTATAATAGTATTGAACTAAGCATTTCCAAAGGTGATTCAGTTCCTTGGGGCTCTTGCTTCTACTTCAGACTGACATTTCCATGTCTTATACCCCATTCCATTTTCCTTCTCACATCTGCACCTATTTTCTACATACTCCAGACAATGCTATCAGTCTGATACTGGTTAATTCATACTTTTTTATGCAGAGAAAGACAATCTTAGCTACCCAACACCTGAAATCCTTAATGGCCTGAAACACAATACTCAGGACTTAAGAACAGGCTGAAAAATGACCCAGAGATTCTTTTGTGATCAGGTTGTTATGATTTTTTTTTCTTCTTCTTTTAATGAGTACTCTCCACTTATGTGGCCAAGTAGTATTGGGACTTTGTTGAAATAAAAAGCAAAGAAATAGTTAAATTTCATACTTAAAATGACCTTATACACATCAAGGTAAATATCCAACAGAGTCAACTAAGGAAGCAGCATACATTGCAGAACAAATATTTCTTCTGAAATTTCCAAAACATTCAAACATTTTGAGTATTTTTCTGTGCAGCTATACCACTCCACATTTATTTTTTTCAACTTTAGACAAACCAACACACTTCAAAGTCATTATTCCAATATGGTTGAAACTCAGCAAATTTTGAACCTAACACACTACGTTGGTTTAGACTGGACATTAGGAAGCATTTCTTCACCAAGAGCATGTTCAAACACTGGAACAAGCTTCCCAGAGACATGGTCTGTGCCCCAAGTCTGTCAGTGTTTAAGAGGCATTTGGACAATGCTCTTAATAACATGCTTTAACTTTTGGTCAGCCCTGAAGTGGTCAGGCAGTTGGACTAGATGATCATTGTAGGTCCCTTCCAACTGAAATACTCCTATTCTCTTCACTTCTATATCTTACTACAAAGCTCAACATCCTGCTTGCAGGAAAACACATAAAATGGAGCAAAGAAAAGGTATCCAAAGAACAGGTTAAACCATTACTGTTGCCATCCTAATGTAATGCTGCAGTGAGATGTCGAAAGCTCAAAAATTCAGAGAATATAATACTGGAAACATAATGAATTTTCTGCAAAATTATTCTCTCTCTTCATCTGGAATACTGCACTCATTTCTACACTTAAGATAAAGCAGACATAAACACAGTCTGACACTTCCAGGAAAAATTTCCATGGCATAGGCGTTTTCTCTACTGTACGCAGGTTCCCATCCAATTAAAATATAATGAAATAAAACCTTTTCTAAATATTCTGTTTCAGGTTCTAAGTTCCACCAAGCCCAGATGCCACCACTTTCTCACCATATATCAGACTGTTCAACATCTACTCTCCTTTGCTGTTACTCAGCTAGGGATTGTCCAGACTACTGGCTGATGGGTGAGTTTCTCACCTATCATGTAATAGGCCTGCTGACAGGAAAGATGAAAAATGAGCAGCTAATCTCCAGAATTTTTATGCTCTTTCCCCTTCCCTCCCTTTTTAGCATGATAAAGCCTGACACAATCCTGTGAGCATTACTATCCACTAAACACAGATCGAAAAGCCTCAGTCACAATTTTCATATGCTTATGGTCCTGAAATGAGTAATAAAATTAATTTCTTTGAATTATCTACAGTACTTCATAAGTCACCATAATGATGCTTTGGTATAGATAACAAAATGAAAACACCAGCTGGTGCAACCACCCACCAAAGTCTTAGGACCTCTCTCACACAGCCTAAGCCAGTATTTACTCAGGTTGGACTTGAAAAGGAGCTTTGGGGCTGTGCAAAACACTCTTTTGTTATTGGTTTATTCCCAACTCAAGCAAAACTAAAACCATGATAAATTTATATTGAGGATAGCCAAAGTAAAATCCGTAGGCCAAATGTACTCCAGGGTGCTTAACTAGATTGTCTGAGGACAATTGCAAATTCCAATATATGTTCTTTGTGTATTGCATTCATTTTAGAAAAAGAGATGGGACACAATGTACACCAAAATCTGCATTTGCCTGATATCACTGATTATGTGGCATCTAAATTTAGCTTGTAATCTCTGCAGAGCAGGACCTTTGTTTCCTGTTTGCTCTGTAATTACTACAGAAAATTATGGTCTGGCATAAATGAATATATACTGTTCTGACACAGTTTTTAAAATAACTGTTGCCTATCAAACTCTGGAGGAAATGTCAGTTGAAGATTAATTGGATCACATTTTGAAAACTCCATTTCTGAACAATTCCTTTTTTGTTATTTCCATTTATTTTCATTTTCACTAATTTGTTGCAACACAGCTAGCATGGCTCTTCTGTTTGTATCATCATGGATAACAATAAAATAAAACGGATATTTTTACTGTTTACATGTCTGCTTCTAGTCAAATTTACAACATTGTGTGCAAGCTACTATTTCTAAGACAGTACTACCTTGAAACACTGGCCAAAACAACAAAGTCTAAGGTTTGTCATAGTCATATTCAATCAAAACAGGTCAAAAAAACCTAGTCTTCTGAACACATATGTCAGAAAAAGGCTGGGACATAAGACACATTATCCCATCTTGTCTAGGTAAAGAACTGAACATATGAAATTAAAAGACTTCTGGAATTATGAAGAAAGTCGGTAGCAGATCTGGAAATTAAATCAAGGTCAGCCTCACCTCTGATGATACAAGAAGTTTGCTCTTACTGTATTTTCATTGATCCCTAAAGGCAAAAAAAATAATAATAAAATCCATATGCCATTTCACAACTGATCTTAGGCACAAGGAGTAAGTCAGTGCTTAGTGTTTGGCAGGGGTCTTCCACTAGGAAGCAAAACGAGGAATAGCAAGTATTCCTCAAATGCAATCATGTATTTGCAAGGAAGGAATAAAAAAAAAATCATGTTTGCTTTGTTGTAGTAGTCTGCCTTACCAGTAGGCTGCTTCAGTCTTCGCAAGCATTCTCTCTCTACTTTCCATCATGCGTATACGGGTTTCTCTTGATATCCTGGATTTTTTTGTTACCCTTATCTTGCCTTTTCTTTCAGCGATTAAAATTACAAACACAACTAAAGTAATCCCTAGACCAAGTCTTTATATTAGCATTTGGGTGCCTGGTTCTGTTCCAGCTAAATGAAAACATGATGACTCATTCCCCCACTTTGTCTCCAAGGATGAAGCATTTCCATCACTTTCAAAGCAATCTGTGACTTCTCACTGACAAAAGTCGCCCTGTGTGGGTAGCTATCAGATCACAGAACCTTCACTGCTGATGGCAGCGTGCCTCTCGGTCCTCTCTGAGATGTTTCTGGCGTGCAGTGTTGGAAGCATGGGCAGTGTTTCCGAGCAGAAAGCAGACAGGTGGAGGCACAGACCTGCTCCGTTTCTGCTGCTGCAAACAGCTGGGGATTTATTAAACTTAAGAATTCAGAGATATCTCAAATGGTATCTGAGAAGCTGATAAGATCAAGTCTAAGAGCAGTTGTTTAACATCTAAAAACAAAGACTATTATTTGGCTATTTTTTTTTTCCCAGATCTCACACATTAGAACTAGAAAAGTAATGGGACACTTTCTGTACCAAAGCTGTGAAAACACCAACAGTGCTTCTCAATAGGCCTGTGCAACCATCTGTAAATCCCATACAGTTTTCCTGCATTACCTACACAACAGACAGAGTCCTGGTCTGAGCTATGGCAGCTGCCTGACCTGCTGCGGCAGCTCGGGCAGCGCCGGCAGTGCACCCTCAGCCGGCCGGGGCCCTGTGGGGTGCCCAAGCAGGAGGAAGCCATGAGCTGCATTGGTTCCAGCCGACTCTGAGACCTGTGGGGGCTGCCGGTGCCTTGCGAGAGCTCCCACCAAAGAGATGAGCCATCAGAGCCTCTGCCAAGATGTGTTGGAGATGGGCAGCAGCAAGCAGGGGCAGAAGGCCCAGCAGGAGGAAACACCAAAGGAGGGAGGCAGGGAGAAGCCCCAGGAGGGGCATTTAGAGAAACCAAATGGAGGAGACGTACAGAAGGGGACAGTGTCGGGAATGCAGCTGGAGATGGAGGCTTGGAAGGAGGCACTCACGGACACGTCCTGCCACCCCCTCAGGCAAGGGCCTCCACAGCTTTTAGTCTCAGAGGTAGCTCAGGTATCTTCTCATAATGCCACGTTCCATCTTAAAATGGTTTTCACAGTTGCAAATATAAAAGGTTACGTTTTCAGTGGGTTTATAGATTATTAAAATCACCCGTAAAATACATAGAGTACAAAAAGGAAAATGTGACAAGTATGCGTAACTGTGAAAAATCGATCAAATGGTCTTGGTACAGATGGCAGCAGATGTGCAACAGCACAGTTCCTGGCAACTTTGGGCCTTCTGGGGGTTTTCTACCAGATAAAACATCTATGAAAATCTCATGATTCCCAAAAGCAGTAACCGCTCGTTAAATTCTGTCACCTTGCCCAAATCTAAAAGCAAATGCAAAATCCAAATTACTTTCTAATCAACTGCTGACATCTATTCTGACAAAAGATATATTCAGAGATGTGATATCGTCAAGTCCAGTAATAAAGAACATCAGCATTGCAGTGTCAAGCTTCACAAAGAGAACTCCTGCAATAAGTAAATCCAGTAAACAATAAAAAGAAAGATAGCTAAAATCCAGGCAATTTAATATCAAAAAAAACAAGTAATTTTTTGAAGTTTGTATAAACTGACTGAACTTCAACATTTAAAATTTCAATTAAAATAAAATTCTTAAAAGTTATTAACGAAAAATATTAAAACTATATAAAGACAGTGAAAACTAGGAAGATAATGAGGCTTTTTTGGGTAAATTGGATGCTTTTGTTAAAAATGGAGCTTTATAACTCCCTTAAAGAAAAAAGGGAATGCATCCAAACCATATGATGCAATATTTTTGAGACTTTCAGATTTCAAACATATGAAGTAGTCCTAGCATTTAGCAAGAAATAGAATTCTCCTATCTAAAAAGAAATTAAATAATTTTCTATGATCTTGAGTAACTACACAATCACAGATTTTGTTAGACAGTAACTTTACTCATTGCCCAAATGGACCTTATATAAACACAGTGATGGAATTTCAGCAGTAGATAGGGAATTTAAATTGCTTATAAAAAGAGTCTTTGACTTTGAAAAATACCTCTTAAAGTGAAGAATGATAATACAGTTATTAAAAATAGTCAGTTCTTTCCCCCTCTTTCCCTTTTGGATCTTGATCATTTTGGATATTTACTTGCAATGGAGATGGGCCACAAGTATGGTGTAAGTAGTATAAATATTTTTAATGGCAAATTGTTAACACTACTCCTTTTAACACAGAAAATTGACTGAGTCTTTCTGGTATTGCTTAAAAAGAAAAACAATTGCTTTCTGATTATCTGGCCACTACACAAGTCAATGTAACATTCTTCCACCATTGACAAGATATAACTCAAACCTATTCAGCATTTATTATTTTCAGATTTTGAAGTATTTTATATGAATGTTAATTAACATTTGTAAAATGAGATTTAATCCAATTTTGAAATCCAATGTAATTAAAACCAGATTTTTTACTGTAACACTGTAAATAGGAAGTCTCACATTAGATACTATTAAATATATTGAAAACTAAAGTAAGTTAGTGCTTGCTTTCCTGAAGAATTGCAAATTCTTAGCAGCTTTAGTCAGTTAAATGGTTCAAAAACTTATGTCAACATTTCTCTAATTGTTTAAGATACGAAAGAAAGACTGTCTATCCTGAGAAGTACTCTCAATTAACTTCACATTTGCATACTATCAAATTCTTAAATATTCTTCAGAAGAAGATGGTACTAACAATTTCAGAGATGACAGAGTAAATGAGGAGGACCTGCAATGTCACCCTGTGTGCCAGTTCCTTACCTTCCCCTTACATTTTGCTTATAACATTTTTCCAGGTAAGTTTGCTTCTTTCTGAAGCTGCTGAGACACTGGTCTCGTTAAACTAAAAAAAGAAAGCTTCTTCAAATGGAAGATTTCTATGAGTGTTAAAGATTTTCACAAAGACTTTAGGAACAAAGGCAAGCAGTTACATAAAACCAATCTGTTAAAATATGACTCCACTTGAGCATAAAAGAAGGATAAGATGCCTCTAACAACACTATTAATAGGACTCATCATAGTAGGGGAGCAGACAATAGTACTTGGGGAAAGGAATTGCCTGCTGACAGCCTGTAAACATGAATTTCTTTCATTTCATGTCTGTTCGTGGTTCTGGGCAACACTTACTTTCATCTGACTGGTGACTAGGTAGGTTGAAGGTTGGAGGAGGCTGAAAATTTATATGCTTTGCCCCTTTTACTGAAATCACCTCTATCACCTCAGTCTCCAAACATTTTAAGAACAGCAGAGTAAACTGCAGAATATTAGATAGGTTTGAATTTTCTTGGCACTATAAATTAAAAGAAATTTTTGTCTGTATTCTGACTGACCACCTCTATTGATGAACTCAGTCCCCAAATGATGATCAACAGAGGTTAAAAGAAGACAAAGCAGACTCAAACACCAGCTGTCCCATAATGCCATCCCAAATCCTTCTCTAGGCTAAAGTGGGAAGTACATTCTCCTTCTGTCAGGTGATGGTATATCCCAAATCTTTCAACCAGTTACCTTCACATACCCATGGCTACATCACACAATGATGCATAACCTGTTAGTGTGAAGCATCCCCCTACCAAACCATGCTTTCCATATTCAGGTTGGGTTTGTTCTTGTTGGTTTGTTTGTTTGTTTTTTTTATTTTACTTTTCTGGGCCTAGTCAAAACTATTTAAAGGCTTTTTAAATTTTTTTATTTCCATATCACTCTTTCTGAAAGATCTCTTCCTGCAGCACAGCCTTAAACTCCTCACTGGACTTTATCTTTGCTGTTCACAAGCTCACAATTATCAGAGAATTCACTTTGTGATCATATTTTCCTGTTGAGAGATTTGGTCAACTGTTGTGCTCGCCCAGCTATTTTGGAGGATAGATGACAAAATTTTACTAGCACTTATGATATGGGCAAAATTAAGTGTCTCTGTCCAACACAGCAATCCAGGATGCTTGTTCTCCAACACAGACTGATTTCTAGGAATATAAAACTTATCTATTCTTACCTATTTAGAAGTACCTGGTCTAGAAATAGACAGCTACATTCCACCTGAATTACCACACAACACAAAGTTTAGTAATTATCTAACTCTCTTCACAGGCTTGAGAAGGTAAGTGAGCTCTGAGCAAGCCACCAGCACTGGTATCACCTAATACACTTAGCAGCTGTGGGGCTACAAAAAAGCTGAGCCACTTTTATTCAAGACTATAACCAGAAACGGAGGAAGGTCACCTTGTAGTCTCACATCCTTTTTGGGAGCACTACTACACCTGAAATAGGCAGTTTAGATCTTGCCCTTTGTCCACTGAGCCATATGCTTCTAGTATATATAGCCTGAGAAGTGATATATAACTGTAATTCCCTGATCACTCAGACATTTCTGGGGCATGTTATTCCCCTATCTTAAAGGGCAACTCTCCCCAGTGTTCCAAAATAACTTCTAACTCCTTCTTAAGATGTCCCATAACTTTCTTACAAATCCTGTAGCAGCAAATCTGTGCCAAGGAAGCAGTTTCAAATGAGATGCTCTTCTCAGTAACATGCTATCCCTTTCAGAGCTAGAATTTTATCTGGTTATTGACATTTCTTTAACAACAAATGGTTTCTCCCTTCCTTCATTTCCATGGCGTAGAATTCTCATAGGAAAAACAATGTTTCAGCTGTAATCTAACTCCTGTATTCATCTGAATAATTAATAAACTTTAAATCTTTATGGCATAGGAAAGCTATTACTCAGGTTCTTGAGAAGTTCTTGAAATACATGGAATCCAGAGAAGAGAATACTGGGGTTTATTCGATAATTCAACTTAAAAATATCAACAAGATAACTAGGCAAACTGTATACAAGTAGAGTTTTCTCTTACACTTTTCTTTTACAGTCTTGGTAACGAGGAGTTTTACTACTGGATGACAAATTCCAGATTGCGTGAATTTGTTTTTTCAAGTGGTAACTCTTTATTTGTATTCAATAGCTCTAAGAGAAAACCTCATGGATGGCAGTACAATGGAGACGGCTATTTTATTAAGATGTCGAGAACAAGAGTACAGCTGTAATTCACTGTGGAGTTTCCATACATTTTGTTGTGAAAGTGATGACAAGTTGATGATTTTGCCATAAAACTGTCAAATACAGCAAACTATTCAATAAAGGCATTTTTATGGAGTGGCACAGAGACACGCAGACTCTTTTCAGATGACTTCAAGCGCAGCTCTCCTAACAACCAATTACAACATATAGCTTTTCTTTTTTCAAAAAAAATCCAAACAAACCACAAAAACAAAAGAGCTTTTCTGAAGGCATCTTCTATAAATTATTCATAAATTTGTGGACTTGGTTTCAAAAACTGCCAAATAAAATTTCAAAAGGAAACATTTGTCTCAACGTGTAATTCTTGATCAAAATAGTCTTCATTGAAATGCTTGTATTTATTGCTATTATTTATGTATTTAATGTAATAGAACTTAATTAACCTCTCAAGTGATATTTTGAGAGTTCACTACATTTCACACAACTGCTGAAGAAAGATGTGTGTTACTTTGGCTTCTTATAATCTTGCAAGGGAGATTCTTTGGTCACTAAGAGATTATTTTTTCATAGAGTTCTATAAATATTCATTTTTATACCTCCTCAATCGCTTACACAGCCAGAAACCACATTACAAAATTGGCATGTAAATTACTAGCAAAGTAAAACCGCAGAAAGGTTATTCACTGTTATCTTTTGCATGTGTGTGAACACAGCAGTAGGAAGGGCTGTTATTTAAAGTTTCTTACATTTCCAGGATCTAGCAAGATCTAACACAGCCTTTGTAATTACTTTGGTATTTCTAAGACTGTAAATTTGTTTTTATTACCTCTCAGTATATTTCTATATTGACTTGTTACTGGCTTTATGTATTCTATACATAGGAACATTCCTTCTATACTGAAGGAATTTTCAAATTTTAATTACTTTATTATATTCAAAGTTCCTTTAAAATTCATTCAATTTAAAGAAACAACATTTTCATCAGCAGTAAAGCAGAGTGTTTTGGAGCTGTGATGCATTATGTAGAGAAAAATGTAATTGTACGGCATATGGTTCTGTTAGAACAGAATGCTTTATCGAGGGCATTAGAAGAGCAGAGAGGTATCTTGCTTTTTCCCACAAATTTTCCTCAAGGCTAAATGTAATTATTATTCTTATGTATTCTTTAATGTATAAGTTGTAAACCAACTATGATTCACACAGAACAAACAGAGATTTAAGTATAACATTATGTAAACATAACACAAGCTTTACTTTATAGCGCCAAGTACTTTTTACGTAGTATAGCTCCTGCAATCTCATACAGATAATGATGGGGGGAAAAAGGTTCAAAGGAAATATGAGCTTATCTTTAATTTCTGTTTTTGTTTCCTAGAGAAAGACTAAGCCTATGCAATACTATGACAATTCTGTTGAAAAATAATCTCATGATCATTGACTTTTTTGCAGTTCTTCATAGAGATTCTCTAATAGATGTCTTCTGATTTCCTTGATGTCATATAAAATGTTTACCTTGCTTGTTTTTATAAATACTTTCAAAAGCAACATTAGCTTCTAAATATAATTCAAAGACTTTAACAAGCATAATATACATATTTCTGCAAGCAGAGTGACTTAAGAGTTACCAATGTTAGCACAGAAGCCAGAACCTTCAGGATTTTAATTCCAGTTGATGGCACGCTGACCCGTCCTGTGACCAAGAATGCAGCTATCTTGTAGAGTAGCTACGAGCCTCATTTAATATTTGTAATAGATCTGTTCAGTGATATTGGCAAGATGATTGTGTTGGGGTTTTTTACTAGCACCTTCATGCAAAAGGCAGTGAACAATATATTCATACAAATCAGCTCATCTTCTCAGTGCTTTACTTCTCAGAGTGTGAGATCCTGTGCTTCAGCCCAGGAAGGGGTAGTGAACGAGACATAGTTGAGTCTACCAGGTCCTCCGTGACAGACCAGCGCAGCCCTGCACTCCCTTTCCTTCATGATGGGATCCAATGCACTTGGCACCTGATACTGTGACATTACAGAAGGCTGCATGTGAGAGTGATACGCAGCTTTTGCAGGGGAGCATGTATGGCACAGTGCTGATGCTCAGGTCATGAAACTGGAGAGATTTGAATGAATACTAACAACTGCTAAGACATAACCTATTTGTATTCATGAAGACAGAAAAAAACACAGAAAATGGGAAACCGTCTGTGGGTCAGGTAGTCAGGGAGGACTTGCAGCAGAACTCCAGTGCAAGGTCCATGTATAATGGAGGGGACAGTCTCTAGAGCTGTGGGGAATGCACAGGCCTTAGCAAGTGGAGCAGGTTCTCTAGTCCAGGGTTCAGCTCTGGCTGTGAGCAAGATTCCCGGGGATGGTCTTGGAGACAACAGCCTGGGTGCAGCAGGCTGGGCTCAGTATGTGTTGCACTGCAAGGCAAAACAACTGCCCTACCTGGGAGCACAGCAGGCTTCAGAGAGCACACAGTTAGAGAGTACCCCAGCTGTGCTGGGTGTAAGGAAAGTCTTCCCACGTTCAGAACAGCACAGCACTGTGAAGTGGTGGAAAGGCTGAACTATCCCCACGGTAGCTGCAGCAAGAACAAGTGGATCCTGCCTATACAGGTATTTAGCAGGCCTAATTCAAACCAAACAGAGCAATCTCTATCTTCTTCATACAACACACAGGGAAAAAAATCATGCAATAAAAATATAAAAATTACTATTGGTCTTTTAAAGAAGTACTTTAGGTGAGAGTCTGCCACATTTGGCATATATTTGGAAAAACTCTTTGTGTCACGTTGAGAAGTCCTAGTATTTTTTTTCCCCTGGAAATATCATAATCTCCTTAAAATTCAAGACTAAATATTACCTCTTGAATAGTGTTTAGTACGACCTATAATTGTACAAATATAAAATAACTAAGCATGAAAAAGCCTTCATGAATCTAGTTTGCTGCCTCAGAAGACTGGATCAAAAATGGCCCTGATCACACTTTATCTCCTTCCATTGCAGAAATGCAGACCCTGTATATTTCTGACAATAAAAAATTGGTTTACTTTAAAATTATTTCATTAGCAACTACAGGATGATATTAGAAGATGCTATACTACAACAAGATGTACTTGAAAGAACATAAAGGGACATGACCTGTATCTACTGCATCATAAGTTTCACTTTTGCAGTAAAGGATATTGACAGTTTCAGCACAGAAAATTAATTGCTAAATCACGGAAAAAAAATGAATCAAAACCAGCTAATCATTTTGGGTATTCTTATAGATAAAAACTAAGAAATCATCATCTAAAATATATTCACCACACTGCTAGCCACAGATGCAAGCTCTAATATAGTTGTGTTACCACATACTCATTCATGATTTACAGTCTGATAGCTTGCTTTCCTTTTTTTGCTGTATGAGAAAGAAGCATTTAACCTATCTTAGAAGGCAATTTCACTTAAAGTAAAGTGCAGTTTTCCAACAGAACAAAATTTAGTCATGCATACAATTCACATGAGAGCGTATAGGGATTATGCTTGCATTTCTTGTAAAGTCTACAGTTCTTATCTTCAGAAGACTTGTCTCAGAATTAAAAATTAAAACATACTAGAAAATACTGATGGGAGTACTACATATGCTGGCTTTGAATAAGTGCTGTAAAGTTAAGGTATGTGTACAACACTTCATCTGACTTCAACTGAGTATGTGATTCTAAAATTAATTTGCATGTCAGACAGGAACAGGTTCTTATGTAATATATAAGTGCTACCTGTTTCTTCTCAATCTTCAAATAAAACAAATACAGTTTCTCTCTCTCAGTAGTATGTTTCAAGGTCAGGTAGAGAATAGCAGCTAAACAATGTTATTTCACATAGGATATAGTCTAAATAGTATCTGTATGTGCTACTAACAGCAATGCAGTCCAAACATGCAATGTGATTTTGACATATTATGGAAAGTATTTACTTGATGGATTAAAAAGAAAGAGGTAATGCATATGTGTGTATAAATATATATAAAATTATGGAGCTAAAGAAGTTTAGCCTATGATGACCTTCACAGTCATCAGTTTCAGGGATCAATCCCTGGTCTCCAGGCCAAGAGGTATAGAACAGTTTGCATTCACCTAAAGTGAATTGGCTGCATCCACACCCAAAACATTTGGCCTGGGTCTTCTCTAAGCTTCACAGGGCACCTCTAGGACCATAAGAAATTAATTTTCCTGTAGTTTTTAGTCCTGAGTACTCAAAATAATAACTGAAGATATATAGCCTTGACAGTGTGTTTTATCCTATAGTGAAGGGCACAAGGACATGCAAGCATCCAAGGGTGACAAGACTACATCTTTTATAGACTTCCTCTAAAACTTAATCTACTAATTTTTCCACCTTAGACACAGCTAGTTGGTTAATTCTGGAACGGGAAACCAGAACTGAAGCCTGGCCTTGAACACCTCCAGGGATGGGGCCTCAACAACTTCTCTGGGCAACCTGTTCCAGTGCCTTACCACCCTCAAAGTGAAAATTCCCAATCATCAAATTTGTGCGTCAAGAGAGGGGAGATGAAAGAAGAGGCTGCAGCTGTACTACAGAGGATGGAATTGAAAGCTTTTTACAAGCCTACGGCTATACTCTGAATTCTTTCTTTTTCCTCCTTGTTTAAGAGTAAATGTATTTCTTTATCTAAAGTGATCACATACTATATTTTCTACAATGTGCGCCCACTATGAAGACAAGCAATATGAAATTAAGGTGAAAAATTTGAAACATATGGTCCTTGACTTTCACTTACATTTCTTCTATACGCAATTTGGAAAATCTGTGTGAGAACTGTCTCCTGATGTAACTCTCCTTCTCATGGGAAAGTCATAAAGTGTCTGAAAAATGCTATGCTTATCAGGTATTAAAACATTTTCCATATTTGCTGAAATATCATATGATAGCAGAATCACCACTTACTGCGGTCAGTAATTATTGTTCTGGCCTCTTGATTGCCCGTCTTGTTTTTTAGATTTTGTGCTGCAGTTATTAGTTCATCCAGTTGGGGACGTCTTTGCTCCAGATCCTGTAGTATTGCCTAGTTGCACACAAATACAAAAATAAAATAAAGAAAAAAGCATGTAGAGCTGTTGAAAAGACCATGTATAGGGACTTTTTTTTTTTTTTTTTGTGCCAGCTTGATTTAAAGCAGAAAGATTGTTTTCTGTTTCAAATAATATGAAGAATTTGGTCTAAACCTTCCAAATATTGTCATTCCTAACATAAAAATACCAAGTATAACTTGTAATAATCATTTTAAAGGAACCTATAAAACTAGATAAAGTGACAATCGTTCTTCATTTTTAATGCATCAAATTATGCCAGGGTAAGATATTTTCCTCTATAAAGCTATAGAAGGATACAATTATTCTATATTCTCTTTGATTTTACAGTGTATTTTTTAAAAAAAATATATAGGTTTTTACATTTTTACCAGATTAGGCAGGATTTTCCTAGTAACTCATGAAGTCTAATTAATAATATTTGTTTCTTAATATTTTAAGACTGTTTAATTACTATCTATTGGTTTAAAGCAATGTAAGACAGTTAATGTTGCTTTTTCTGTCCTGAAACCTTACCTAGCAGAAAAGTAATTAACACTCACAATAATTTATGTTAGTCAAGCAGATACGTAAAGCCCAGGCAATATGACTAGAAAGTAAGAAGTGGATCTACAATTTCTCACAGGGAAAAAGATGGGCTTCAAAATAATGACTTGTGGTCTTCAGGAAGTAATAAAATCTAAAATGCAATAGCTTTCGATGCAATGAAAATGAGAACTCAAGCAAAGTAAAGCATACAGGATTTCTTCATATGTTAGTTTAACTTATTTTGAAGGACTAGGGAAGAGCGAACAAGGAATCAGTTCAATGGTTTCCCATATAAGCAGCATCCAAGAATGTATTGGAAATTGTAAAAGACATTGACCAAATCTAGCAACTTCAAGTCCCTATCATGTAGCTTCCAGAAAAGATGCTTCTTTGATTTCCCAGTATTAAAAGCTGGAAGTAGTAATATTTATTACCAAATTATGAACAAATGACCTTTTTCTGCCCACAATTTTGAGTCCCCAGAACAGAACAGTATTCTGTCAGATTGGTAGTAAGTACAGTACATCAGGTATCAAGCTGACAACAAAGGTCCGTGGAGGATTTTTATTTTTCAAGCTTTTTATGTGGATGGTGGTTAGATAACCTGTAGCATGCTCACCTGGCTGCTGACTATGTGTTTTGAGTCTTTTATTGTTTTAAAAGTCTTCCCCACACCCCCCTAAAATGCTTTTATTCTAAAAATCATACCTTTTTTTTTTTTAACAAGCTGTTATTCACTGACAGTACTGGATGGAAAAGACCTGCAGAGTCTGATCTTAAATTTGGCCCTCCAACCTGAGATTAGAGTTACATAATTTCACCAAGTTGAAGGTGACAAATAAAGGTCTAATATAATTTTCTGTTCAATGAGATTAACAAAAGAGCATGAGAATATCACTTGCAGTAACTACAGCATGTATCATCAGAAGCAAGCAAAAGCTCCAGAGTTCCCTTTTTGTTCAGTTTCAAACTCTTCAGAAAAAAAGGTATTTTTTAAGATACACATCTAGCTACACCCTGTGAAATTCTTGCCTTTAACTTCTGTATCAGAAGTTCTGTGAAAAGCTATTATAACTGGCTTTCTAAACTCAGCTCAAAAGTTTGGATGGTATTTTTTCACTTGTATACTTATTGGATTGCATACAGAAACACGCAGTTAAAGCAGCAGCTTGCATAATGAAGCAAAGAACAAATTTCTCATTAGAAGTCTCTCCTTAGTGAAAGCACTCAAGAAAAGAAATAAAATCTACTGATGCAGTTACTACCTCTAGATATCTCTGCGCCTTCAAAACTCCATTTTCTAGGAAGAAAAGTTAATGAGTGACATGAATTTTACAATAGAAAAAGCAGTCCCATTGCAGCCTAACAACATCCGCATTACACATATTGCCAAAATGGACTGTGCAGAAGGAACATTAAAACGCATACAACATGCTCAGATAATTGTGTGGCCTCCAAAGTAATATTTCCCTTTTTCTCCCCTTCCCCTACCTAGAAACTGTTTAGAAGAGGAAAAGCAAATTAAGTGATTCTAAGGTCTTACACGAACAATGACTCTAAACTGTTCCTTAAAATTTTCTAAATATAATTATTATATTTGAAATACTGAATGGGAGAATGATTTATCTGATCCAGCCTGAGTCTCCAACCAGATATTAAGTGCTATGTGTGTACCATAGAAGAAAGATTCTGCCATATGGAATCTAGTAAGAAACAAAGCAATAGGTAAGGACTGCTCAGTAAGGATTTGCTCAGTACCAAAATGAGCGAATGGAACCGATGTATGCCTAAGTGCTTACAGCATGATTTACCCAGAAGACCTATCTGTAATTCCTTCCGCTTGGGAAGACTAGCAGTGCCTCTATAAAGTGAGTCTTGCCAGCTCTGCTGTTCCCCCGGGGACACAACAATCTCATCCCTATATCGACTGTGAGGACCACCTGCCCTCTGCCATTTAATCTGAATAAAATTACTTTCCACCAGGTGCACTAACATGCATTTTTGAAAGGTCAAGGAGGACATCTTGAAACCCTTATACTATGAACAAAACTGAAGATTCTTGGACCTGTCAGGTGTTAATCATATAAAACTATAGAACAGATGGGTTTTTTTCTTAGTCTTAGAAAGGTAACCACTCGGAACAAGGAAAAAACATTCCTCAAATTATTTTTTTTCTCTCATTTAATCCAAAGTGTCTGAGAACCTTAATGTTCTGTTTTATTCAGTAAAATATTATCAATTAAAATTGATGTAAAATTGTTACAATTTTACCAACTGGTACAATCTTAAAGACTTAGTAAATATATGTCCCACATAGAACCTACGTTGCACATACACATACAAACCCTGATGGAAACTTGGGTAAAAGTAGCTACTAAAACACATCATTCCTAAGCCTTCCTGTGATCCTGTAACATGAGAGTAAACAGCAACAACTGAGCACCACTTAAAGTGGAATCCAGAAAAATATTCTGTGACTTGACAAACTAATCATACACATCGATTTTGTGGGTAACAAACCCAAAAATAATTATGCTAGGAAGAGAAGTGTTTTGATGAATACAAATTAAAAGACTGCTAAATATGATTTTGGGGAAAAAAAAGATTAGCTTTAAAGTATTAGCTGAAATGATCTAAAACAAACAAACAAACAAAAAAACCCCAAACCCAAAACCAAAATCAGAAGCAATTAATATACGGAGATACTATTAAAAACTTTTACAAACTCAGCCAAATATTTAATGTTGTAAAACTGGATCCTCAACAGAAAACTAAGTGTAAACTATTAGATGTTGTTACAACAGCCACGGGAAGAAAGTCTCGTTAATAGTGGCACCCTGGTGGAGGCACAGCAGATGCAACAGACCAGATGTCTCTGATTGGGAATGTCAGCACACCGAAATAAATGTGATATGTAAAAACGGGTAATATAGAAATAAAAGCTAATATCAAAGGATTTTCAAAATAAATTAAACAGAAATCTGTCTAGTCCCCATCAGGTCACCAAAAGCACGGGTACAAAGACTTAGGGAGCCAGCTACACTAAAAAGATATTTTTTTTTTAATAAACATTTGTGTTCATGTGCATGTGATTACTGTTTACTTTCATTTACCTATTTCACTGTAAAAGAACAATATTGTATACTGCAAAACATTATAGACCACATTTTAATCAAGAAATTTGTGTTTAATAATAAATGTCATTCGGCAATGAAGAAGGACCACTGACACCCATGGCTGTACAAATACATCTTTAAACCCCAAAAGAGCTTTTCTTTTTCTTCCGTATATCTACAAGTGCCAACATAATAATGCTTGGTGACAGCACAGTAATGGAAATATGAAATTCAGTCATCAAACCTGCCTACATTTTGCTAGGAAGTGATGCTATTCACTTTTAACAATCTTTCCACATTTGTGGACAGCAGCTGCTCAAAA
This sequence comes from Anarhynchus alexandrinus, assembly GCA_008711295.1. Taxonomy (NCBI): domain Eukaryota; kingdom Metazoa; phylum Chordata; class Aves; order Charadriiformes; family Charadriidae; genus Anarhynchus; species Anarhynchus alexandrinus. Next base: position 2,544,165 of record VUYV01000070.1, on the reverse strand, counting down.
GAAAAATCCAATTTTCAGGTTCCTAACTTTTATGATTTCTTTACACAAAATGAGGGTTGAGGTATGGAACAAATTGCTTAAGTCAGCAACTGAAATAACTTGTATAAAAATTGCTAAAAAATAAACTGAAAAACTGAAACAGGTGAAGTGTGACAAATTCTTGGTGGAACTGCAAGGTTTGAGACCGAGAATTAAAATATTCTCTAACTTTATAATGCACAGCATGCTACAGCCTGCATACTTGTCACTTTAGCCATGTGTGTAGTAGTTTACATAAAAGATAGGATCTTTAAAATCTATCCAGTCTTTTTTCCTTTTTTCCTGACGTCATGGCAAGCGTTATTAAACTGGAATAACTGAATTCCAGGATGGTACCGAGTCCTAAACATTCGACTAATCATTTACTAGTGGTGATTATGGTGGTTTGCTCTTTAATATCAGAAGCAACTTTTCTCACCCCAAAGCCAGGACTTTTCATCTCCGATTGCTGAACTTCAAATGTATGAATAAGAGTGAAGGTTGCTGTTCTGCAGCATTGTATATGATTGTGCCTCAGTCTGTACGTTTCTTTAAAAAGGCTCTGGATCTACTTTACCACCATTTTACATTCTTAAGTTGAAAAATGTCCCTGAAAACAAAGTAGTTAAAATGCCATAAAAAATTTGAAAGATTATTGGATAAAGTAGGTCCCACCATTCCTTTTTAGTGTTTAACTAAAGTTCTCTGTAGTGGTAATGACTACCACGTCTTCACAATTTTTCTGTGTTTTTACATGCTACCAGTCAAATATAGTATGTTATCTATTTTATACTTTTTTTTTTTACTATGTAAGAAAGCTTACAGTGAGTGATCCAAAACACGATGTTTAGTCAAAAAGGGGATTTAGAGCAGATATTCTATATTAAGAGTAAACTGGAAGCACCATTTTGTCATGAACAGCCCATGGCTGAAGACTAAAATTTCCCAGCTCTTTGGGATGGTTTGTTTTGGCCCACCTGCAACCTTGTTTAATGAAATGAACCAGTGGACCACAACAGCACAACAGAACTATTTAATACGGGAATGTAAAAGAGAAGGAAGATAATTTTTTCTTCTTATGAACCTATTCACTCCTCCAAACTCACCATGATATTCTTAGAAAAAGCGTAGTTCCATTAAACAGTTGTTGAGGAAATTATTTGCTCATCTTTAGAAAAACTTCAGACTCTACACCTTAAATTTAAATGAAAAATGAAGCAATTACTTCCTGAGCAAAATGAATAGCCATGACAACTTTTACTTAAAACAACTGAGTTTCTTAAAGCTGGCTGGTTGTCTAAATATAATGTGTTATATACACACCTAGAAAGAAAGCAAGCTTTGGAAAAAAGCTTGCTAACAATTTCAGATTGCAGATATGCAACACCTACAATTCATCTGCATAATAAAATTGGCTTTGTTAAGTTATTCCTCCCAAGCACAATTTGAATTTGTTTTCTTGTCACTAAGCAGGAAGGGAATATGAGAGAAAATGAGCATTTACATACTCTACATTTAAACATAAAATTATGAAACAACAAAAGTAATATAATGCAGTGGAGTTTTCTTTGTTAAAAAACCCTTTTGTTTTGGCTATTAGTTGTTTTGTGTTTTCCATCCAAAACATGAATAATTTTAGGACAATAAGATCTAGAGTTAGAATTTAGCAGCGTTGCTAGCTGATTGGTACCTGTCAGTGAAATCAAAACATTAACAGACTGGACACTATGATTTGATTTTGCCTGAGTAACTTATGCAGCTTAAGTTTTCATAAGCAAGTATTGTTATGCCCAATTGGTCCACTCAAGAACTGCCTAAGTAGCTCTCACCACTGTCTTAGTGAATAAATTAACCCATCAGTGATACTGTGGGAAAGCCACCAGTCACAGCTTATGAGGTGTCTCACTAGATGCACAAAAAAAGCATCAAATAACTTTTTGTATGCTTTTTGTGACAGACACTCAACAAACTATGTTGGTGGCATTGTAAATGTCTGAGCACTGTTCCATTAAAACTTATGAATTCTCGTTCATACTAGGAAGTTATGACAGTGAAAATTGCAACGTGCTGTTGATGTACACTGACCAAACCAAGCAGAATGGGGAGTATTTAATTTGAATCTCCATGCTTTTCCCAACAATGTAATGTGATGGTGACGGCTGGAGCTGGCATAACTCTCACCCTCTCTCTTCCTCCCCCACTGCCCATTTGTCTATAGAAAAGGACTTTGGGAACAGATATTGCAAGATCTTTAAGGAGAGGTGACTGAACTGCAGAAGAGTAAAAAAGCTTAAAAATCAACTATACTGCTCCAGAACTGCAAGAGGCAGATACCCTTCTACTCATCCACAAATGGGCTACTCAGCAAGGAAAAGTACACACAGCATAGGTCAAAATCACAAGTAAGGTACAAGAATGGGACTTCTTGAGAGGCTTAAAATCAACCAAGGCCCACTGAGATGTTTTTTACTGTCCTCACAGACCACCAAATTTGTTGCCAACACTAGGAGAAAGGTAGCATACACATAGGTTGCAAGGCAAAGGTAATATGATTTGAAGCAGGTCCAGCAAGGCAGGATGTGCCCTATGCTTCGAAATAAAGAGGTGGAAGCAAACAAAAGTTCAGCCTGCAGCTGAAGATATTTTCAGACCAGGAAGACAGGCTGCAGAGACGTAAGGATGCAATGCACTATACCTCTTGTAGAGGGATCTCCAATTAATGCACATTAGAGGCAGCTACCCAGGTGTGAAGTTAAATAAGACTATATTTGATACATGATATGAACTAATAATGCTGTAGACATTTCACACTCATTTAAAACTTTCATACCATCCATTACTTGTTGTCAACAATAAAAAAGAAAGAAAAAGAATCTGTCACAAGGAGATCAGTTTATACCAACTCAAGATGAAGGAAGTGACCAAAGGAGCTTGATGAGACAAGACAAGCCTTACCTTGCTAAACTTGGTCATTCTGAACCCACTCATTTTCAGGAGGAAAATAATATATTAAGAGGGGCAAAGATTTCCAAAATCTTTGAAAAGTTCATCTGTGTGTTTAGTGGCATTTACAATGGCATGTCTTTGCTGAGCTAACCTGTAACTCAGTACTTCCCTCTCTTTGTGCTGATATGCCAGAAAAGACGTGTAAGATACAGAAAGGATGCAAGTCCTCCACATGGTCCAAGGAAACTGCAATATCACAAGGAGTTGCAAGAATGCTATACTAAAAATAAGCACCTGAATAATTAATTTGACTTGTTCTTAACAGCTACTGTGGCACCTTAAACTACAATACATGGAGTGAGGAAGGACTGCAGCAGAAGTGTTGAATTACCAACTTTTCCTGGATAATTGGTGAACAAAAATGCAGAGTCTTCAGGAATGCTAAGTAGTTTGGGAAGCTTAGCTATGACGTGCTAAATAAGATCCCCAGATAAGCTTTTCTTTGTCAGACTGTAATTTTTACAATAATGCATAGTAACATGTTCAAAATTGATGAACACTGGCAACTATCTCAGACACCATCTATGTGAAAACAAGCACCGAACAGAGGGACACTCCATAGGAAGCATAATGGTGCATATCCAGGACGAGGGTCAAACCATCAGCAGCTTGCTCATTCTAACTGAGATGTCTTCATGGACTGCACTGGAGTCCACCCAGTGGACAGGATGGAGAGAAGATGGAGAGGAGACTAGGAAAAGATTACAGCTGAGTATGGTTTGTGAATGAATCACTCTCAGATAAAAGGAATTCAATCTATTATAGCCATTGCCAGAAAAAAGGAATAAAGCTGAAGATGTATCTGTAACAACTGGAACAACATTTCAAGATTTGGGTGTTTGGCTATAATGAGATCCATTCAACTAGAAGAACACGGTAATAAATCATGTGTAAGACCTTGACTGAAATGGGATTACAGCTGTAAGAGTAAATCTGTATATACATGAACTGCGTATGAAATTACAGCCTTTTACCCCCATACAATGTGGCTGTTCAATACTACTTTGCAATAAAGTACGAGCATCTAAACAATCAGGCAAAACTATTCCAGGGTATCTTATGTCCTTTCAAGCAATCACACTAAATAACTTAATGGATGGGAACTAGTGTTAGGAGCTACAGAGCTTCCCCACTTTCTATATTAGTCAGCAGAACCAAAGCCTCTCAGCACATAGTTACCATTTGTGGAATGTGAATTTGCAAAATTTACTATTTTATTTCTTCTATATAACTAATGTTTTCAGATTAAGGTTTTTTCCACTGCACTTAAAAATGTGTATTACCAAGAAGACTGAGGACAGCTGTTCTGTTTCTCAAAGCTGCAGCTTTAGCTTTTTCTTTACTGTTTTTCTGGATGATGGTGGCATTGAACTTTTATCTGAGACTGATCTAGTGAAAAATGTACTTCTCAACGCACTTCAAAAGCAAAGTTATAGGTTCATTACCTGGCCACATTTTTAAACAGAAGATAAACCATAAACCAGTATTGAGTAGACAAAATATCATATTATTAATATAATACACAAAATAAGCAGGTATTTTTAGCTTCCCTTATTTAAAATTTAAGAAAATAACTAACATATTTTTGTGAGAAGGAAAGCTAACAGCTTGACTAAAGATGCTCCCCAAATTATCCAGTTTTATAGGGAAAAGATTAGCCTGAATCAATTTTATGCTCTGAAAAAAAAAACCTCACAGAATGACTTCCTCAGTTTCTGCTAGAGCCTCTGGAAATCTTTGATTACTTTTACTGGAAGTTTTCTCCAGTAATAGCAAGTGAATAACAATTAAGAAGAATTAAACGGATTGGCACAGCATCTTTTGCCAGATAAGTTTTTCTTTAGTAACTTACAACACTAAATATTTTTCTCAAGAAATGAAGAAAGAGGATTTCAGCTGGTTTGTTTGGATTTACTTTTGAAACAGGAAACAAAAGCTGTTATATCAATTTTTTCTTACAGTGAACTTAATATTTTTAAAGGGGGTGTATGTGTGTGTTTCACATTTACATCTGATAAAATATGTCGGAATAACTCTGGAATAATTTTAGCCTAAATCTAGGAATTTGGATCCTCATCTTTATTCATATCTCATTGTCATTCTGAAAGATGAGAACCATACAAAGTAACAAGCCTAGTTTTGGTACTTAAACCTTTCCAGAATACTCAGAAAGGTTTTACTCCTGGAGTTATACTTCTGCCTGTCATTTTTGTTTTCATTTTTGTTGCTTTGTTTTGTTGTGTTTGGTTTTTTGTTTTACTTCTAGTTTTTATTCCTCCATATTTCAGTAGCTATGTACTTAAGGCCAACAATAACACAGAAAGTTAAGGTAGAAACTTGAAAAAATCTGATGTTGTTCATATTTCATTAACAGTGAAGGAAGGAAACATATATAATGTGGATATTGCAAGTCCAGGAAAAATATTTCATTTAAAAGAGATTATGAAGACAAAACAGTGGTGTACAGGAAAAACTGATTATTAAAAGTTTAGACTGGCCAAGACTTACCTTTATAACTAATTTCAAAGGGGAAGTGTCAAGTTCTCAATTGCCAGCCAGAGTTAGTAAGTTATTAATACCATCTTGTCTCGGTAGAGTCACAGAGACACCAGTCTTTTGAAAATAACAAATTTAACACTCAAAAAGTGTAATTTGCCCTTCGTGATGTAAGAAGCTATGGGGTAGGCTGAGAAACAGATGTAAGTGCTGCGCACTTGAGTATCACTACATGAAGCTAAAGTAGGAGCTGTAGCTGGTTTAGGTCCCTCAGTTATTTTCCAGTGTGAAAAGCAGGTGGAGAGTAAATGCCTCAGCCGGGAGCTCAGCCACACGTAGGCTGTGTGGAAAGATGCCTAGCCACTGCGTGACTAGCAAAAATACACAAGCACTCCTTGTCTTGTTGCAGGTGATGGGTGTCCGGGTAACAAGGGCCGTGTCCTTGCTTTGTCTTTCCTATCCTGGGGCTCCTCAATTCTTTTCTGAGCAACGGTGCCAATTCAACAGAAGAGGCACAGACTAACACCAACCAGATCAGCCTGGTGTAAGGGACACTTCTGAAAAGTGGGAGATAAGAAAGGCACTGAAAGCAGGTGACTCACTGTCTGGATGGATGCCTTATCCACTAGAAAATGTACAGAGGAAAAGAAAAAGGCAGCAGATCTTCTTCCTGCATTTCCAGTGAATACCCTTTAGATAAGCCGATGCTCCACCTGACAGATTAGAGCACATATTGGGAGGCAGGTGGAGGAGGGCTTACTCTGAGGATGGGTACTGGATTTTAAATTTTTGCAGAGCAGGTTGGAAAAGCTTCTATTCACAGGCAAAAGCCAAACTGAAGGAGCAGAGCAAATGGCACTGTTGTAGAGCTGAGCACCAGCAGAGCTGGGCAGGAGTGTCAAGGCTGGGACACAGGTGCCTATGTCATGCAATTATGCCTCATTTTAGACTTTTCTGTCATTTTATGGAGCCACCCTTTGGTCAATACAGCTTGCTGCAGAGACTAAATTTGCTCATGCTAAGGGCCACCTAAGACAGTTTTCTGACAATACAGTAGTTATTAATTATAGAAACAATAGTGTTAAAAAGATATTTTGGCTGGAAACTGAAGAAAGCAAAGTTCAAACAGAAAAGAGGTAAATTCTTAGTAATGAGTCCATTTTAAAATCAAAGTAGATCACTCCAGGATGTAAGAAATCCTTAATTAATAGAAATGTGTAAATCAAGATCATACACTTTAATTTTTTTAATAGATAGACACAATTTTGAAGAGCAGGAAGAGGAATCCCTATGTAAAATCCCATGGATTGTGGTTTCATAAATAGTATATGGTCATACCAGTCCTTTCTGACCTTGAAATCTATGAATCTATGAAAAATTAAAAATACATTTTGGATTGAATTTCAAGTCCTCTGTAATGCCAATTTATCTGAGATAAATTTTCAACACCTGTTTCCTCAAATCAGTATCAGTCCTACTTGGTTCCCCTTCCTTCACATGGATATAATGTAATTTAAATATACTTAATCAATTTCTGACTGAGAACAGTGTTTAAGCATAAAGTTAAACATAAAACTGAAGCTATTTCTTGTTCAGACAAGGGGAACTCTTACTATGAACAGTTAATATATTTCATCTGTAACCATTGCTTGAGGCAGAAGGTGCAGACATTGATTAGTAGTTTGCAGAGGAGCCGCACAATTCCACTTCAGTGGAAGGAAAATTAGCATTTTTCTTTTTCAGAAAATACAGTTTTATTATCTGAATGACAGTTTCAGAAATATAACTGATATAAATAGGAAAGAAAGAAACACTGTTAAAGTTGACTGATACTACTATAATAAAAGCAGGAACTAATAATTTGGTTTGAATGTGTATTTATGTATACACACACAGGGCTATATGTAAATATATACAGATATAGATACTGATTTTGCAGTAGGCCTTTGCAATAACAAAAAAGGAACCCAAGGAAAACAAATTTCAAAAGTAATGATTTCTGTTCTGTAACTGAAGACTAACTGAGGCCTGAAGGGCAATGAGCTTGAGCATCGGAGTCTGGTCAAAACAGAGGAGGAAGATTTCTTGGGATACTCTTACAACACACTTATGGATATAATAAATATTCCTGGCAAATTGAAAATAATCTTAGAATAAACTTCACCATTAAAAGTCAAAATGAACATTCTCTATATTATCTTTGTCAAGTAGTTTTGAAATACTGACATTTTTCCACAGACAAGATTTTCTGTGCATCGCAAAATATTATTTTGTTGCTGTAACTCCCTTGCTTTAGAGAAACAGAACTTGTGTTTTAGCCACTCAGGTTTTTCCTGGGACAAAAGAATGAGTATGAGTGTAAAACTGTCTCTTTCAGTACATTTTTATTTATACTTAGTTCCTGTTATGTTTTGTCAAATATGAACATTGTATAGACAAAGTATTTCCACAATTCCAGAAAGAAATAAGCTTCTCTCTAGGTTTTAGCTAGGCTGTTCTCACATACTTACTCTCCCCTGCATTGCAAAAGATGGACCTTAACTATATAACAAACTATATTATACATTGCTTTGCATTAAAAGTTATGACCATATTCAGAAATTCACTACATGCAGCTGCATAACAGTGTCAGTCATGGCTCAAAAATAACTCTGAAGATTGGGTGAATGTATATCAGCTGTTTTTATAGTGCTGTTTTTCAACATGAGAGGTAATTTATATATTTATTTTTTTTTAATCCAGAGACCTCAGTTCCTAAAACCATGGGCTTATGGCTCTGGCTGCTAACAACTCACTAGTAAAAAATGTTCATCTTCATTGGTTAATCCAACTTGATTTTCAGCTTTTCACTGATTGTTAACTTTTTCCATGCCAATAAGGTATTTCTGCGTCTTGCTAGCATTGACACGCAATTTGCCATGAAGCACAATAGAGATAGATAAAATTCTGGAATAATCACTTTCAAGTTTAACATATCTGAAAATTTGGCATCTGATTCGTGAAATTTTCACTTTTTACTCACTAAACCAGCAATGTGCAAGAAAACGTCATACCATTTAGAGGATAAACTAAGGATTGATGCAGTCAGTTCTCCAGGGCTGTAGAGCCCAAATTAACTAGGAGACTGTTAAAATGCATCTGGACCCTGCCTCCCGCTCTCCCCCTCCCTGTTACCAAAACAAAGTCAGTTCAACAGAAAGGCCATATTGGGAGGTGGAAACAAGAGCTTCCAAATGTGTTACATTTTTAAAAATTAATGGTTTGTATCTCCCTATGGAAATGAGAGTATTGCTAGATTGTGACAAGCAGTTCTTCAAGAGCTAAATCCTGGAAGGACTCCAGACTGAGGTCACTGGCTTTTTTGCAAATACCAGCCTGCAAAACTGGGAGGTGTTTTACAGTCTATGCTGCTGAAAAATGTATCTATCTTGGCAATTTCTTCTTATTTGACTTTCTGACCTTATTCCCTCTCTTCTCTTGAAAATTATCACGTACACATATGCAGATACGCTTCTTTCCAGTGGCTTTTTCCACCAGTAAGTAAGATTTATTTTTCTTAAGAACTACATTTGAAGGCAAACATTTTTTTTCTCAGCTATTAATTATTAACAAAAGAAAACTGAGTTTAGGAAGCTACTATTTCTGTTGCTTCTACTTTATCCCTGTGGCGCACCCTTCTAAATACCTTCACTCCAAGCATTAGAAAATGCAAAGATGTAAATTGTAGCCATTGTCCAAGGGATTTGAAGAACTCTCTAGAAATGTGGGCTGAGGATCATAAAAAAACAGGAATAAACAACTGTGCTAAGAAATAAAAGAGAAATATTACACATAAAACAGAACAGATGCCATTATCTTTTAGTCCTGATGAACCAGCTAAAAGCAACATCAGTTTATTTATCCATGACAGGATAATATATTCTAGTTAAAAACCAAAAAAAACTCTGAAGCACTGACAAGTTTCGGAGCTATGCACCAGCATGTCCAAATACTGTCTATCAGCTGCTTTCTCAGAAAAGCTCATAAAGGCTATGGAGGCACCACTGGCTGATCATTTCTAGTTGGCGTAGCAGTGGCACTGATGCCACTATGCCAGCTTACTCCTATGACACTCCTTTTGCTCTTAGTCTGTGCTTTGTGCCAGAAAGTTCAGAGGACAAAAGGAACAAAAAGCAACAGGGTCAAGCTGGCAAAGGAAATGCAAAATGGCTGGGCTGCTTTACTGAAGATGGGTACATGAGGAATGGAGGATGACAGTTGTTGGTGTACAGGTCCCTAAAGTTACACGTTTGTCATTTTGATTTGGGTGATTCTGAAAGAGGGTGCCAAAGAAGTGCAACACCAAGAGCAGTGGTGTAGGGCATTATTAAGACTGTGCTAATAGAGAAGACATGCAATCAGAATTTTTTTCTTTTTTTCAACAGATTCCTGACAGAGGAATAACTGCTGTAATTTCATTTTTTCTTAGTCTGTATTCCAGGTGTAGATTACTGTGTAAATGAGGTTGTTTTAACTTCTTTGAGTATGACCCCTATATTTCTTTAAAACAAAACAAAAACCCCAAACCAAACATAGTTCTGAAAAACTGCAAAGACCTTAATCAGTTTGTAAAACTTCAGCTTCCTTTCAAACATTAATTACTCACTGATGCAGATGTGCAGGCATTAAGAGATAACAAATAATTATAACTGATTCAACATGTATGCCAAGGTAGTTCTCTTGAGGCTTGATGGTTTATTGTTTCCTAATGTCACTGTAGATCAAACTGTCTTCCACAGCATGAGAGACATTGCATACGGAGAACAGATCATATGAGTTACTGGAGGACTGGACATATAACTGGAGTTATATGGTAGGACTATTCCCTACCATAAACAACCAAAGTCACATAAGAAATACATTAAGGGAAATTTCTACACACACACACAATTGCACAGAATTTCTGGCTGAGAGCATGCTTATTGAATTATCTCCAAATTGAAGCTCTATCCACAGATTAACAATCACTCAAACCCTAAATAGCCACAAAGCATGATCATACTCATTACTTATACTGAACCAAAAAAAAAATCAGCAACTGCCACAATAACATTGACCCAAGAGCTTATCGTAAGGTGCCCAGACCCCAGCATACTGCCGCAATCTGGACATACATTCCCTGGAAGAGGGAACAGTAGTTCCTGGCCAGCTGCACCCACACTGCTTCCTTCCTACACAACTGCTTAGCTGCAGCTGTACCGTATGCACCAGCTCACCTGTTTGAGAAAGGCAAATGCTTCAACACACAAGCACAAGTGCGTGAAGGCAAGCGCATGAAGGATGGGAAAACAGGATTGAGGGTGAACAGCAGGATAGGGGCATGAGAGGGAGAGGATGGAGGTATAGGAAAAGCAGTGATATGCAAGAGAGAAGCTAACTGATGTTTGAGCTGCACACTCCAGAAAGGCAGTCAATCCTCAATTACCTACGGATGATTTAACCTCAATTCTGGATTAAATACAACGTGGGGCAGAGGCAACACAGCTGATTCAATAAAGAGCTAGCTTGGGTCAGGTAGACTTAACTAATGCACGCAGAGCACTGTGTGAACACAGTTGTGTAATTTCTGGGGCCAGCTCAGCAGTACGGCGCCTTTCAGGAACAGCCTGAGTTAATGAGACCTGATGAGTCTCAACTGACTGAATGCAGAACCACTTACCTGGTTCCGCATCTGCTCCCCAGCTTTATCTCATTTAAAACAGCTGCAATGAGCTTATCTGTAATCAAAGCACCTCCTCAATATTGTGGTATTACTAGTATCTGTGTATGTACATGTGCGCATGAGAGAGAAAGAAGTCAGAGTCAAGTCTTCATTTTTGCATATTCCATATATTCTTTTTTTAAAAAGGCACAGCAATTGTGGATCAACTTTGTGGAGCAGCATGAGCATATCTGTACTAACTGTCCATAATTTAATCTTGCATGTATTTCCTACTATTCCTATTGGAAGGATATTTTCAAATATTTGTTCACTATTTCAACCTCTAAGTCACTGATGAGTGAGGTTATTACTTATAGCTTGCTGTCACCAATCCTTCTAGCTACCTGATGATTTTTTTGTTATTGTTCTTCACTACGTCTTCTACCACAAAAAAAAAAAAACATAATATGTATCTGTATGTGTATATGTATACACATATGCTTACACACATATATACAGGTAATATGAAACAGTAGACAATATTTGGATAAAGAATACAACCCACCACAGAGCGCCTAAATAGCTTTTTGTACTATTATCCATTGTGTTTGTTATCCCCCTATTGGCAACAAGAGTTTCAAACCTATTGCTCATTTTTCTTCTGTAACATTATACAAGATGGAGACTATTTTTGCAGATGCTCTACAGTTTGTAATCTTATATTGTCACCACATTTTTCCCAAATAGAAAAAACACAGTCACTGAAACTTTTGAAGTGATATTCTGAAAAAAAGTTTGTTCTAGCACTAATCCTTATGTTAACAGCTTCAAGGCAGGTCTTTGTGTGAATGACAATAAACAAACAATGCTAATTTTGTTGTTGGCATGACACCGTACTTATCTAGCTCAGTATGAATTGTGATGTGACAGCTCATAAATTTCAGCTATAATACTTGGGAACTTGCTCAAGCAATCTCATGGGCATTAATAGTTTTATTTGAGAACCTGCAATGGATAAATATAACTCACTTCTGAAAGAGGAATAGAAAGCTATCCAGGAAATTTTAGGTGAATTTTTCTGAGCTCAGTTCTGGAACATATAATTAAACAATCTGTGAGCAGGGAAAAGATAATAAGTACCAGCCAACCATTTATCAAAAGTAAATAATAACCAGTCAACTGACTTGCCTTTCATGTGGAGCTGTAAGATTTACCAGTAGTGGACAATACGTAAAAGTTGTGTCTCATGCCCTTAGCAAGGCTTCTGATACTGTCCATGTGATGTTACCACAAACATGCTAGGAGATTTTGATTTAAATGGAAATTAGACTGATGGGAAAACATAACTTGAAGGTACTATAGGGGAAGGCAATATCAAGTGAAGCTACATACAGATTTGTACTATGTCTTGGGAAGGCAATATCAAGTGAAGCTACACGCAGATTTGTACTATGTCTAATATTAATTTTCATTAATTGCTTGTTGTTGATAGAAGATAGATTTATTACATTCACAATGATGCAAACCAAACCAGCAGCAAGCACTTGAGAAGAGGAACACAATTCAAAGTTGTCTAAAAAACCCTGAGAATACAATTCAATAAGTGCAAACCACTGAAATAACTAGCTGAATAAACTGGATGAACATAGGAATGGGTTGTAAATTACTGGACAGATGGTCAGAAGTCTAGAAACAAGGACAGAAAATTTAAAAAGCAGGATTCATTTAGTCTAGAGAAGATTGAACTGAAGTAAGTATCAACGCTCAAATGTATGAGGCTATTGCTGAGAGTAAACTGTTTTCTATTTCCATTGTGGTGACATAGTTAGCTTAAATTGCAGCAGGGGATGTTAAGGTTGGAGACAAACATCTTTTGAACTTCAAGGATTGCAAAGCAGCAGGAAAAAAATTCTCCAAAACGACACCAAAAAAAAAAAAAAAGACTTAAAGAGCAGGTTAGACAGAAATTAGTCAGAAATTATTTAAGTCTAGTTGATCCTGCCTGAGGCAGAAATCTGGACTGCACAACCTTTCAAATCTCCTTCAAGCCTTATTTCTTATACCTATCGTTCCTTTGTGAAAAAAATAACTACAAATAGTGGCATGGAGAATAACATAGAGCCCTATGCAAATTTATCGCATCATTTTTCACAGAACTTTAAATGTTGGTTTGCATAAAAACATGATCATATGCATTTCCTATAGCTAATACATTTTCAACTTTTATTTTGATTATTTGATAACAATGGGGAAAAAAAAGGAGAATGAGAAACAGTACCTGCAGACTGACTAACTATAATAAGAACATTTACTAAATTATTTCTTCTCCTGAGGAGTTAGCTTACTGATATGGAAATTGGCACCTCTGTCATTGCAGTTGCTTGTATATTTTTTATGGAATGACAGTGCAAAATGGCAACATAGCGCTTCCTTCTCTCTATTTTTAATTCTGCTGAAAACTGCTAGCCTCAATTTCTTTGCTAAGATATAAGGAGCTTTTTTTTGTTTAACTGATGTATCAGGTTTCTCAGAAGTTTGGTGGCAGAATGATAGTTAGGTGTGCACTGTAATATATGGATACAAAGTATACAGGAAAGAAAGACTATGTGGGTGTTGGGATACTATTATATATAAAAAGTACTTAAAACCAAAACTGGATTAATTACCTAATCTCAATAATTAACCCAGAATTTATATTCCAGGTCTGAAGAATATGATGAGTCTGTAATCAGGAGTAACATGAACTGCCTATGAAGAGAGAGATCAGAGAGGCTGTGATGGTGGGAGATGTGACCATACCGCAAGGCTTCAGTCGTACTGCTCTAGCATTGTGATCCTGAAACTGGGCTCCCAGTTCGGAGCAACTGCTAGTCTATATGCCTACCTTCCCCATATAGTAGAAGTTGGTAAAACCACTCTGAGGAAAAAAATTAACGTGTCATTTGCTTGGAAAGAGTTGCTGCAGCTTTTGTTAAAGGGAGCCCTGCACTTTAAAGAAGTCAACAAGCATGCAGAGAAGGAACATTTGGTTTAGGTAGGATATAATAATATAAAATATTTTTATGAAGTCCCTCAGAAAAGAGTTTTAAGAAACTTGGCAACATTACGTAAAAAAAAAAGGTTCTCTCCTGAATGTATATTTGGTTGAAAGACAGAAAAGACTGGGTAGGAGCATGCTGCATTCTTGTCGTGGAAACTGGTTTAGAACAGATGAAAGAAATTATTTCTTTTCATAGCAGGTAATGAGTATCTAGAGCTTGCTGCCACAGGAGATTGTGAGGGCCAAGAGAATCAGCAGTTTCAGAGAGGGATTAGACAACTTCATGTACAACAGGCTGAAAAATAAATGTTACAAGGAACAGGCGGTAACGTGTCCCAAAATCCCAAATCCAACAGCTATGGATGCTAGGGATGGAGGCAGTTTGAGGGGAACAGTCTGCAGAAAGCAGCCAGGCTGTGCACTCTCCCTGCCCAACCTGTCCTAATGTCACCACCAGAGACACTTTGCTGGGCTAGACGGAACACTGGTTTGACTCAGTAAGGCATTTCTTATGCTCCTAAGTGTGGTGAGACCCAATTTTAGTCCCATTTATAAACCTAGTTATTCTTTTATTTGTTGTAGGTCTATAAAATACCAATTCTGCAACCTAAAACACTGAGAGATCTCTGGCAAATACAGAGTTGTGTGTGACCAAATGTATTTGTTAAGAGCAATGTTGTCCTCATCCAAATTTGTGCCAAATCCTATGCAAGATGTTTCATTCTTTTTCTAAATTATAGGGAAATCTGTAGTGTTATAAATAGATCCTCTTTCAGTAGTAAACAGGAAAAGGGTTTGATTTGTTACTGTGTTGGCATAATATGATATTTATGTTACTAATACATAATATCTTTTCTAGCTGCTGCTAAGAAGAGTATCCAAACACTTGACTTTTTATCTAAATCACGGAATTAAAAAAAAATAGTAAACATGATACATATTAAAATGCTTTCCATGTCTTCATCCTATTCCAATTATTTAGTCATCACAATTTTCCATTGAAATGAGAAAGTCTGAAAAAGTTGACAAGGTTGAGGCAACGTGAATGGTTCATCTGAGAATCCAACTGCATCTCCCTCCAGGGAATAAAAGGGCATAACTTCTCTGTGCCTGAACAGATTGCTCCCAACTGGAGCAAAGGGGAAACAGAGACCACGTCCTAACTCTTTGAATCATGTTGCAGCTGCAGCCCTTCTCAGGCAGCACAATACAAATCTGCTCCTCACTCAAGCAGTACAGCTTGAAAGATTACAACACAGATCAAAATGACTGAATCTAATGATAATGCATAAGACAAACTTCAAGAATTACATATTTCATACACATGCTTCAAACTAGTAATAAGCTTGTAACAACTAACGAAAGGCTGAAAAATAAGTAAGTCTTTTCACCCGACTCTTATGCAGGCTGCTTTAAAATCAGCTTTCTCATATTTATTCTCCCTAAATATTCCATACTACATTTCTTAGAAGCAAAATATGACTTTCTTCCTCACCCACTCAAACAAAGAGCTCTGTACTGGAAAAGACATGCACATCCTCTTATTAACTGACTTGTTATTCCTGTTCATCACTCCTGAACTGTGCAAAGAAGCCATTATCACTGAATTACAGTCTACAAAATGCATGGAATAAAAACTAAGATGATTTGGATGGACACAAAACAACACATTATATCCACAATGTATGTTCAGAGCTTTATTAAACAAAGTTGTAAAGAAAGTCACATATCTTCTTCTTGGCTGTCACTTATCTATTTCCTATGGTCGATTACCTCTGCACAAGCCCAGGAGGTGTTTGCACGTAATAACATTTCATTCTTGATTGAATTTACACTGAGTGTTCCCCTCATATTATGCATACATATGATTTTGCATTTTACCACCATTTAAAAAAAAACCTTGTGAACCCCATGCAATACTTTGGGAAACATACCTTATAACCAAATTTTAAAAAGGACATTTTTAGTTTCCAGGGATGCAAAGATTCAAGACTTAAGTTCAAGAAATCTTTCTGTAGTTCTTATTCCTGAAAGGGACATAATTATAATGTATTGTGCATGTTTGTTGTCATTTTGAAACTGTGCTCCAAAGTAGCCGTTCCAAGTAGATTAATGCCAAAACAGATAACAGTCTGCTCTTTGATGGCCAAATGGTTAAATGGTTTGGAAATCTGAGATAACATGTCTAGCATTTCAGTAGCAAGAAACATACAATCATTTTTGTTACGATCTGCCCCAATTTTGTGTCTAAGAATAAGACTTACAAATGATTTTGTCATTGCTCAGTGAGATATGCCAGGAATTTGTTTTGCAGCTGAAGTATGATCAAAACAAGTAAAGCGCATTGTGGGTTTTTTTTTTCTTTTCAATAGAATCATCAGTGTCTAAAAACTCATGTAGCAAATCTCCATAGTACATCAGTGACTAGAACTGAGAGGTATCAAAGGTAAATGAGAATACTGCAGTATGGATGAAGAGGATAATAAAAGTCTCTGCATTTGGGTGATAAAATTAAATGTATGATTTGCTAGATCTTATAATCCTACTTTTTCAGAGAAAGTGGGTATGCAAACCAGCAAAATTTCAAGTATGTTCTGAATGAATACATTTTGTTTCCTTTTTGTACATATTATGGTCAGCAGCATACAATCAATAAAAGCAGACCAAAAATATCTGGGAACACCTTCCCCCCCTGCCTGCATCCTGTAAAATGCTGTAAACACACAATTTTGATATATACCATATTTATTTCTTTTTTGGTCTTACCTCTTCCATCCCTTTATTAAAATTTAAAATTAAAAAAAAAATATCAATATTTTCACAAACAATTCCAGAATACAGAGTTTTCTCTAAATTGTAAAAGGAAATTCAGTTAATATGCTTCAAAATGCTACTTAAATAAAGTTTTGGGGTTTTTTTGTGTCATTATTTTTGAGCAACAGAGTTGTTTGCATTAAACCATACCAAAAATAAGAAAGAAAAGTTTAATCATTAAGGATTACTGTATTGAAAAAGGTGCAGTTTTTAACCTGGATCACTCTCCATACATTTCCTAGATTTCCTCATCAAAACACAGGTGGACCGACATATACAAATGCCTGCATTTTTAAAATATATGTAAGACCAATGAAATAATTTAATTAAGAGAGAGAACCAAATATTATCAAATATTAAAAAGTACACTCTAGTATTTCAGAAACTACTTGTATCAGGGTACTGTCCTGAAAGTCTGGCATTAGAAGGGACAGAATTGCGACTGTTTCCATTAAATCTTACATTTCTCACTGAATTTCTCACTAAAAGTAGCTTTCCACTTTGATGTGGACACTTCATTGTATCTAAAAGGTTTTTTTTTTTAAAAAAATCTTATCAAATATAATAGAAAGAAATTGCTCTGAGAAAATGCTGTGTAGTTATTCCCATCTTTTACTGTCTGAGCTTACTTTATTTCAGTGCAAACTGTAAAATACGAACTAAAAACTAGTTCCTAACATTAAACCTTTATGCTGCTTAGCAGTTATTTCTAAATTATTTCAATAAATCTCTTCCCAATTATATTTTTTCTTTTTCTTTCCCCAACCAGAATTCTATCAGACAGACAGCATGGTGCTGCCCAGCAACAGTATGCCATGGACAACTCTTACAGAAACTGGAATCCTCTATGCTGTGTCACCTTCCTCACAGTGAATCCCTCACAGGGAAAATTCAAATAAGTTTGGAAAAGAAAGGAAAAAAAAAATACAGAAATGGATTGAAATGAATTCAGGATGTCTCCAAGGAGAAGAATCAGTAGCAAAACATTAAAAGGAAAAAATCATAATTTTCTGTTGAGTATTGTGAAAAAGTGCTTGTTTTCACATTATTTTTAACAATCCGTTACAATTCTTTTGATGTACAGGGAACTGAAAATGAGTCCTGCTGTTCACTCTTTTTCTTTCTGAGATAGTACCAAAAAATAGTCTGCTATTTATACAGTTTTTGTGCTGGAAATGATAATTACAGTGAAAACGTCTCATTATGCAATGGCAGTAGAAGGAGAAAAAGTTGAAAATGATAACCTAAATGGCTATTTACCCATCATTCAAAACAGGCTGAAGAATCATTTATCCTATATGTTGTTAAATAGCATCCCTGAACATCAGTCCTCCAGCAAAGCCTAATGATGATCGTATAGACCATGCACTTCAGAAACAGGCATACAGTGAAACATGAAGTCAAGAGAACACATTTTCTGTGAATCCTACAGTGAAAAAACCCCAATTTTCTCATAAGAAAAGATATATGCTTTGTATTCTACACTAGGAAGTCTCCAAAGGCTGTCCTGTTAATTTAATTAAGATTTGTGATTTTAAGATTGTCTAATGAAAGAATTTCAAAGGAATTGGGTAATGAGCACCCAAGGAAATTAGAAGTCAGGTGCACAATTTCCTTAGATTCCACTGACAATTCTGGTTTATGTATAAATCATTCTAATGATTAGAAACATACAAAATTATTAAATGCATACAAAAATACTCATAATTAAACATCACATCAATTTTCACATTTACAAGAAATATTAGACAATAATTTAATTAAAAATAGAAACTAACATACAAAATGAACCAACATAACAGAACTGAAGTTTCAGCACGCAAGATTTTCCTTAATCTCAGCATATTTAGCTAGAAAATTTAAAAGGAAGATACTTGTTAGACATCATTCTCAGAAGGCAAGTGATGTTTGACCTAAAAACTTCTGCAGTCTAGCAGGAAGAGAGGGAAGGGGGGGAGGGAAATTTACTGACATTAAATTTGCATAAACTAATGTAGATAAACACAAGAACATTTCTATCTTACAAATCTTTCTCCTTTACTGAATTCTCGCAGTGCATCAATATGGACCTTTATACAACTATGTCTTAAAGAAGACAAACTAACCGTCTTGCAAACTTTTCCAATTCAACAGTTACACTGTTCTTCCTACCCTTTACTCTCCACCTCCATTTCATCCATCTTTCCTGTCTTCTCTTAACCATAGCCATAAGACCCACAAGACAATTTCACCTGCTTTTTCCCCAATTCAGAACAATGATCTAAGTCCTGATTGAAAACACTTATAAATATGCAACTTTTTCCACTCACACCTTATCGGTATTATAATTTAAATGCACAAAACCCCACTAATTATTTTCCTGTAAACCCTTCTGTCTCTAAATCGATCCTATCAACAATATCCGTCATGGATTATTATTGCAGGTGTGTATAGCTCTGGAACAAGTAGTTTAGTGTAGGTAAGCAGAAGTGCTATTTTTGAGTTCATGACAGCAGGCCCAACATGGTACAATACACCTTACAGTCATTGCTCAGAAGGGCCAGTTGGCTGTGCTCATCCCCAATTCAGCTTCTGCTGCCTCCAAAGCACTTCCCCGATTTTCACCAATCTGCATGTGAGATCCTCTATAGTAAATTACTTCTAAATTCACTAATTTGATTTCCTCTAAATTAGTCAGGGAATATTTACAAAAGACAAGTGGCTGAGACAGTTGATTTTATTAACTGACTCACAGCACATTGATGCTGTGAGTAGCTCTTGATGGTAGCTCTTAGAGCTACCATCGAGTACCCACAGATACCATTTGATTCCCTAGTATCTATATTCTTGTTCTTTATCACAGGCTTTAATGACAGGTCTGGGGGGGGAAAACTAGCCCCACCTGAAACCACACTACCAGCAAACGAGCTAATAATTTTTATAGGTTCTGATGCACTGTTCTTTCTTTGCTAAACACAATCACTTTGTCAGTGCTGAATCCCACATCTGAATGTCATTATAGGAATGTGCCAAATATACCAGTTTTCATCACAGAAATATTATGCCATATGGGCCACACATGAAGAGGTAGAAGGATTTATAGAAACAGTTAAAAATGCTATCAGTGCTGATCACGATGCACAGTAGGAATTTAAGACAGACAGATAACATACCACAAAGGAAAATTGTCCCATTCATATGGTCAAACATATGTCAAAAGGTCGGACATTTACCCTGAGAGATCTAGTCCCACACCATGCTACCTTCAAAACTGTCTGTTTGAATAAATGATTCTGGGACATACGCAGTAAGACATCTCTGGTAACTCACAATAGCCCAAAAGACATCATTCTTCCCCACAAACAGAGAAATGCTTATATTTACCTTCTGTTTATTATTTCTTTCATTTACCTTCCTTACTTCTTGGTCAAAAAATGTAACAGATTTCTCTGAACAAGAAAGTGAAATAAAACATGATCTGTGTGTTACCTCAGAAACATTTTTTTCCAAAATATTAAGAACAGCTTCTACTCTGATTAGAAATAAACGCTGATCTTATTTTTTTCCAGAGAAACAAGGTGGCAAACTGTTCTGTTAAAACATCCAAAATGAGCCACTTTGAACATGAAAGTACAGTTTTTTACTTTACTATTGCTAATCGTAGACCATGATTTTTCTGTGGTTTTGTTTCGGGCGTTTTTTTTTTAATACAAAAATCAAATTAAACTAAAACTTGGAGCTCTGGTATTCAGGGGTGACAAAGGAGACAAGTAAATGAGAGAGAGAAATCAGGCAGTTTCCCACTGTCCCAAAGGAGTGACATCACTGCCTTTGGTCTGGCTATCCAGGGGCTTATTTGTGCTAAGGAATGGTGGGAACTGGTTCTTGCACATTATAAGAAATATACTTGGTTTGAAGGATTGTGTCAGGAATCTGACTGAGGGCAATCACAGAGTCGCTGCATTTCCCACGGAATGTGCTGGCTCCGTCATACAGATATTTTGCTGTAGAAAACTGCCCCACCAGAAAGGTGGGCATGAGTCAGACCAAGTGTAGGTAGGTATCTATACCTGAGCTTCTCACTGAGCATATATAGAGAGAAACAAGCTATTTCAGGAAACAATTTGCCTCACCTATTGTAGACACCCACTTCAGAACCAGGCAAACTAATCTACAGATGTTCCAGTTTCTTTCTACCGAATTCGGAGATGAATTAGATGAGTCTTGGTCAAGTTGTTAATCAACTTAGAATACTTGAATTTTAGGCAATTATAAAAAATAAATCAGAGTGTATATACATACATCTACAAAAACCTCAAACATGATAAATATTATTTTAACTCTTTATGCTTATACAGAAAAGAATTAATGTTGAGAAACCAGTTACAATTATTTAAAGGTTTTGATTGTGCTACTTCGATATTTTGTTAGGCCTAGACGTTTTTTTTTTATTTTCCTTATTTTCTCTTCTTAAGCAATTTCCACATTCCTGTCATGAACAAGGTCAGATGTGCAAGATGCTGAAAAATTACAACTCTCAATTCTCTTGTTTTCCAGCATCTTTCCAGTGTTGATTCTATTACCTAAATACACTTCAATGGATTATTTTTTAAAAGGAAATCTACCTGAGATTATCATTGCACTGTAATAGTCTTGATAAAAAAGCATTTATTAAAATTTTATGATCTGTTTTTAAGATTTGACATCAGCAAAAATCAGTAGTTATTAACAAATTAGCACTGCCCTTTTGGGATAGTTATACCATGCTCTTGCCTAGTTATTTAAGCACACAAAAATGAACAGTAAGCATTATATCTTTTTCTTGTTCAGTGGATCAGTTTAGCTCATATTTTGTCACCCTGAACGGTCTTCCTACCTTTTAACAACTATTTCTGATTAGAGGTTACAATATTCCCTTGAGAAAAAGATGGATAAGCATTATCTTTTGTTAAGCTGTACTGCTGTGAGCAGCATGTAACTGCAGCAACTGAGTTAACTTGCATATTAGTGGCTAACAGGAAATTTTTTCTTGAGCAAAAAGAGAGTTGCAATATTTGAACTGCATGAACCCCAGTGTGAGGTCCATGTTTAACAATTCAGCTGGAGGATTTGACAAGTCCAGAAGCATGAAAAAGAAAGTTGGGAGCTGGCTGAGGTGACTTAAACCTCTACGTACAAAACTCACATTTGGCTGCACAAAATCCTTCATACAAGCAGAAAGCACATGAACATAAGGAGTGCGGTAGTGATAGGTTAAATTGATCTCTTAGCTCAATAAGAGCAATGGTCCACAAAAGCGGCAGAATACAGTTCTGGAAATTGATTTGTTACCTTTCTTATTGTATCAGCTAGCAACAGAGACAGATGAGAGGTTTGAGTAATGTGAAATGGCCCACATTTACTACAAAAACAATTTTCTTTTAATTAAGTCCTCTTTTAGCACTTGATTGTGTGAAGAGCTGAATTCTCTGGTTTGATTCAGAAAAATACTTTAATGTCTTTCTTGAAGAAAACATATAGTCTTATTGCTTTTAATGGTATTACTTTCATATTTCAAGCTCAATTTTCAGCCATTTTCTAGCATTTCATTGCAGTGTGCAGTAACCTGAAAAAATAATATTCTGTCTATTTACATTGTAAATTTGTTGTCTGCTAATATGAACAAGATTTTAATTTTGCAGTAAAGAAGAAGGAATTTTTTTCATATCAAACAAAACAAAAAAAACCCATACAAACCCCTCCCCACCACCTGACTAGTGAAAGAAAAAGAGAATTTAGAAACGCTAGAATCTAGTGTTTCTTCCAAATGTTGTTCATCATTAACAAAGGACATCAGCTGTTAGAGGTGTTAGGCAAAATCAGACATTTTGTCCTTATCTTCTGCATTCAGTTTAGTAGAAACAAAAGCAGAATATATTGAAGAAGAGATGGGCTAAAGGGACTCCAGGCAGCAGAATACAAACTGGCCATGTTCCACGACAGTGAAGAAGGTGGGGCAAGTGAGTGAAGATCAGGCAAATTCAGAGCACAGTGTCCCTCTCTCAATCCCCCATAATACCAGCTTCCCAAGACATGCAATTCTCTCTCCCATTACTTCTCTCCCTCCCCAGAACCACAGGAACTTACTGTTCATTCATCTTAAATCTATTGACAATGCATGCCTAGTGGTGGGTCACATGAAGAAATAAATGTGTATAATGGTTAGGGAATGGAAAAAAATATTCAAGACCCCTGTACCCCTGAAAACAAAAATGCCTTTATGCCTCTTATGGTGTTTTTATAAATTTTACCTTTCACTTTTAAGCAGCTCTACACAGGATAAAATTTAAATATTTTGCAGGAGCTTTAGTGAGTTAGATGTCTGCCTCCTGCTTACATTTGAGTCAACCACTTATTTGAGTAGTTTTGATTACTTCACATGAGTGTTATAAAACAATATACCCATATAAATCAACAGAGAACTCTCCACAAGAGCTTCTCTAAGCGCAAAAAATTATTATAGTATTCTACTGGGAAAAGCGAAAAAAGGATTTCCAAGAATTTGGCTTTCTGCAATAGAGCTATGTCACTAGAACCTAGTTATTTTACACAGCTTAAAAAAGCCAGTGACATTTTTTTAAACAATCCCTTCATGAAAAAGGATGATAATGACACTGCTGGCTGCTCTGCCTCAAAAGGGAATTGTCCACCTGCTAGCAAATCCCTGGATCTATATTATTATTAAGCAGTGTTTATAGAAGTATCAGAGTACCCTCGGCAATAGGACACAATTCAAAATGGTAGATTTTTTAGTTAAAATTCTGCAATCGTTTTCTTTTCCACATAAAAGAACTGTGTTTCAAGATCAGCTTCATTAGGAAGCTCTGCTGGGATTTGATGTTTTTATTTTCTTACAGAGGAAAACTTATTTCTCTAAGAAGACCTCCATCTCCTCACACATAAAAATGAGCAAATATACAATTGTTCCCCCTAGTTTTAATTTGCATTTTATGATTACAACTAGATTAGAATTTTATACATTGCATCATTATTTAGAAACAAGCTGCTTTTATATTTCCCACAATTTCTGAATAAAAAGCCACTCTAAGCTTTTCTCTTTACTACTGCTAACAATGTAGATTAATATGGAGACAAACATACAGTGCCCTAAAACTTGTGCAACTGTCCTAAGAGATCCTCACTGCTACTTAGAACTAAATAATTTGTTGAAATTTTATCAGGACTGCTCCACCTCTTAAAGCAAATCATAGGTGAGGTGGGAGGGATGTAAAGGTGGCAGAAAGCCATGTTTTCCTTCCTTTTAAGTGTGTTTCATTGACAAGGTATGCAACACAGAATCTTGTTATTTGCAAATAGCATTCATGTATAATCACAGAATAATTTAGGTTGGAAGGGACTTTTGGAGATCATCTTGCCCAACCTCCTAGTAAAATGGGGCTAAATTCAGTCTCACATCAGGTCACAGAGGGCCCTGTCCAGTTTTGTGTTGAATATCTCCAAGGATGGAGAATCCACAATATCTCTGGACAGCCTGTTGCAATGTTTCATTATGCCTATCATGAACACCTTTTCTCCTAATGTCTCATCAGAATTCCCTTTGCTGCCACATGTGTCTGTTGCTTCTTACGCTTTTACTCTGGACCTTTGAGAAGAGTCTGGCTGTATCTTCTGTACAGTATCCCATCTAGTGGCTGTAGGCAGCAATAAGGTCCCTCCTGAGCTCTCTCCCAGACTGAGCAAGCCCACCTCTCAGCCTCTGCTCTTATATCAAGTGCTCCAGCCCCTGACCACCTTCGTGGCCCTGCCCTGGATTCCCTCCATGTATTTCCTGCACAGCGGGAAGCCCAAAACTAGACACAGAACTCCAGATGTGGTCTCACAGATGTTGATTAGAGGGGAACAATCACTTCCCTCAACACACTGCGGTAGGGTCTTATGAAATGCAGTGCAGCTTCTAGTCAGGCTTTTTTGCTGCCTGGGCAAACATAGAACCCATGAAGGTTTAAGCAATTTTTACACTTCCTAGTACAGCAGGATTTCCTCACGGTCCACATAGTGGGCAGCACATAGCTTTAAAGAGTCTTTTCATACCCATGGTATGTTTGTAGAGGGCCCAATGCACCAGGTCTCGGAGTTGCACACAGTAGTGGAATGCAAACGCACACAGTGAAATGTTGATTTGGATAAAAGATTAGGTCAGGTAAGGTCCAGTGTTGATGGAATAAGCCATTTATGCTTATAAGATAGGTCAGATTTAGAAATACAGAAAAATATATTTGCTATTGAAAAATGCAACCCTAGTGAAAAGTGCATACTTTTAATACTCAACATATAAATGCAAATGAAAATTAATTCCTACACTTTTGTCCTTTCCCTGCTGTACCTAACAGGACGTCGGTTGCACTAATCATGATAATTCATCTTTTTCTGGAAGCTTATTTGACAGGAATTGGAAAAAATAATCAAATTATTTCACAATAGGCCAATAAAAGCAAACAGAAGAAAGTTATCTTTAGGCATAACTGTAGTATTAAGTATTTTTTATTTGGATGATGACTTACAGCCTGACTGAAAACTAATTGAAAAATGATGAAAGTATCTCTTTTACTTCAATGAGTTTAGAATCAGATCCTTAGAGGTAAAATTTTGTGCACTCCTAGTGATTAACATTTTAGAGAAATAAGGAAATGGCTGTTAATCACTCTCCAAAAGACAGTGTTTAGACAGCTTTTTTATTGTTGCAGAAAACAAATATACTCTCTAACATACTGTAATGAGCTGGCCCAGCTATTTTAAAATATCATCTGTCTTTATGTGCAATAAAGTGTTAAAAAAAGAGTCTCCTGGCACACGTTCTATATCCCTTGAGGTCTAATTTTCAGATTAATAGATTTTTTTTTCTTTTTTTCCTCCCCCTTCCCTTTAAAGACTCAGATTTCCAGGCCCTCTAGAGCATTCTGCTGCTTTTTCTACCCTTTAAGAATAAGCTTAAAGGCTGACAGACTTTTTTTTTTTTTCCATTTTCCTCTATTCTACAAAAAAAGCTAAAATCTTTCAGCATACAAACCTTGTAGCTCTAACTTTTTATAATATATTTAGAAATCTGTTCATTTATTAGGTTTTTTTATTCACTTCAAAAACTGAAACCAACCTTCCAGTACTTCTCACAAATTAGAATTCATTTTAAAAGTCTAACAGCATGACGCAGTATAAAATAAGAATTCCACTAGACATCCCATGTTAAATAGAATAACAATAACACTCTGAAATAGACATAAAATAAAAAAAAATAGTCTCTCAGTGAATATATCCTATGGTGAAATTCATAGAGGTATAGGAGGTTTTGCACACCATTTAAGCCATAAAGTCATGTGTAGGGTTCTGCTATCAAGAGGTGCACAAAAATGCCAATGAACCCTCCAACATGCTGCAGAATCGGTTTCAGCTCCAGCCTTGCTTTGGGAGCTAGCTGATCCTGGTCCAACAGTGCCCCAGGGAACGTCTGCAGCTGTGTGTTCATATGGAAATAGAAGATCCTACAGAATGTGAAGCTTTGAAAACAACCCTCAAAGCAGCATGACAGCACAGAGAGAGGGATGGGGCAGATATGCTCCTGAAGATTGATTGGGAAAGTGTGAATGTCAGCTCCCACCTTACTGGCTCCATACTTGGATTCTGGACTAGCAAACTCTTCCCTTTAAGCGTATCAGAATATTAAAGTGGAAAACATTCAGCTCCAAGTATAAAATCTTCTATGATGTTCTTTAACAGTACATTATCTGAAGATGTGCTACATGGGCCTTTTCATGTGCACGTCACTAATATGAACCTTTTCACATCTCTGTGGAACTTGAAGTACGCTGTCCAAAATGTCACAGACTATATCTATATAGCTATATATAGCTATTATCTATAGCTTACACTTCTGATGTAAACTATATGGACAGACACAAATGTCTGTGGCTGCAACTACTAGTTTTCATTCAATATGGTCAACACTGATTCATACCGCTTCATACAAAACTACAAATTTTAATTTGGCAATCACTGTGGCTTGTGTAAGAATGGGATATAAATTTAGAAAACTGTATTTCTATTTCCACTAAAAAAAAATATGTTGGAAAACAGTTTGGACAGAAAGCTTGCCATACTTCTGATCTATCAGAATATTAATTAAAAGGTTGCATATGAAAATGCATGTATAATTATAAAGTTGTATACTAAATTGCATGGTATGTAACCATGGGAAAATATAGGTAAAAAAATCCTCAAACAAGGGCAATGTCAGTTAAGCCTACTCTTTCATCTGAAGTCTGTTAATTGCACAGTTTATAAACCAATATTTTTCCTTAACAGTTATTTTACTATCATCAGCTGCAGAAGATCCTCAGCTATTGGAAAATCAATTAAGTAATTAATAGTGAAAACAATCTCTTGATTCCAATTTTGTTTACTTCTCTAACTGACAGAAGATCAAACCTACTTTTTAAATAGTGACAAATTAATTGAGTAGAAATAAACTATCAGAATCTTTTTGGATGACTACTTTAGGATGACACAAATCATTGCCTAAAAGTATCTTTCCCTCTTTGCTTAAAAGTCTCTGGTTGTAGGTCGTTTTACATAAATGCTTTTTTCAGTTTAATCTTCTTCACTGTACCCAACATTGCAGACTCAACCTATACTCTTAGAATCAATGAGTAAAAGTAGGCACTGAAAATTGTTTGTAGTCAAATTCATTAGTAATATTACTTATTATTATAATACTTTTTACCAAATAAAATCTATTTTCATCCAATACAACTGAAAGTCATGTTTTCAATAACATATGTCACAAAAATTTTGGATGGACAGCATGCCTTGGCAAAATCCATGGACATTCAAAATTTAAGGAGATTATAGAATTTGATCTCTTTGAATGGCATTGTTAATTATCTTCAAGCTTTGCACAGCCACCATGGTTCAGTGCTTTTAGTAGAAACCTGTTCCTGCTGCAAACCTATTTCAAAATACTATGATGCCAAAGCAGAGATTCTGAGCAAAGGCTTGTTGGCATCTTAAGTAAAAAGAGGTTTCCACTTTTCCATAATGTAGCAAAATGTAGTTTATCATCCCGTTCTTCTGTCCACAATTTTGTCTTTTGTGAAGAATCCCCACCTGACCTTCAAATACAAAACATCTTGATTGTTTTGAAGTAAGGACAGTGAAATGAAGCAACAGTGTAAACTATATTCTGTCATGTCCCTCAGCTACTTATATCTTGGCCTATTATATATTCTCAGTATATCCCATGAACTTCATTTACAGATGAAGGTTGTCTAAAGAAACAATATATGGGTCATTTGACAGAAACATTAACTATAGATGCTTGAAATGAACAACCATTAT
The DNA here is from genome assembly GCA_008711295.1 of Anarhynchus alexandrinus. NCBI lineage: Eukaryota > Metazoa > Chordata > Aves > Charadriiformes > Charadriidae > Anarhynchus > Anarhynchus alexandrinus. Next base: position 2,515,744 of record VUYV01000070.1, on the reverse strand, counting down.
GCTACTCTTTTATGCTGCACCTTTTACTATGTAGTATGTGCACCACTGAAGAGAATTTAAGTTATATTGTTTCTTTCATTAAAGGGAAGCTGCCACTAAAACAAACCTTTTTTAGAATAGCTGTCTTCTTTGTTTTGTTTTGTTCCATAATTAACCTTTGTACATGCTATTCACACAAGAGTACCAATTCACTGTGATCACCTCCAAGCAAAGTTCGAGTAGGGGCTAATGATGTCTTAAACTTTTATGGAGGAAAAATATGGCAGAGTTAGTGGCTGTGATCTTGTGACACGATCAGATTGAAATTAACTTAACCAAAATGCCCTCAGAGACTCAGCTTTAACATTACGTGCTGCAGTGAAAGAAAGAACAACTTAAGGTTTTATTCTTACCTGGGTGATTTAGAAAATGTCCCGTTACATACGCTGTTGCTAGGATATGGGATTTCTTTGCTTTTAAAATGTTTGCTTTGACATTTCCATTTTCTATTAGAAATGTGGCTCTTTGTTTTGAAAGAAATATGAAATGGAGACAAAACCCCAAAACAGTAAGAGCGTGGTAGCATGTCAATGGGACTAGCAGTTTGAAGTGTCCTAAATTCTGGGTGAGCAACTAGGGATGCATTATAATGAAACTTATTTCATGGAGCATGAAATCCTTAGATTTCATGGAGCATGTATCTTTAGAATGATGAATTTTTATAAGGAAAGTATTTGGCTGTGTTAAAATGGTAGTTTACACCTAACGTCAAAAACCTGATTATAAAAAAAAAGTCAATCTACTAAGACAGAACTTTTGTTAAAGCTTACCGAGATCCTTGTGAAGGTGCAACAAACTCTCCAAATAGAGCACAGTGCAAAACTGTGATTTAAAAGTGATTGGAAGTCACAACCACAGGAGAGGTATGACTATGATCTGGGGAGGCAAGCATTCCCCCAGAATATACAGATCTGGGGAGGTAAACATTACTTTTGGATTTCCAACTGAGATCATATCTGGCCTGACTTTTCAGAATAGTCAAGTACCCACATGTACAACATCATCAGCCCACATACTGCTGCAGACACTCTACACATTAGAAAGCAGGTTGTTGTGGGGATTTTTTGAGAAACCTAAAATTCTTTGTCAGTTTTGAAAATTCTGTCTGCTAAACTCACCTAATTATCCAGTGACAGATTTAGGAGCAGAATCAAAATTTCATTACATTCATTTCCATGTATTAAGTGATATTAAGTTGATCATTAGAGAAGACGGAGCCGGTTAACAGAACTGCAGTCTATATTTAGACATTGATTCTTCCATTTCATCAGAGAATATATTAAATGTCACATTCTGTTGCACAGCCAATTAGAGAGGTAAGCACAACAAAAAAAGAGTTTTCCTGCTGTTTTTGTTACCAGCACAGCATGGGATCAAAAAAAAGAGACAGGGCTACCCAGCCAGGAACATAAGCGAGAGGAAGACTGCAATAGTGCTGGCTTAGCCAGCTAAAATATTTCAGCCCTGAGTTAAGATGAAATGCAGATATAAACCAGTTCATTTTAAAACATGTATAACACCAATTGATATTCTCAAAAGTTAATAATTTGATCTCATATTTGAGTAAAAGAGACCTACAGAAGGAAGAAGCAAGCTATGGATTTTGCCTGCCAGAATAATATGCTAAAATGAGGCATAAGTAAGAAAATCATATAATTCTGAACCAAGTGTTCAACAACATAAAATTTTAAAAACAAAACAATTCTGAAAAAGATGAAAAGATAATGTACAAATAAGTCTTCTTTGGCCCTCAACCTTTTCAAGTGGCATAACAGCTATTTTAATCCAGTGTCCTGTACAGGAGATACTGCAACTATCACCTATTATTCAAATATACCCACACCATTTTAAAGATATTTTAATTAATAAAACACTATATAATTCTACACAGTATATATTGTGATCATTAATCAAGATGAAACAAATATTTTACTAATCTAGAAGGTAAAGCAAACCAAAAGTCTCAAAAATTGAAAGTTTAAACCATTTAAAAAAGGGAAATATAAGAAAACAAGCAGAATGAATCCTATGAGACATCCACATATTTTAATGTAGATGTTCTTATAAAGCTGCTTAGTATAGACACTAGGCAGAATGTGCCCATTGTTTCTCCCTCTTTTTTTAATTTAAGCAAAGAGAAAGAATGTCAATATAGTCCCTACAATAAATCAGATTTTTTTTTTATTAGGAGGAGGAGGAGGAGGAAGCAGAAGAGAATCTTATAACAGAGAGTCCTAAACTCAGTTTAGAACTGAACTGAATGGAAATTTAACACTGAAAAGTTTTGCACAGGCAAGCCAAATCTTTTATATTGAGCAATGTTAAACCTAGAAGGCAGGTAATTACTTCCAAGCTGTATAATACCAAATTACTTTTATTGCTACTGAGTAGCTGAAGTTTAGCCTTTTTTTTTCCTTGCACATATATTTCCATATTCTTCTGTTTTCAAAGATAAGTAACACTGATGCAGTTTTCTTGACACAACACTTGCATTAATGAGCTGTTCTTTTCTTTAAGACAACTGAGGAGCTTTTCATAACCCAACAGCAGCAGGATATAAGCCTCTCAAAGTTATTACAGAAGCAACACAAGAAAAGCTATGAAACAGGATATCTTTCCTGGTGGCAACCTGGAGCTTACTATGCAATTCCTTCTTTCTCATGAGGTTTATATTTCAACCATTGGCTTGCATATTCTTACAACACAATCAGCACAAGCAATAGAAAGATAAAGAGATCTGCCTTAAATACCAGAGAAACTATTAAATACTCTTCTTTTTTTCCTCAATTAGTTATCTTAACATTTAATCCAATAATTGTGTTTATGGGATAAAGTAGCTTAAGTAACAACTGTATGTATTGCAGCCTATCATCTCTCCTGTGTTCCTTGTTGAAATGATTTAACACAGAATAAAGATCATGAGGCTTTCAACTTGAAAAATCAGTGTTTCTCATACCTTTTGTTTGATGATCATGTCGTTGATATCATCAAGGTCACCTACTATCACTCTCTGAGATTTTATCTCTCGATCCAGTCGAGAAAGCCAGTCAGTGAGTTCTGCCCATGCCTTATTGAAGTCAGCCAAGGCTGGAACCTCCAAAAGCACGGAAGATGGCATTTCTGGTTTGAAGGTGGTGGTTTCCTTGGTTACCCTGGTTTGTGTATCCACAGCAACAGTTTCACCAGAAGTTACTGAAAGAAAAAAATGCTAAAATTACTGAATAAATGAACTATGATAAATGTTTATTTCAGTAACAGAATTTATGCAGTAGAAAGGGTAACACAGAAATAAGCTTGTTTCTTGACGTTATGTCTACTGAAAATATGAAAATTAAAACTAAAAGAATAGATTAATTCATTTTTCCACAGTTTTTCTATTATAGTGTATGCTCAACATTCAGGATTCTTAGCATAATCAAATTTCATCCTTAAAAGAGCAGTGGGACCTAGTAACACTAGCAAACATCTCAGTGTAGTAAGAACCTCTCACTCAAGGTCACCAAACTAGCAAGTCACCTTCCAAAATCTAGTAGCGTGATTGGCTCTGTCAAGGCCAGAGGCAGACTGAAAAAAAGTTGGTTGCAATGTATCACACCATGACTATGTACCTAGAAACAAGTTTCTTCCACTGCCTCTAGTCACTCTGTAGCTGTGAATTTGTCTCACCAACAATCTTCCCACTGTTACCACCAGGTATTTCCCATAGGCTCTGACCAATATGGGAGCTTACACGACAAGCAATTCAGCCTTGGCCAATTCTTGATTTTTCCTCCTCATAACTTGAAAATATTATGTGCTATATTTGGATATTTGTGATTTTTTTCCCTTCTATTTGGAAAAAAATGGACATTTCTTCTTCTTTGTGTCCTTTTTTGCTCTATTAGCTGGGTTTTAAAGAATCTGTTCATTATTCTTTGCTTGGATTGAGGGAGTACCCAAAGCTGAAGCATGTCTTTCTCTGCAGTCAAAAATGATGAGAGGTGCCACAGATAGATACCATTGGACAAAGAGACATGTAACATGTAATAATTCAGAATTTCAAGACTGATTTTTACTTCTCAATTTTTGTTCTTTACAAATATATGGCTAAAAACTGTTGAGCTATTTTTGCCAAGATATTTGTTTGTATTTTTCCTAGTCTCCCTACAGAGTAGAGAAAACTTGTTTCCTGCACTCTTCCCGTGGGGTAGCTTGTCTTTAACAGGAAAAAAAACCAAACAAACCCAAAACGGTGTCACACTATGCACAGTAAGGTTTTTTTTCTTTCTAGTACTTCTGAGAGCCTGATGGTTTTCCCCATTGGCATTTATGCCATTTCAGCAAAGTCTGTCTGAAGTCTGAAAATTCAAGCAGCAGGTGAGGGTTCAACAGTTTGGCCATAAAACCACTTGAAAAATTAAAACAATTGGTAACATTAACTGGTCTTGCCAAGGAATTTAGCAGCCTTTTTTCACGAATGAGAAAGGTTTTGAGTTACTTCACTGGAGAATCAGTGACCCTCTTCAGCCTGGCAAAAAGAGAAAAAGCTGTGCACAAGCATCTAAATGACTCTCACTGTAAAATCACCAAAAGATGCTGTCAGCATTAGAAATACTGTATGATTGCAAACAATTTACCAAATCAACTAACAAATAAATTATTTATCTAACCTGAATGCATGGCAATATTATATCAAAAGTGACTCCTGCAAACGATCATTTTTAATGACATACACTGCAATTAAATATATTTATACACTCATCCATATCATTATTGCATTTCTGAAGTGCAATCCTCATACTTTTCCTTTCTCTACTTTAAAATCACATACCTGTGGATAACTATGAAGTAAATTAATTATTGTAAAAGGCTGTTCTAACACAGCAAGTTTTTAATTAAAATCACACAAACAGATGAGAAAATGGATATATCTTTTTCTGACATGGAAAGAGGTTTGTAAGAGTTTTTTTCTAACATCACACTTTTTGCTATAACAGAGTATCTTGTACCATTAAAGATTAGCAGTTTTTAATGCCAAAAGCAAAACAGGTAACTTCAAGGGATCTCTACCTTTCACACTTTTGCTTCATTTTTTTATATTTTACACACAGATGAGAATTGTTAATAATAATAATCCATACTCATCAAGTTTTCTTCCATCTCTGTTGAAATTACTCAAGACATTTTCTGCCCTATTCTATTTCTTTTTATCTAAAGTATGCAAATGAAGCAGAGATTAGCTCTACTCAGTACTGGTAAGGCCACACCTGGAGTATTGTGTCCAGTTCTGGGCTCCCCAGTAGAAGACAGCCATAGAGCTACTGGACAGAGGCCAGTGAAGGGCCACAAAGATGATTAAGGGACTGAAGCAGCTCTCACAAGAGGAAAGCGAGAGAGGGCAGGGACTGTTTAGCCTAGAAGAGAGAAGACTCAGGGTGGATCTCATCAACGTGTATAAATATCGGAAGGGAGTGTGCAAAGAAGAAGGAGCCAGGCTCTTTCCAGTGGTGCCCTGTGACAAGACAACAGTCACTGGGCACAAACTGAAACGCAGGAGGTTCCCTCTGAATATCAGGAAATGCTTTTTGACTGTGAGGGTGACTAAGCCCTGGCACAGGCTGCCCAAAGAGGTTGTGGAGTCTCCATCCTTGGAGATACTCAAAAGCTGCCTGGACATGATCCTGGGCAGCCTCCTCTAGGTCACCCTGCCTGAGCAGAGCAGGTTGGACCACATGACCTCCAGAGGTCCCTTCCAACCGCAACCACTACGTGATGCTTTGATTAGTCAGTTCCACAGAATGACTCCTGACATAGGGGAGTTTTTAACCATACCTTTTAGTTCTTATATGCCACTTAGCCCATAGCTGTTAGCCCAAGGTAACACAGAGGACATTCAGTGATCAGAAGGCAAGGTACTGAACTTATCCTTCACTAATGGACACATTTGGCTGAGTTTACCGCCTTTAGGAGAGGACTCAGCTCTTTAGGCAATACCTAAAGCAACAATTTCCAACTCACGGTTCAAAGTCTGAATGTTTGGATTCGTGCCCCCTCCTCCCTATTTTGGAGGAGATGGGAAACAGGTGTTTAAATAGTGAACAGTGCTTAGCGCCCCAAAGTTTCCTCCTGTGCTGGCTAGAGAGCAGCAGAACACTATTAGGTGCAGTGCTTTCACACTTTGGCAGTAGCAGCCATCATCTCTGCTATCCCTCTCCTCAAAGTAGCAATATACTATTGCTTTCCTTTGGCTCTCAGCAGGTGAAGGCAACTATTACTGCAGGGGAGGAGAAAAGGGGAGGAAAGATCAAATTCTTCCACAGAGTGGGAGGTCATGAATAGCTCCAACAAATGGATGGGGTCCACACAGTTGCCAAATCAAACCAAGGGCCATCAAACAAAGGTAACGTTTAAAACAAAACCACATCAAGCAGGAATAGTGAGGAAGGAGGGAACACTGTATTAAGATTTACAAGGCAACGAGGAAGGAAACTACATAATGTTCTTTCAAGGCAGAAGGAACTTAGAACGGAGTTATTTTTCATACATGTACAAACAAGAACTATTTTGTTTGTAGATTCACTCATGTCGTGGTTTGGCCTCAGCCAGCATCAAAGAACCACACAGCTGCTCGCTCGACTCCCACAGCCGTGGGAGAAATCGGCAGAAAAAGGCAAAACTCGTGGGTTGAAATAGTGCAATTTTAACAGAACAGCAAAAGGGAACAGGAAAGAAAAACAGTAACACCGATAAAGGGATATACAGACATGATTACAGTACCGCCTCGCACCAACCACTGCCGCCCCCGAGTGGCGACCGACTGCCCCTTCCCCGGCTAGCTCCTCTTATAGCCCGGGCATGGTCACGTGGTATGGAATACCCGCGCCCTGCCGGCTCCTTGGGGAAATTACCCCATCCCTGCCGGAACCAGGACAACTTGCTATTTTGTTCACTTGCTAATGTACATTGAATCTAGAAAAGAATGTGAACATAAAAAAAAAAAAAAAGTGTAGTTACTTAGTTTATTAACTGACTTGGCCCTTAGAGCTTACAAACTTCAGTGGTCTGAAATAACTCCCAGAATATCACTGAGAAAATAAAATATTAGTCGTCACTTTCTCTGTCTTCATTGCTATGTCCAGAATGTAAGGTGAATTCAAAAGAGGTCACAGAATAATTATTAATAACCTCAGAATCCTACACAGTGTTTTTCTGCCAATATAGTAACTGCAGTTTAATGGGAATGCCTTGGTTATACACTTTTAACATTTACTATCAGAAGGCTATTTTATTTTTCATCTTTGTTTAGCAGGGGGAGAAAATGGCAGAGAAGTCTTTGAGCATGTCGGTCCCTGATAAATGTCATTTAATTTCCTGAAGGACAAACAAATAAGCAACAAACAGCACCAACTAGAAATAAATAATGAAAACAAAATTTACCTTTTTTTTTATAGATTTAAAAATATTTTGTTTTAATGTTGTCCTTTAGAGCTTTCTGTGTTTGATGTGTTTTTATGTCTTCCTCTCTCTGAGCTGGATATTAAAAATCTGTCTGATATCTAGAGAAAATTATATACCAAAGACATAAATTCACAGAATTGTCTATATTGTCTCACCCTGGGATGGGAATTTAACTCCACAGATCAGTCACAATTTCCTGTAACAATTCCAAAATGTCATCTTTTTTCACCCTCTCTTCACATGAACTCCATAATACTGTAGGTCAAAGTGATTAAGAGCAAGGCTCACTATTTGTAGTGAGGTATTCCATATCATGGCCAAGAAATATGCAATTACTGAAAAACATAAACAAGTCTTTCATTCCAGAACTTTATCAAAGCAGTTAAGTGTGAAAAGTATGCGTTAGTGTTGACTTCCAGTCTTTACCAAGAGATGGATACTTAGGTCCACTTCCATCTGGCCTAAAGTTCATGTAAAGGCCTTGTATTTCCTCTGTGACTTCAGAGACTCTCAGACAACAGGAAAACAGTTGCTGAGTTTGGCATTCACATAGGTTAACAGATGTTGTCTTATCTCAGAGGAAATTTCTATTCTCATCAGTATTTCAGGTAAATTGAAGAAAAACTTTCTAAACTGGGATTCTACAGAGCCTCCATAAGTAGATTCAGTGTGTCTGAGAATAATAGGAATGTGTCATGAAATAGAAATTCAAATATTAAACGCAGAAAAAAGAAAAGCGGAATGAAGGAAAAAAGTACAGGAAAGCACTTTTTTCCCCTCTTCTTTTATTCTGCTTATTTCAGTGCTGTGTTTCAAGAGATGGTCAAACTGACAACTCAGAACAAATTAAACTCCTTATTTAGGTACTGAACAGGAACAGAATAGACAGGAAGAATGACAACACTCCCAAAAGCTTCAAACCCCTTCTTCCAACACCTCCTTTCAAGCCAAAGTCCTTAAGCAGAACTGACTCACTTCACAGGAATGTTCCTAACCATCCTTCTGAATGTTTTAAGTAGTGTTAAAATTTTAATTATGTAAGGTAACTGTATCTACCAGGTCAAAGCTTTTTGACGAAGAAGAAATAACATAGTAACTGGATGCAGATTTTAATTCAATTTGCATGTCTAGCTTGGGGATTTAGTTCCATGGTTAGCAGTACCAGTTAAGGCATATGCCAGCCTTAAATCCTTTATGTGATGAATAACAGTAACATACACTCACGAAACTTCATTTCTGTTTTAGCCAAGGAAACCCAGCTGAGTTTTACTCACTCTAAGGAAAATAGAGGAAGAATACCTGTACTCTGTGGCATATGCACAGACAACATCGCTCAATAAATGTGTTATTTTTACACAAGCAACATTGCCTTCTCTAGTCATAGACCAAATGAGCATTCCCTCTGTGGGCAAACCCACACTGTTCACTGATTTGCTTGGCACGCTACGCAGGTTTTGCTTATTTCAGTGGAAGCCTTAGTGTCATCTTAACAGCACTTCAGCCTTGTGAACTTGATTGGGAACAACTAGACTCCACAATAGCACACAGATGAAGATCTATCACCTACTAAAGCATATTTTTTCCTTTGATTTTGTTCTTATGCTGTGTCATTGCAGCCGATTTCTTCAGGGTTCAAGCATCCATGCTCATATTCTTAAACTTCAAGCAGGCTTCCCTAAGAGACATCTGGGAAGACAGTTCTGAGACTGATTTATTCCTTAGACTTGTCCAAGTGATAAATGAATAGTCTCATCTCTGCCTGTCCTTGAAAGTTAAGGAAATAAAGTTAAGAGTACGTTAAGTTCCCCCATGCAGTACAACCCTTCCATACAAGGTGCTTCACTGCCAATAACACTTTTTGCAGGGGGGGCTACAGCTACCTGCCAGGTGTTCTGGGTCACAAAGGAGTACCGATAGAAAAGTAATAGAATAAAAGTGGGCAACACAGCTCTGATTAACTAAACTAAATCATAATTTATTACAAAAAACCCAAAACCCGACTTTGAAATTTGAAAGCAAGTATGGGTTTTTTCTGGTAATCTGAACTCAGAATAAAGTCTTTATGTTGATCAAAAGATTATTGCCAACAAAATTCCACCCACGGCTCTAAATGTGGAAAATATGCATCCTTAGAGCATTGTATCTCTAAGCTAACATTTTCTTAACATTTTAATCAGCTTTTAAAGACAAAAAAACGTGTTTCAAAGTGAGTCTTTTTCTGTTTAAATAAAACACCAATGTCAGATTGACCAATGTCTGATTGTCTTAGCCTTCAATATTTATGAAAAACAATTCCTAGGAAAGATGAGTTAGTAACTGTATCATGGATTTTTCATAGATAGTATTTTTTTGTAGAGTATAAATGGATAACAGTTAGTACTTGATTTCATGAACACTTAGGGAACATTCACATTATGTTCTATTGTCATGAATTTAAAATACCATTTAAGTGCCTAGACTTCCTTTGTATTCAAGAAGCTCTTAATGATTCCTAACAAGTCATTATGGATTATATATAATTTAGATTAATGCAGGTAAAAAAAAAGAAGCTGATAGTTTACGGGATTATTAGTTACAGTTTAGATCTAAAATAGTCTGTGCAGTGAGGTGAAGAGATGGACCAAAACTAAAGACCCCATAATTCTTAGAGATTTGAAAGAAAGTGGAAAGTCAAGGTTAAAAACTGTTAAGAGAAAAGAAAAAGATTTACAAATGAGTGTATAGTTATATTTGAAAAAAAAAAAAAAGAAAAACCATAAAAGCTATGGCTTCTAATATGTTACTATTATTACATTAATAAATAGCATCATAACTTTAAATTTATAGTAGGAAGCTAAGCATCAGCTTTCTCAAGCTATCTTTCTCTGTCGTAGGAGAGATCTGGTAGAATTTTCTTGCTGTCCTCCTTTCATATGTAGAAGTGTGACTAAGCTGTTTATTGTACAATGCATTTTTCCAAATTTCTCCAAACACAACAGAAAGATGTTTAAATATCTTTCACTCAGTGTAAAGAAAAGCTCTTGCTTTCACAAACACTGGATTGCAATGGGAATAAGAACATATGTCACTGTCTGTCAGAAAAAATAGGTAGACACTAGCAAACACTACGAATTTTAGTGATATAAATCGTATAAGTAGGCTTGTGTGCACCACAACGTAAATAACATTAAGGTGAAGTTAACTTAGTGCTGCATAGCAAAAAGTTACGATTATGACCTTTTGTCAAGAAGAGCTTCTGCAAATACTTTCTCTGTATGCAAGATATTTAAAAGCGTAATGTTAATAATTTATTTGATGAGAATACTGCCATCATAGGAGGGACTCCAAGATAATTCCCATGTACAGAAGTTAAGAGTTTTAAAGACTTATCCTTCATGGAAAAGAATCAGCTTGGAAAATACTTCAGCAAACTGGACATTCATAAGTCCATGGGCCCTGATGGGATGTACCCATGAGTGCTGGGGGAGCTGGCAGATGTCATTACCAGGTCACTTTCTATAAATTTTGATGGACTGTAGTGACTGGGAGAAATGCCTGAAGACTGGAGGAAAGCAAACGTCACTTTTACCTTCAGGAAGGACAATATGGAGGACCCAGGGAACCACAAGCCAATCAGCCTCACCTGGAACCCCGAGAAAGTGATAGATTAACTAACCCTGGGAACCATTTCTAGGTACACAGAAAGGTGATTGGAAATAATCAGCATGGATTGACCAAGGGGAAGTTCTGCTTGACCAAACTGATTGCACCTTCTATGATGAAACAGGTGGCTTGGGAGATGCAGGGAGAACAGTGGATATTGTCTGCCTTGATTACAGTAAGGCTTTCAACACTGTCTCACATAAGATTTTCACAGAAAAGCTGAAAAAGTATGGGCTGGATGAGCAGACAGTGAGATGGAATTAAAACCGGCTGAATCACTGGGCCCACAGGGCAGTGATTCGTGACATGAAGTCTAGTTGGAGGCCAGTAACTAGTGGTGTTCCCCAGGGGTCAACGCTGTTCCATCCTATTTAATATCTTCCCTAAGGATCTGAATGATGGTCCAGAGTGCACCCTCAGCAAGCTTGGAGATGACGCAGAGCTGGGAGGAGTGGCTGCATTAGGAGAAGTGTTGCCAACAGGTGGAGAGAGGTGATCCTTTCAGTCTGGAATACTGTGTTCAGTTCTGGGCTTCCCAGTACAAGACAGCCATAGAGCTACTGGACAGAGGCCAGTGAAGGGCCACAAAGATGATTAAGGGACTGAAGCAGCTCTCACAAGAGGAAAGCGAGAGAGGGCAGGGACTGTTTAGCCTAGAAGAGAGAAGACTCAGAGAAAAGAAGAAGGAGCCAGGCTCCTTCCAGTGGTGCCCTGTGACAAGACAACAGTCACTGGGCACAAACTGAAACGCAGGAGGTTCCCTCTGAATATCAGGAAATGCTTTCTGACTGTGAGGGTGACTAAGCCCTGGCACAGGCTGCCCAAAGAGGTTGTGGAGTCTCCATCCTTGGAGATACTCAAAAGCTGCCTGGACGTGATCCTGGGCAGCCTCCTCTAGGTCACCCTGCCTGAGCAGAGCAGGTTGGACCACATGACCCCCAGAGGTCCCTTCCAACCTCAACCATTCTGCAGTCCTGTAAAGCTATATTCTCAGTTCCACACACTCTCTAAAAGCTAAATTGGAAATAACGTGAGGACAGAGAATGCTTTAGGAATGAAGGAGCTAAGATAATACACAAAACTAATCCTGGCATAGCGTATGTAAACATTCAACTGACTGCTCCACATGTAGTGGAAAAATCTGCAGTACCCTATCCTACTTAGACTATGACTCAAGCAGGTGCGGGTATTATAAAACCAATTGAAGACTGCAATATATATCTGTAAACTGATGTCGCATTAATAACTCTTGCTCTGTTGGATCTATTGTTCTATTCAAACCTATTTGAAAGATAAACTGCTTCAAAGTTCAGTCTCCTTTTAGTAATATAGCATGCCATGCTATTCCCTGTGAACCTTTCCTTAGGCAAAGTTCAACATGATTGATGGGGCTGCTAAAAATTGAAAAGCAAAAGGCTAGGGTATAAACGGATCCCTTTTAGTGAGTGTAAGAATTAAGCAGACACCAAAACTAAAAAAAAGGTATCACAAGAACCTTTTGAATGATAGCTACATGGTGGTTCTAGGTTCAATTTATAGCAGTATCACTGATTCCAATACCAAGGCTAATTTAACTATCAACACATACTTAAAAAGTTAGGTGAAAACAATATTCTGAAATTATATAGTGTCACCACTGGATACTCATTACAATATTAAGATAAGGTTTTAAAAATTGTCCAGATGGGGGAAAAAAAAACACCCAAACAAACCCCAAACAAAACAAAAAGCATAACCCAGTACATTCAATTTAATGGTTAATATTTAAAAATCTCCCTCATCTATAAATAAACTTTCTTGTTTATGCAAACTATATATAAAACTTGATTGTGTTTATTATTCCTTTCTGTTCAGTGGTTTAAAGGTTAGCTGAACAAATATCTGCAATATTGCCACCAATATTTCTGCTACAGCAAAAATAATATTTTTTTGATACCATTAGTATTTCTATTACAAATGTAGAAGTTGTTTCAAGTGCTGAGATACTGGCATAATATAAACTGGAAGTATGTTGAGGCTAATATCTCTTATTTATTGTAACAAAAGCAAAAATAATCAGAAATGTTTGTTTTTGTTTCCCCCTCTCCCCAAACAATATTGTCTTATTTCTTAATTGTGTTATGAAGTGCCAGGAAACCCACAACTGAGAGAAACAATTTCTTTCTGGCTTGCCTGTGCTCTATATCCTCTATTGTCATTACTGATTTGAGTCTTCCCTTAGGCTCTCGTGACTTATGTTTTAAAAGGCAAAGAAGAATATCTTCCTGAAGTAGGGAATTTAGACTGTTCCAAATAAAATATCTAAAAAATATTATTTCTTATTACGGATGTGACTAAAATCCTTTTCTGCTATTTTTAGTTTCTCTTTTGGTGTAATCTTCCATGTGGAATATTTCATGTCTGGCCAGAGAGGTTACAGGACCTCAGACTGCATATACTGGTTTGCATAAAATAAGGTGAAATCATACTGTATATTAAGTGATTTGTATATTTATTGTGTGGACTATCACATGGAAATTTTGGACAAAACTCTTATTTTCTCCATAAAGTAAATACAAACCTTTAAGTAAACTGCTATAAACATTCATTTATGGTGGCCTGTTACAAATACTTTAATCTCTGATAGAGTTTTACATTTGATGATGAAGAAAACAGTTGAGAGCATTCAATACATATTAGTTTTCATGTTTCAGGATGATACATGAGCTTTTTTCTTAATCAATCATGAAATAAAGATTTCCCTTTTTTTATAGGCATAAACATTTTAACCTTTTCCATGAGAACTTTGAAAAGAAACCTTAAGAAGGCATTACAACAAGGGAGCCAGTCTTTTGGGGAACAGAAACGCAGATCCCTAATTAAGTTTTCAAATATCTAGAAACACACACAATCATTTCTGGGCAGACAGAAGAGTTTCAGTTCAAGGAGTCAAACATTATTTTGTTAAAAGAGCCTTTTTTCATGTTGTTGCTTTTTAAATGCAGTATTATTTTACCCCTACAGAAAGCATTTATTTTTTTTCCCCAAAGGACAGGAGTCTTTTTGAGTAAGCAGTTGTTACAAAAGGGTCTCACAAAAACGAATGTTTTGTACTACAGCCATCGTGGTGTTCCATCAAATTCTGTCACATACTTGCCTTATAAAAAACGTTGTGACAACATCTGTCACAAATGATGCAAGCACCTCTCAGTACTCCTTTTGTCAGTAAAAGTAACAAGTTCCTTGATTTAGTATGCAGCTTTGAATTGGACGTCAATCTATATGACAACAATTTACATTTCGAGTGTACCGCTATTAGCATGTAACTGAATTTTGGCAGTTAGTTCTTTGATATAAGGAAAAACACATATTGCCAGCAGCTCCAACTTTTACATCTCATGAAAATCACCTCTTTAATTTTCTAAGATGTACAAATTGATTTAACAGGCATAAATTGCTATCCTAGCCAAGGGGAAGTCAGAAGGAAAAAAGTGTAAAAAATTGTACACAGACATAGAGTTAAAAATACTTAAGAATACCAAAGAGCCAGTGGAATTTTAGGTATCACATAGGTTTTAAAAAAACCCAAACACACACACCCTCCCCCCCCAAAAAAAAACCCAAACCCAAACCCCAAACTAGAACAGGTTTGAAGAAGCTTTGAAAAAATCAGAGTTCAGTGATTAGCTAATTTAACAGCATTATAGTATCCATGTATTCATGAAAAAATGTCCAAGTCTACCCTATTCTTAGAGAGGAAAGTTCTGCAGAATTAAAGACAGTTGTTCAAAGCTAGAGAAGGCAACATCATCACTGCCACTTCATTTTTGACGAAGTAATTCTTCAAATCACTGCAAGCACCTTCTGTTCTTTCATCAGAAATGTTAAAATATCTTGCCTCTAAAACTCCTTTGTGAAACGCTTGTCAAGGTTTCTCATAAAAACACATATAATGCTCTACTACTCAGGTCACACTAACCTCTATTGCTCTTCCAGCTATTTTAGTTTGACCTTAGGAAAAATTGTCTTCGGGAACTTAACTGTCACCTGACCACTGATCTGTTGTTGAAGGAAATATCAGTAGTGCAAATCTCTACCTTCATATCTCCATCACTATATGTTCCCTGCCACTCCACACTGATACATGCGAAGACAGCAGTCTGGTATTTCAGTCGCAAGCTTCACATAAACAGCAAGACTAAAGAATTTTCTAGCTGGAGTAGAAGGGAAGAGTTTCCATTTGCCATCTTTTCCTCATTTTAGACTTCTATAGTTTAAGAAAGGAGTCTGTTACGAGCTTTGTTCCTCATTCCCTGTGACCTCCACCCTGCTCACGATCTGTGATGGCACTTGCTCACACTCTTTGGTTGGCTGTTTTTCTGTAGAGCAGACCTAAGTCTGTGGCAGCTCCAGTCACCACAGAAATATGAGGAGGGGTGGATGTCAAAGAGCCTTCACATTTCTCGGTAGGATATGACCAGGATGGCACTGAGCACTGCTCCTCTCAGAAGGAAAAGGCAGCTTGCTTTGCTCTTTTAAAAAGACAACTCAACAAGGAACATCACACAGGTCAAGAAGACCGTGTGCAGAAAGACCTATTGCTTTCTATTATTCTAGCAAATTAACGAGATTTTCACATAATGTAGTTGCCAATAGACCTAATTACTGTGTAAAAGGAAATACAAAAAGGGAGATTACTGCTATTTGCAATCCCATGTTATCTGGATAGTCAGATATTATAGTAATTCATGTTACTGTAACAAAAACAAGGGAGAGAGAGTGGGTTTAAAGCATGGGGGAAAAAATGTGTGATGAAAAGCTAGAAGCTGAGGTAGAAAAAACGAAAAAGAGCATAAACTACCATTTTATTACAGATACTTTTTTGCTAGGGACTCTAACAAGAATCCCTTTTTCCATATCTTCCAGAATGAACTAATTTGAAGTCTTGATTCTGTCAATCTGTATTTTAAACATGATGAAATTGTGTTGTTGCCACATCAAGTGCAAGGTCCTACATCTGGGTCGGGGCAATCCCAAGCACAAATACAGGCTGGGCAGGGAATGGCTGGAGAGCAGCTCAGAGGAGAAGGACCTGGGTGTGCTGATCCATGAGAAGCTCAACATGAACCAGCAATGTGCGATTGCAGCCCAGAAGGCCAACTGCATCCTGGGCTTCATCAAAAGAAGTATGGCCAGCAGGGCAAGGGAGGTGATTCTGCCCCTCTACTCCACTCTCGTGAGACCCCACCTGGAGTACTGCATCCAGCTCTGGAGTCCGCAACATAAGAAGGACATGGACCTGCTGGAGCGTGTCCAGAGGAGAGCCACGAGGATGATCCGAGGGCTGGAGCACCTCTCC
>VUYV01000070.1:2440624-2499079 GCA_008711295.1 Anarhynchus alexandrinus | reverse complement strand
ATGATTCTATGATTTCTTGAAAATTACTGACATTGGATTCTGCTGTGTGTGTAGAACATAGTTCTAGAGAAGAATAAACATTAATTTAATTCCTTCCTGAGCCATATTACATGAGCCATGTAAAAAAGACTGACCATAACTACAACTTAGTTCTGTGCTCTTACCTGGTATAGGTTATCAATAATAGTCTGATGAATTCTACAGTATGGTATCATCTACATTTCATTTAATCAAAATGAATCCTGTAGAACCTGCTGCTAACTATTGATCAAGAAATTAAATGAAAGAAAACAAGCTGAAAAGCCTGATCCTCAGAAAAAAATACCAGATCGTATTTAAAAAATGGAATAGGTGAAGGCAGTCCTTTGAAAGACTGATGATAGCATTAATCTTATTTACATCATAAATCTTGACAGCTGCACTTTCAACAACTTGTTATAGCATAGAAAAGGTAGACCTAGATTCCATATTGTCTTTAATAAGAGCAAAGCAGCCAACTCCTGTTTTCACTTGCTGATTTACATTTCATCATAGGTATGAGTATAATATAAATTCTGAGTAGTAACCCAGAGTGAGTTTTATTTAATCAACTGAGCCCTGAAAAAACAAAGTAAAAGTCCACACTTCCTTTGTAAACTGCAGTGTCACACCTGTTTAATACAGATACTTTCAAAGCATAACCTACTGCAAGACCCCTGAAATAGGATGTTAAATATAAAGTTGTAACCTTCTTTTTTTTTTTTGATTTAAAGCAGTCTTTTGTGGCTTAGGTATATTTTGCATGCATTTCTCACCTGTCAGATAATCCAGAAACAAATCCTTACATCAAGATATGCTATAAAGATCAAGATAGAAATTCTGACAATCATAGAGATTTGCGTTTATAAACTTGCTTATTATGTTTTTATTCACACAGCTCTGAAGGCATAGTGTCAGCTTTTTATCTAGACTCTTTTCATTACTTCTCCCTGTTGGTGTTGCAGCACATGCTGTGAATGACCTCCAGAGATTCCTGAAGCTATATGCACAGAGAAAATTGAATCTGAAAGCTTTATTAGACAAGTTTGTCTTCAGCTTGTGTCTGATGTCAGCTGTATTGAAAAATAGAACTGCTTGTGAAACTGGGTCCTGACCTTGAAAAATCTCCAATCAAATGGTAACAGATTCAGTTTTGTGCCATATTGCTATTTGTTAGATGTGGCACATGTGTTAGAAGGGAAAAAGCTTCTTAAGGAAAATCAGATGGAATAATCAGGCAACTTCTTTCCTGAACACAAGGTGGAAACTAGATGTATGACAACGTACACGTAATAGGGCCAACTCAGGTTGGCATCTGTGAAACTCTTTACTACAGAAGCCTGCAAAGCACAATGATTTAAAACCAAGAAAATTGAAATTATTCATTTAAACCATTATTTATTCATTCATGCAAAGCAACCAAAAGAAAAGGTAAAGACAACAATCTATTCCTTTATTATTCCACTATATACGAGAGTGAACAACCTTTGTCAGGCCAATTTGCTTAAGGAAGACCCTACTCTTACTGCTCTCTGCTGATTCAAGAACTCAAGGTAAGCTTTATGATACTTCGCTATTGCATTGTTCCCTGTTCGTTTTCTCTCTTGCATTTTTTTTCAGTAAAACATTTAATAGAGTTAAACCGAATTTTAAATAATTTTTAAAATTGACATTTCCTTTAGATTCTACATGCACAAGTATCAGCAATTATACAATTCTGCATATGGCCATTATTGGAAATAATATTTATCTCTATTACAACTCTTATACTAGTGGTCTTCTTTACTGGTGTCCTAAAACTAATGTCAACTAAAATGGACTACTGGAAGTAGCATTGTCTTCTAATTGTAGAACTACTTGTCACAACAGATGCACGCTGTGGATTTTTAGCTGTTCAACTCTGTGGAGAATGCTTCTGCAAAATTAAATATCTACCATGGCCCCCACACAAGCATTTTAATAGCTGATAGCACATTTCTTTTAAATGGGGAATGTTATGCACAATATATTTTTAAATATCAACACATGTTTGCATTAGTATTGAAAACACTGTAGACGCACATGTTCCTAGGCTGTTCAGTCTTCCCCAAGGAATTATTTTGAGTGTTCTTGGTCTCAATTATACTATGCCAGCTGCTATAAACAATACAGACACTCTAATATCTGATTTGTACATTTGTTTTTAATTTACCCTCTGAATACACATATTGTTATCTTTTCAGGTGCACATAATGAAATGCACAAAGATTTTTAAGGCTAGCATTTGGAAATTCTGAGAAATACAGTTCTGAACTACAGCATATGTGTTCACTCAAGCACTGTGCATAATATATAAACAATGACTGCTTCAGAGCACATTAGCTATGAAATACTACAAAAAGAAAATAGTATCTATTATGCATTTTTGCCCAAAGCTAGTTGTTGTCATTTTGTTTCTTACGTTTTTGTCATTGTCTCTTGAATATCTCTTAAAAACAAATGACTTGTTTGCTTTTAAAGAGACAGTGGGACATTACATGATGCAGCTCTGAAATCCATGGAATGAATATATTTCAACAGTTATAGTTTCAAAAATAAAGAATCCTTTGTTCCCACCAAAAATATTAAACCAAATATCGTATCAGAGATTTAACAGTGCAGTCTTCTTAATGCAGCATACTGCTATGCCCAATCTGTACATCTCTGTCTCAGAACTAACCAATATAGATCACTCAACTATGCATTTAATATGAAAATAAAAGAAAATTCCAGATGCACAAAATACAGACACTAGCACTACAGAAGCACTTTCAGCTTCTGAGGTCACTGGATTTTAGCTTTAAACCTTATTTTATTTCATCAAGGTATGTATTTTTACATACGTGCTTTTTTTTTGCTGCTAATTTTCTTCAAAAACCTACAGTGTCAGGAACTGAATATTTTCCACAGCACAAGCACGTGTTTCTTATGTTATATTACATTCCAAGCAATGCATATGAATTTCAGCTGTATTAAGCCCCAGCAGTTCATATGCTCAGTAAGATTAGTGATTTCTTTCAAGAACCATTTTGTAAGATCTCACAAGCCTAGAACAAAGCAGCATGCCTGGTCCAGGTGGGGATTTGTTTCATGGAGAAATAAGAGGCAAACTAAACTTTCCCAAACAGAAGGAGACATACCTTAGGATGCACTACTTCAACTAAAATATCAAAGGACAAGCAAATGAAATTATGTTGTCACTAGTTTCCCCAGATTCACAAATATCTTTCTTTCAATTCAAACCCTAAAACTGGAGGTATTATATATTCTGGAGCTGACTCCTGTGATTGTGTTTCTATGCCCCAGTTGAATATAGGGGCTAATAAGCAATGAGTTCTGTTTTGGTTAAATCAGCTGGTGAGCTACTGCAGCTCACAATCCTCATGTTAAACCTTGCTTCTAATCGACTCAGCTTGACACATCACTCCTCTCCCATTCTCCCTTATACATTCTAAATCCTGAACAACCTTCTTCCCCTCTACATGGAAACCCAGTCTGTGGCTCTGTCCCTGCACTGACTCCTACTCCCGGAGCAAATTATACTGACAGCACAGAACAGCTTTGGTTGTATGCATTCAAAGAAAGATGACTAAAGCCAATGGTGAAAGTAATGAGTTCTGGTGATACAGTATTAGCCTCCTTCAAATTCTTTGTATTAAATATACAACAACAAATTCATATGCATATGAAGCCTTTCTGTCAAATGCATCTCGAACTCTGCTGCAGTTTATAAAACAAAAACAATCTTTCTCTCTTTATCATTTTTAAAACTGCTACAAACAATGCTCCAAAATAAGACTAATAACTTGTAAAGTTTAAAGGGACAAATTCTACTTAATTTCAGAAATAATTTCAGTTATTCTTAAAGTTTCATTAACTTCAAGTATAGCATGACTGAAAACAAATACATATCCTTTTCAAGAAACTGTATTTTCAAGTACAGCTCTA
Organism: Anarhynchus alexandrinus; assembly: GCA_008711295.1. Lineage (NCBI taxonomy): Eukaryota > Metazoa > Chordata > Aves > Charadriiformes > Charadriidae > Anarhynchus > Anarhynchus alexandrinus. Next base: position 2,495,095 of record VUYV01000070.1, on the reverse strand, counting down.
AATGAAAGTGGCCAAACTTTTCCCTTAACATCTTACTTGAATGAAGGCAAACAATAGAAAATGTCTTCCTCAGGACCAAAGTCAGGAATGCCTCCCACCCCACAATATATTCACATGGGTTTACAAAGCACTATATAACTTTATCTAACTTATAAAGTAAATACAGTGGTACCACTTCAGTACAAAAGAAGTCATATGAATGCTAACGATCCTATCAAAATCTGTGCCTCCTGTAGAAGCACATTCCAAAACTGCATTTCTCTCTGCTTAAGATGTTTTCAAACTGCTGGCTAAGCAACGCATCAAAGTATTTGGATAGAGACATTCACAGAATTTCATGTTATCATGTCAAGTACAGATAGCAAGTGTGATTTCCTTCCTGAATCATCTTGTCTTGGAAGTCAATCTTTGCTAAGGTTTTAGACGTACCCTTCAGCTAAGTACATTCTCCGAGCTAAAAAAGTAGTTCTTGTTCATTATGCCTTGAGGGCACACTGGACTAGTGGGATATTAAGGACTTTTTTTTTAGTGCTTCAACTGCTGAAGAAACTATAACACACAGACCTAGAAATAATTATAAACAGGGTCCTTTACCTCTGTCAGAGCCACCAGATGATATATTTAGTAAGACCCTCTGGCTGAGATCTTGTAACCTGACTACACCAAATGAACACTGACAGGGCAGTAGAGGTTAGCCAATTACATCTTCATTCCCTGGTCTCAAACACAGACGTCAACATTATTAAATTCTGATGTCCACAAAAGTCCCTATAGAATCAGGAACTGAATAATTATCAACAGGAGATACTGCCATTGTTTCACAGGGTCCTTCAAAAAAAATTTTTTTAACTTTTTTTAACACAAAAATACTTTAGTAACACATACCACTTTCTATCTTTGCAGAAACCTGCTGTCTCAGCCTACAGAAGAGAAGGCTCAGGGGGATCGTATCCATGTTTATAAATACCTGATTAGTGGAATAAAGAAGAGAGCGCCAGACTCTTCAGTGATGCCCAGTGACAGGATGAGAGGCACTATGCAAAAACTGAAATACTAGAAATCCTATTTAAATAGAAGAAGAAACTTTTTTTTTTTACTGTGAGAGTGGTTCAACACTGGAACAGGTTGCCTGGAGAAGTTATGGAGTCTTCATCCTTGGAGATATTCAAAACCTGACTGGACATGACCCTGAGCAACATGTGTTAATTGACTGTGCTTTGAGCAAGAGGATTAGATGTCTCCCCAGGTCCCTTCTAAACTCTACAGTTCTGTGGTGATACATCTATAATGATGTGATTGCAGTAAACTGACTCAAATAAAGAAAAATTATGAATTAGTGCTACAAGCGCAGGTTCAAATTTTAAGTGCTCTTGGCAAAAGAAAGGAAATCAATCTTACTTCCTGGTTAATCCTTTATAGAATACCAGCACTTTCATTTTCTGCGTGTATAATTCCATCTGCTGAGTCTCAGAAATGTTAATAGTCAGAGTCTACATCTTGAATTAAAGTAAATGACTAATTTTGAAATTCTTCAGTTAAAGATGAGTTAACATAGTAATCTATTGCACTACTACTCTGTCTTCTCTCTTGTTCTGTTATTACCATTTCCTTTGTAACACAACTCACAAACTCCCTCCCCCTGGAATCTAACATAACCTGCTGACATAGAAAACTGACAAAGCAAATTTAGTGACCCAGCACCGCAAAAAATGATTACGCACCTCCTTCAGTTCCCTCATGTCATTACACGAATTTCTATAGCGTGCCTTAGAACAAAATCCTCTAAAGCAAGGATACTGCTGTAGTACGAGTTTTAAAAAATACTAGTGATATTTACCCCTTTTTAGAAAATTGAAATGTTTGCCACTGGAACCACAGCAGTTCTAAATGACTAAAACTAAATGATAGTCCCTGTTAAGTAAGATTCAACATATCATAAGCAAGACATCTGCTTTGCTTGAATTGATATATGCTGTTCTGACAGAAGTTGGACTGTGTTCTGGTACTGAATATTCTAGATTCTGTATATATGGCATAATTATTTACTTCTCTGTAAAAGATTTTTCTGCTTTGCCGTCCTAGAGAGTCACTAGTAGAAGGTAGAAAATTCCCCAATGCCAGCTTTTCTTGAATGCTACCTATTAAAACACGTCAAAAGTAAGAGGGATCAACATCCTGCAAGTAATCAAATCCCGGATGACTGCTGTACCCATAGCCAGAGTTACCGGCAGGCAACCTGATGGGGGTGGGGGCAGGGCAGGGCGGGGCAGGGAGGGGGAGTGGATTTCTTTCAGTTCCCACATCTGATGAGCAGATTTCCAAATTGTACAGGTGAGTAACATTCTTAATCCAAGCAACAGCGATACTTCAATATCAAGTAAAGAATCTTAGAGACTTTAGAAGCTCAGATTTATTCCAGTGCTTCCACCATGTATTTCTTTTCCTCCCATGCTTAATCACAACATTTCAAAGGAAAGCAGTGGGAAATAAAATCCATTTATCAAGGAGATAAAAATGAGTTTGTAATCCTTGTAGGGAACCAGCAGGTGCAAAGAGATATGAGAAGAATCTAATATAAATATTTTCCAAATAATTTAAATTAAATGGAGATCAAGTCTCTTGTTGTGGATTCATGAACTCAAGACCCCCAGAGATGTATATCACAGACTCAATATTTAACTGCAGAATTACTCTTACCATGTTGTCATACAACCTTTTCTACCAATACACAAGCTTTGTCTTGAAACAGTCTCAGTTTATTGCCCTGTCATAAAAAGTAATTTCAGAATTTCATTGTGACCAATTTACATCCACTTTACCTGAAATATTATTCTATTTTAATTTAAATAATTCTTCCCCCTTCATAGTATTTCCTCCATGAATATATGTAGAAAGTCAAAACCTCATCGCTTCATAGAATAAGGAAAGAAGACTTTGAAAAAATAATAATTTGAAAAGCATGATGCACTCTTTCCATCAAATCCATAATCTAATTTGTCTTCTGGGACACATTACACAAAACAGAAAGGAAAAGATAAAAAGCCAAGTCAAACGCCACACTATCACACCTCCTGTATACAAGCTAAAGCTGAAATTTGTAAGGATGCAGAATGAATTTAGACAGTCTCCAGCCATTTTCATTTTAACTGTGTGATCGGTAATTAATTTCAAAATAGGTATACACTGAAGCACTTACAGACACCTGAAGAGAAAAGGCCAAATGCTCCTAATGCTGGCTTTTCCTTTAATTGCTGAAGTAAGTGGTTTATTGCCTTCCAGTCAGCATTCAAGTCTTCTAATTTTTTCTAGAATAGAAAATAAAAGTATATTAAATTTATTATACATAAATTAATGTAAATGAATGTAAAATAAATTAATTAAACTTTTTTTTCTCCATCTAATGGACTACCTGAATTAAAAAAAAAAACAACAACAAAAAACCACACAACAGAAATGTAGAAACATCAATTAATTTTCACAAACGGGAGAGATGGATAAGTAAAATCCTTCCCAGTTAGGCTGCAGAAGAGCTTCATGGTGTCAGGGTCCTGAAAGCATCTTTCCTCCTCAAAATTTGGCTGCTGAAGCTCAGAGCCAACTTAGAGCCAGTGCAGCTGCCTGACCCTGAGGACAGATTGACTTCCCGGGACCAACCTCAGCCGCTTCCCATCCCCATGGCCCTGCCCAGACACCTGGGGCTGTGATTGACTCTGGTTCCCCTCACCGGGCCTGATGCTGACCTCCCCGGTCTGCCCTGCTTCTTTTTGGCTGAGGGTGGCAGGAGGGTTCCTGGGCTGGTGAGACCCTGTCCTGCAGCCCAGTGGGGAGACCCCACCACTGCCTGCTCCCAGGGAGTATTGGCCTGCCCTGTTCTCTGGTCAACAGGCCTGTACACCTTTTTAGGGAACACAGGATGACTCCTTCAACATACCATAGAGAGGTGCAGGGTTTTATCACCACGTACCCGAGATGCTCATTTTTTAAATTAAAATAGAAAGGTGAATTATGTATTAAAAAAAAAACTTGTCAGTAGACCCTCTGCAATTTGTAATATCAAATGCAGAACACATTCTTCCACCTACTAAAAAAAAAAAAAAAAAGAAAAGTAAAAAGAAAGTCTTAGGAGTCTTCAGGGAGTCACTAACTTCAGCGTGTGTGCATGCAGTCCTGACTGGTAACGGCTAAACCGTTACTTTTAAACAAAACCTAAGTGCAAGTCTGGAGTGTGAATTACATCAGTCCTCAGATAACCCTGAGAGGCATTTAAACTCGAAAATGTTGTTTCTACCCCTCTTTCCTCCTTGCTTTAAGGACTGTAGAGAAGGATGAAGCATTGCTAATTCTATACTGTCATCTCTAAACTCTTAAAATGAAGACTATATTTCTTTTTTAAGATGCTCCCTGATTGTCTGCTACAAAAAGCAGCACAGTGTACCAGTGCCACTCAGGAATACTTTTAGTATTCTTGTGTCCAATTCATGACTAGATATATAGTCTAAATCACAATCCAGCCGTGATGCAAATAGGATGCCTATTAAGAAAGGTACTTTAATTACCTAGAGACTAAGACAACAGAGGTCAATAGGAGAGGGATAGGGAACAGTACTCATTAAATTGCAGTGTGTACACACACGCTCATGCACACAGACACTGAGGTAGCGCAATTTTATATTCTGACGTGTCAGGGGAACATTTCTAGAATCTGCCTTAAGCTTTGCTGTAAGTACTTCAAACCTGCAAAGTTCTTTTGTATCTGTCACCAGTGGAGGCCAGAATATTACCTGATACAAACTCTGGACAGCTTTTTGCGTGTGCAAATCTTTTTTGATAGGCCAGGAGAGAAAGAATACAATTCTGCATTAGGGAGTTAAACAACTTATCTTTAAGAGCAGCTTAAAAACTGCATTAAAAATAAAATCAAAAGTCAGAAATATCAGAGATTCTCCTTGATAATAGACTATGAGGACTAGGCAGAAAAAGCAATCAGGTATGCATGATAAATGCAACCTGTCATATGGCAATTCACAATCATACATATGTTTTATTTCTGCATGGATTACAGACACACAAAAGCACACACTTTGGACACATTTTATGGCAGATTTTAAAGTTCCTGGGTTTTTTTTTCTGCTGTTGTAACCCAAGAACCTACTTCTGGAGCTTAAAATGAAAAGGACTGTTCCAATATCTATTAATTCAATAGTAGCAGAGAGTCCTTAAAAACAAAAGCTGGAGAGATTACAATATCAAGGTCTGTCTTCATTTTACAATATATTCACAGGAACTCAGGAAGGAGATATGGATGTTATAAATATAATATTGGTCCTCCCTATGAGTAGCTGTTTAATCATTTATGTGGATGTGAGCCAGGGATTTCTTTCCAGCAATTGCAAAATATAAAACATGCCCACCACAGACATTACAGAGGGTTGTCTGAGGCAACATCTACGTCACTAATAAGAGAGTAGCTAGTTCCAAACTCTTCTATCAGAATTACAGTTTGATCCAATCTTGCATCTGCCATAAATTAGCATGTGTGCATTAAAATGTTAACTTCTTTGAGCACAACAATTTTGCTGTAATTGCAACTCCAGACCTTTGGTGACAAGTAGGAATATCAAAATATGTTGCATTGAGGAATACTTTTATTGATTTATTGATTTCCTTTAAATGTCAGCACCCGTGCAATTTAAGTGAGTTTAGCATTTATACATGAACTAATCTCATTGACAGCACTAAAACTAGATAGGAGTATTTAGAGATAAATGATGTAGTCTTTTAAATGCAAGACTGACGACAATGAAAATTACTTCCTCACTACTTACTCTCCCGCCCAACACGGGAAAGGAGAAATTGAGTGCTGTGGCAAGGGAACTACAGCTCTTCCACTGCCACAGAAATCCCTTCCTCCCCCACCTGCAAAAGCTTTACAGAAATGCATTTCAAAAGCATGAAATCCATTTTGTAAAAGTGAATAGGTCTGATTATTAAAGTGCTAGCGCTTAAAGGATCACATGTCTCATCCCATTCTTGACTCTTGAATCAGCATATACTAGGATTTCATTTGCCAACAAAAATATTTTTACAGTCCTGCATTGCAAAATTCCAATATCAGCACTTTTAGTATGCTTACTGAAGGTGTGAAAATACACTTATTTCAGTGACATAATTATGAGCTAAGATTAAGTATGTGTCAATATAAATCCATGGTATTTAATTTACATTCAAAACACTACAATGAGAGTATATTATAAAGGTTGCAAAGATAAACAGCTACACATTAGGAAATGCCAGAATAACGTCAACTGTGAACATTAATTCAGATAAAATATGCATAACTGCACCAATATCTTTAATTCTGACACATACTGTTTTCCAGCACAGGAGCGGCTTGCAGTGTAAATGAGTCTATAGCACTTCTACTTCATTTATTGAAAAGAATGGGAAGATTTGTGTTGAATTAAGAAAATCAGACAGAAAAAAAGACAGCTAAGACAAAGGTGCCTCAGAGAACTAAACCATCTCCACAGTTGACAAGCAAGGTTATGCAAGTAATTAATGCTTTTAAAGAGGCTATGTAATTTTATTTTTTCTTCTGTGCCGCAAACTAAACAAGAAGTATGAGTTGAAGTATTGAATTGCTGCTCACAGCATGAGCACTATCTATATCCTGTACTGAATTAGGCAGGATTCAGCCTAAACAAAGGCCACCACAGCAGCTTTCATTTAAGAATTTTCTAAAATTTTGAGTACTCAACTTTGCAACCTTGCTAATATCTTTTCAAAACCATCTTAATCTGAGTACAAATTATTTCTGCTTCCACAGAATACCTTTTGTGTGGAAAATAATTTTGACATTTGCTGAAAAGTCTATATTGGAACATATAAATAGCAGTGCTGGAAGTTACTCATGAAGGATGATGACAGAAGACCAACTCAGTATAAATGGGTGGAAACTTAAGGAAACCTACATCATCAAGAAAGCAATTGAACAGTCCTGACAATATTGTTTTATGACTTGTACAAGACAGACAGTGAACCAGAAATTAACTTCACTGGTCATTCAATTAACTGAACTACAGAATGTAATTTAAAAAAGTAAAATGCAATTAAAGAGGGATTAGAAATTAAATACTCACTACTCCACAAGTAGCCACTAATTTTCTCACAGTCACATTTTATAATATACTGTCAAAACTACAATTCAAAGAACATCATAGTCTTTATTTAAAGAGTTATCTTGTTCCAGTAAATCTGGTAGAAATTGGCAGTTTTCAGTGTCTTTGATGTGAACACTTAAAAGAAATAGACACAGAGTACTTTTCTATGTCAGAAGTTTGGCCTAAACAGAATTCTTTCATACCGTTTATACTTCTATCAGTGGTATGTAAAACAAGTACTATTTCTTCTCCTTGAAAATACCAGCATTCATTCTGCAATCCTTTATACGCAATTACAAGAATCAAGAAAGCCAAAACCTCTAGTTTTCTGTTGTTTCAAGTGCTTTGCTTGTTAAATTGTGGAGTAAGATCCCTTAAGACTGCAGCTGGAGTCATACAAAATGAGTAAAATGCAGTTATTGCAGGGTGATTTTTGTTCCATCACCCATTCAGTGTGCAGATGATGTTTCACTTCTCAACACTAATAGTGCTGTATTAGCCAAGGAAAACACCCAACACAGAGTCAACAGCTTTGTTTCTGCCTACTTTCATTAGCACGTTACTTTTAAGTCACTGAGTCCACCTCTTTTAGTGTTTTATCACTGTTCAGGAGAACTGCTCATTAAAAAAAAAGCATAGATACTGAAGGGGAAAGTAACTCTTGAGGACTTCTGTTCAGGAAAGAGGAAAATAAACCAAATGATTCTTAAATAAGTATTACTTTCTAAAGTGGAGATAAGTGCATTCATGCACTCCTGTGAATGGAGATCTGCTGGTGGGATTTATAAGTAATTTAAAGGAAACTTTGTAAAAGTAGGAAAATAATACTCCAAGTATAGTGACTAAACAGAGATGGAAAAACAAGAAATTAACTGTAAAGGTCTCCTACAGGTATCCTAACTTTGTGAGGAAACCTTTTTCTGTAAAATGAGGGTATTGAGTGCTGTAGTTTTGGAAAAGCTTTAAATACAAAGAGAAAGTTTACTATCTCCGACCAGTCAGAAGCAGATGCCAGTGTAATCAATAATGCAACAGATACCTAGTGTAATCAATAAGCCACTATTGCAGTTTCTGGAAACTCTTAACCATCTTGTTCACAGATCATTTTATTAGCAGTTATAAAACCAGAAACCAGATCAAGCTCTGGTTGATATGGTATTGACCTTACCAGTTCGGTCTCCCACTCTAAAAGTAGCTGAACTACACATGGGAGGCTGCTTGCTGGTTATTTTCTGCCTTAAGATTCTACAGGGTAGTAAATGATATTCTAGTCTCAATGAAGGTCAGCATAGTCTTTAGGAAACCGAATGTAAAATATCCCCTTCAAACTGATTTCTATGCTGGGGAAAAGGATTCTATAGTACATTTTTCTAGAAGAGAAGTGTTGGGAGGCATTAGCCTTCTTAACAATGTATTCTCTGTTCCAGAACCGAATCAAGTCAGTCATTCTACATGAATTTTGGCACAGAAATGGAGTGGGAAAGTTCTATATTGCAATGTGTTCTTTCCTTCACAATGGAAAAAATTTAAAGCAAAGGGCCCTCTTTGTGACTTGACTGTTACCTTTTCCAGAAAATATGTTAATTTTTTTTAAATTGAAAAAATTTCTGAAAGCAAAATTCAAAATAAGGGAGTTTAAAAACATGTTATGTGATGCCATTAATTAGGCATCAAAAATTACATTTTCTTTCAATTATTCTTGAATAGGTGGAACAACCTTAATGTCAAAAACAGTATTCCCATCACAACATGCAAAAATTTTCTAGCTGGGAACATTACATTTTTTCCTGGCTATGCCGTCACAGAACAGAACAAATGCCATTTGCCAAGTTCTTTCATTGATTTTAAACAGAGCACATCAAGGACAAGTGTACAACAGGGGAAGCATAACCCATTACACAGTAATGGATATTGCTAAAGGTTGCTTCATTACCTTTACTGGATGAGTGGCTGGTTTTTCCTTATATAAATGACACCCTTTAGACAAAACCTCTTCCACATTCGGCTGTTTAGCCTGCACTGCTGCTTCAGTTTCCTGAAAAATAAAAATACATGCAGTGTAGATTAACTGTAGCATAAGCAATAAAACTGAAAAGTCCTAAAGCTCCATTGGAGGCTGTAAACCACCAGTAGATTAGTTTCTGCTCAGGATTGGGTTTCTGGGAAAACTTATGGGTAGTAGCAGCTAAGGACAAAGAGGGTCACCAGAGAAAACAAAAACATAGAGGGATGGGAAAGAGTAATGCTAGCAAATAAACAGTGATAGGACCCTTCATCCTGAAGGTTTCAATAAAATGATTATAAAACTAACACAAATTCATACTAGGAAACACAGGCATGAGAAATCTCATTTAAGTAGCTCTGTCCTTTTGTTTGTTTTACATTACCAGCAGATTAAAAGTGCACTGGTAAACATTTTGTTCATACAGTACACAGCATTAAAACCATATAATGAGATGCAACAATGATACTGAATTTAGGAAGATTAAAAATATTAATAGAAAACTACTATTACTATCAGTAAACTAGTACTTATCTAGTCAAGCATTTATACTAATGAATTAAAAACAAAAGCACAGTAGCAGTGACAGCTCCTAAAGGTCCAAGGAGGCACTTACCATTAGCAATGACACCCTACTGAATTAGCAACAGCATATTCTCTAGCAATTTTCTTTTTTAATCTGGAAAGGTGTCATTCATGTGGTAGCACAAGGCAACTCCCAGAAACACTCCCCAAATACAGCAGCTTCATTTTGTAATGCACTGACCAAACAAATAATGGGTGAAGCACTACATGTAGATAATTAAAAGGAAGAGAAAAAAAATCACTTAAAACTGTGAAAGAAAAGATAAACTACACCTGGAGTTCAAAGATGCGTATTGTTTTCATTTTTCAAGTAATATAAGCAAAAATAAAAAAAAAATAACAGAAATTCCAGAGCTGAGCTATTAAAATTAACTGGTTGGTTTTTTGTTTTCCTCTCTCCACTCTTCTCCCACCTATTTTATGGCTTGATTACCTTGTCCTAAGCAATATTGCAGATTATCCACTGACTCTCCAACTTGATTTTCTGTCCACAGTCTCAGTTATCATTAGTGTGACAGCAGACAAGATTGTGTGCCAGGCTTGTCACTATCTGATCCGACACATCATTTCATTGGCAGAAATCTGCTATTCTTTGCTCTGTAATAAACTTGTTGAAACCTATGTCATTTTAAGTCTCAGAAAGGGGACATTTTGCTCCTCTGTTTCAGCTCAACATAAAAAAACGTGTCTATACTGCAGCCTGAAATTTTACTTGCAAAACTTTATGGACAACCAATAAAAATAAAAAGTGTTCATAAATTCACTATCATCTCCCATTTTCCTCTTCAAATACTGTTTATCAATATCAAATGAAGTGAATTAAAGCTTGTCTGATTTCCTGCAATGATATTTGAAACATGTTTGCATTTAATTACTTTTTATTACACATTTCAATATTAATGAGATATAGCTGTAAGGATACATAGAGCATGAGCAGTGAAAAGCAATGAACAGCAAAATTTATATATTTGGGGGATGGGAATTATTAACCTGTTGATGAAGCCTTCATTAAAGTCCTATTTTCTTTCTGTTTCAATACTAGGTTAGCTTTCTACTTCCCTACTCACCATACATAGAAAAAATAATCATCAAGGACTGTTAATGAAGAAGGTAATTTTCTGCCTATCTTGATGAAAAATAAGCATTTTAATATTTTTTCTTTAGTTGTTGTTTTGTCGTTTTTTCTTTTAAACTAAGCCATCTGCAATATTTTGCCAATATTTTGTGTTGTGTTGCTCTACACGTCTCAAATACTTATTTTATAACAGCACCAAGGATCATTAAGAACTCTGTAGCAGGAAAACCACATTACATATCAAGATGACCATGGGTGCACCTATACTGCTGGTTTAACCTGAAGCATGGATGTGCCTTTGATGTGGATCCCTCAGTCTTCCCCACTCACTGGGGTTTCCACCATGGACTGGGCTGGGAGCCCACAAAATGGGTTTTTTTCAGACTGTAACCAGCATGGAAAGTGTGCTCTAGGAGAGCACCTGACACAGTCCTTGGCCCTGAGGGCACCCCCAGCCCTGCCTGCCCCTGCCCAGCCCCCTTGGGGCTCCCCTCACCCTGTCCATGGCCCAGGACCCCTCGTCAGCCCCCGGGACCATGAGTCCCTGCCCCGGCAACGCCACAGCAGGGCTGGTCTCCAGTTCCCCACAGCCCTACCAGGCTGTGGGTGTCACTGAGACGGACCCACCCACGGGCCCACCTCCCATCCCCATGGAGGTGCCCGACACCTGGGGCTGGGACTGCCCCGGTGCCTCCCGGCTGCCCTGCTCCTGGCTGGGCAGTGGGGTAGGCCCATGCTGCCAGGCCCTGCCCTGAAAGCCCCTCAAGGGGAGCCTCCAGTGGCTCTGACCCACAGGGAGCCATGGCCCTTCAGGGCCCCAACAGCTGTAACAGGGATGGAGAGAACCCAGGCACTTACGGGTCCCTCCCAGGTCTTCACCACTTCCCCTTCACAGTTCCTAGACTTGAGGAAAAGCAGAGGTTCTTTTCAGTAGGCTCTCTTAAGCTTTGTCATGTATTTGATCTGACTACGTTTGTAGTAACAGCCATTAACAGTAACAGTCACGTTCTACCACCAGGAATTGAAAATTCAAACCCAGAAGGAGCTGGTTAGGGAAGGCACTCCAGACTAATTAAAAGGACTATTCATAACAGGAGTCACTGCTCAAGTCCTGTAGCTGTAAAAATTTGGCTGCTCAGTATTTATTTGTACTCTGCCTTCTATATTGAAATGTGAACCATGATTTACCATATACACACATATAAATAGGCTAATTTTCCTTTTAAAATTCAGAGAAAAAGAAAAAAAGCAGAGTGAATGACTGATGCGACTCCACATTTTGCAGAAAAGACGAAAACATTTAACGATCCTTTTCATTGTCATTATTTTATGCTAATACTAGTATATACAACACACATAAAAATGAAGATATCCCATTTCTGCATATTATATAAACATTTGAAAAGGTATTCTTCATGGATTCAAAAGGTAATTGTTCTTTATGGATAGAATACAGGTATAATTTTCCACAGCCAAGTAGCAGAAACATAATATATTTAGCTGTTAAATCACCAGTTCCTTCTGCTCTACAATTTTCTGGAGTTACATGAACTAATCTTGTGTAGTCTGATCTTTCAAAATCAGTGGACTTGACCTAAATGAAAATACATTGTGCAAGTCTATCCAATATAGCATGATGCTTCATTTGAGATTTATGTGGAAATAAGAATAGAGGTAAGAGTCCAGAGGAAAAAGAAGTTCTCAATATCTTGTCATTCATTTGGACACCACTGAAATTAACAGATATCTTATTTGTTAGAGCAGCAATTCCTTTTTGATCGTTGGACATAAGTTCCATCATCTAAAAACATCACAAAATTATTTAAATAAGTGCACACCTGACATTAAATCACTGCAGTAACTCTGAGGGAGCTCTTTGCCCAGTTCTCTGCCTGATAGGATAGCCCCTTGACAAATTCTGCCCACTGAGCAAGTTTCCAGCAATTTCAAATCCATTTGCTGGGTGATCCCCTATTAATATGGGTCGTCAGGCAAGAGAATAGTTTCAGGATACTGCTCCATCATTCAGTTCCCAAAGAGAGCAAAAAGGTAACGACCGTAACACAGCCTCCAATGGTTCACTTGCAACAAAGAGACCGCAGATGTTATCTAGCCTGTGCAGCATCCAGGAGAACAGCATACTCCCAGAGCAGGGCCCCACGTCTGCTCTTGATCAGTCAAGGCCAGGCTACTACTGAAGCGAATAGGAGTTGTCCATGCTCATGTGCATCAGTTTTTAGAGAACACCAAAGCCATAACTTTTTAGACATCCTGATTTAATATCGTTGACTCCTCTGCCACGCTCGCTTTGCTTGCTGTTGCAGGACGTCTGTAGGGCGGTTGCAGGACTGTCTCTGGGAGGCAGAACTGACTACCGGAACTGCACGATTTATGAACCGCCTGTGAAAGGAATCGTAATGCTACTTCTGGGTTGGGTGATGAATATGCTAATTAAACTTTTCATACATATGGCAAATTAAAATACATCATCATTGGAAGCTGCTGTTTCTCAAACATGTATAAACAACAAGAATCAAACAGAGGCCACCTTTTTTCCATGATGTACCATCTATGAATTTTCAGTGGTGTTAAAATGGTGTATCCGAACTGATGAAAGCCTACTGCTGAATAAGCCGTGTTGGCTTCTGCATTTCCAGCAACATGTCAGTTCAACCTGCTGAGCAAATTTACAGGCTGAAAAAGTGGCAGGGACTTGTCTACAGACCCATCTGGACTATGAAAGTCTGTTGATATAGCTTAGAACTTAGAAAAATCCTACTCCCTAGCTGAAACCAATATATTGACTAAACCTCTGGTGTGTACGCCAATGGAAGAGAAAGTTTGATGGCTTGGCATATGTTATTTCAAGAGATGGTAACTATCCTACCAGACACAGACAGGCTGTATGACATATGCTGAACATATACTAGGAGGCCCAGAGAACTATCTATAAAAGTATCTGCAGCATTTCAGACTGTGTATTTGTCTATATTAAGAATCACAAGCACTGATTAACCTTCTCTTGTAACGCTGGTAAAACTTTTGGGATCAATTTCCCAGTGAGATTATGTCCATTGGACATTTTCTGCTGGGACAGCAGGAGAAGCTTGGGGTGATTAAACCTGTGTCTTCCTAGTGAAGTGCAATGCAAAAATTGAAATTAATTACAACCTTCAAATAAAAAAAAATATAACTTTGAAATTAATATAGTCAGTTGTTTTAAAAGTCATGACCTCTTTTTATCAAGATGGCACATTAAATGAAGATTAAAGAAGATAATTTATTCACTGAAAAACAGAGGCAGTAAGCAATTTCCCTTCGCTTTACCAATTGAGACAAGGCAGTGATATGTAACAAGCAAACATACTAAATCTGAAGTCTAAAATAATTTGGAGGGTTTTAATTTCAAAAAGACATTTTTTAAATAATCAGACATAAATCCCCATATATATTTGACTTGATAACATACAACTACATTTAATTATGTTTTTCTTGTCTTTTAGATGAGGGAGAGTAACTTGTAACCAGAATTCTCTGAGGTGGATTTTCTTATTCATGCACATGAGAAGCTCCAGCAAGGCTCATTGAAATATTCACACCTATCTTTCAGGCTACTATTCCCAGATATCTTAGGAAAAAAAGCTATAAATAAATGGTGAGGTTTCAAGTGCCTCATTTTTTCCTTACAAGTAAAGAAAGGGAAGTGAATAGAAAACATTAATATCTCCCATCTTCAAGAATTCTTGTTCTAAATAAGCGACCTCATTTTTTCTTCTGACTCGGCTTTCTGCATTCCCATTCATGGAGCAGACTAACAAGCTGAACCACCACAAAGAAGGATGGTCAGAGGAGACTTAATTAAAGCACATCAAAGTTCAGCTATGCCATAGTGAGCATCAGATCATGATGGCAGGTCAGACAGAACAGTCAATGGCATTCTCGGTATTCACTTTCGATATATATACAGTATTATTAGAATACNGAGAAATGCAGTTTTCAGTATTTAAAATTACTGAATAAAGACTTTAATCAATCTTGATAAAATTCAAGGCGAGACAAGCTTGTACCTCTGTTCTTTTCTACATAACGGATGAAAAGGTTTGATAACTTCCTGAATGTTTTCCTCACCTCTATATAGAAATAAAATACTCTGTGAACATCTGAGTTACAGAATTTAGCTTCACCTTCCTGTCTTAAGGTTTTATGAAAAAAAAAAAAAAAGAATATTACAGGTAATTCAATCTAAAGACCATTCCATTAGTGGCCTAGAAGCTTAGTGCAAAACTGCTTTATCACTAAAAATATTCTGTAACTAGTGGACAAGCAATTTTATGCACCTGCCTCTAAAAATGCCGTTTTAATGAGTAAATAAAATAACCATTCTTTCCTCCATTAACTTAAATCACTGTTCTTTTAAATGTGTGAGACGCAAAGTACAATCCCAAGGCAGTGTTAGAAGCTATCTTAATAGGGAAAAGAATATTGTGAGATTCATCCAGCTTTTTAAAGTAAAGAGTGCAAAAGACAGTCATCTGATTTTAATGAGAGACTGGAAAATTGATATAACTATAGTTCTTGACCTATGTGAACAATTTTTGAAGCACTTTAGAGGAGAAACAATTATTTCACGGAAAAGAGCGCTACAGGAAGGACCTCTTCCTTCTAGAAGTACAACAATTCAATTTCAGAGTTCATAATTACTTTATAAACCTGTGAGTACAGCCTTTGTGCAGTTTGTAAAATATGCACACACGACATACATTAAGACCTGGTGTTATTATTCATCATTCTGCTCCCTGCAATATCTATTATTCCTGGTACTGGAAGAGGGAAGGAAAAAAAAAAAGAAAACAAAAAAGGAAATCCTCCACAATGAAATAACTAAGAAGGTCCCAAAATTTAAGACATGCAAACAAAGGGACTGAAATAGCAATCCCCACCACTTTGCAGAGTGAAAGGATGTTTTTTCCAAAGCACATTTTCCTGTTGGCTATCAGAAATTTGTGAGCTTCCTTTTTACATCTAGGGGAGATGAAATATAGCAATTTTTTCCCCATAGAGAGAAATCAGTATCTATCCATTGCAGCTGTCTATCCTGAACAGGAAATTTCCTGGAGGTACTGAAGACAGATGAAATTATTAGCTGTAAAGACATGACCTGCAGATATGGCATATGAAAAGAATTTGGATATGGTGGTCATACACCGATAAAGCACAGTTAATCATCCAGTTGGACTGTGAAAAGGCCCAGTAAGAAGAATTCTTTAAGATTACATATGATTCAGAATATTTTATTTTGAGGCTGGACAGGATACAGGATGAAACAGCTGCTCCTGTTCCACCTAGACTGTAGATCCCGTCTTACTTCCAGTGCATAGTACAAAAGAGATAATAACAAATCCAGGAGAACTGACACAGAAGGAGGAAACTTGGCAGAAAATCATAATGAGAAATTCTTGCAAGAAAATAAGGCAAGTCCCAATAATTTTAAAAGCACTCTCTTAGTCATGTGCTCTTTTAGATGCTGAAGGATGGCAGCTTAAGAGGAAGAAATGTTACTTGGATTGACACAGTAGCAAATATGGACTACCACCATAAACATCTTGGCTGGCAAGTGAAATTTGGTGATAATTATAAAAGTATTGAGTCATAAAAATTGTTTATTTCTTCTTGTAAACATGAAAGAAAGAAACCAGAATTTCTTCTCTCTCATTACACAAATAATGTCCGTTCTATTTAATAAACAGAATTAAAAATTATTTAACTTGGGAGGGAGGCATTTATTTATTTTGCCATCTAATTCTTGATTGCTTCTTCTATTCTCTCTCTTAGGTCAGGGCTTATATGCAAATTTTCCTCCTCTTTTCAAGTTTAGTAAATAAAGAATTATTTTCAAGGGAGTTTCTGGCTACAAATGAAACTAGAAAAAAATCTAAATCTATTCCTGTTCTAACATAATTTTGTTGATTGTAACATGATCTAAGATATGCCCATCTTCTGGTATTAGTCTTTAAGACATCATTGAAAAGGAATATTCATGAGGATATATTTCTGCATTTTGTCTTCCAATAGTTACAGTGGCATATATTACTGGAAGAAATGGAAGACTGTTCCAGTATGTTGTTTCAGCAGCAGAAGCAGGGGTAGATTTCAATAAATGGAATTTACGTTCTTATAGTTTGGAAAATATTCAATTTGCTCATTTCCAGGTCTTCGAAATGGTGAGAATGTTAGGAAACTGTATTTTCTGAATAGGAGAGGAAATAAGCTATCTCTGAAAACCTAACTACACCGAAGCAAGCTATAGTTTTGGTATTGACTTCACTAGAGCCTTGGTAAACTGCTCTGTCATTTCTGTAAGTTTCCTCCTATATTTATTTCCTCATTTATATTAACCACACTTTTCTCTGGGACTCTGAACAGTGCCTGAGCTGTTATTTATAGTATAAGGAGGAAGCCAAAAGACAAAGCTGAGGTACAAGCTCACTAACTTCCAAGCAACTCACCCACACTTCTAAAAAGCTTATGCTTTCAAGAAAAAAATCACATCTTGATTTACTAGTCATCCATTATTTCCTAGGAAAATACTACCACACGCCAAATACTTGATCACCTTTCAAAAAATCTTTCATTTCCAGAGTTGCAGATATGTTTTGCAATCCATTCTTAAGGCTGCAAAGTCTATTACAAATTAAAAAATTTACAAGGATTACTCATCAAGAAAGTTTTGCCACATTTTCACAATCCATTTGGAGCTAATATAATTTAATATTCTTACACTTGGAATAGATTTTTTTAGAAGAGGTTTGGATACAGACTATTTAAAATCTAAGTGCTCAAAGCTCACAAAGAAAACATTGAGCAGGTTGCTCCTCAAAGTCCCATAAAAAGATTTCTGCAAAGAGCGATAATTGATTTACACACAGAATATCAAGCTCTACGTTCTATGAGTTGATTAAATTGACATTTACTGCAGATCTTAATAATGCATTGAAAATAGACATAGTTTAAATAATCCAACAATATTTCATCATCAGAAGTTTTCACAGTTCAACCTCTTGCCAAATCAGACACAGATATCAGAATACAGTGAGATAAATCTCTGGGGTACATATTCCTTATGTGTTCATGTAGACAAACTAAACTACCTCTAACTGCATATAAAACCTGCTCATTTAAAAGGCTGTTAGTAAAATGAAAAGGTAGAAGAATCAATAAATAGTTAAAATCTGACTTATCTGGCCTAGCTTGTCAAGCAGACACTGACAAATGAAGGCTGATGGAAGGAAAAATACAGCGATGTCCAGTCAGCGCTTTCATTCTCTCGTGTGGGTGAATTTTCTTTTATTTGTCTACAATTAGGTTTGCTACTCCTCAGCCATCCTCTTCTCTTATGTTCTAACTGAAGGCTGTCAAGTATATAATGAAGTGATTGACAAGAGTTGACAGCTTTCCTATTGTCATTCAAAGCTTATCAAGGACAAAATCGAAATACAAGTTATTTTTAAGAATAAAGTCATTTAATTTTTTAAGGATGGCCTATTTTTATCTGCCAAAAATGAACACAATATGCTATTTTAAATATATGGTAAGTGACCACTATGGTGCTAAATGGATATAAATACTACCTACACCCAGAGACAGTTCAAAGCTTCTTTAGCAGTATAGGCAAAAATCAAGGTTGTGTAAACCTTGGAAAAGAGGACCTAAGTATAGAGGAGTACAGGAGTGGTGAGTGGTGACCCAGAAGGTAAGGAGGGAGTAAAGGGAAAAGATTGGGAAACTGAGTAAGCAGGGAGAAAGGACCAGTGAGACTGCAAGAGGATTTGGAGGCAAGGTGGCTGGAAAGCATAAAGTGGTTTTTAATATTGTCTGGAGAAGAAGAATTGCAAGGGTCAGCAGGATTTCAGTGCGCTAGAAGTGGGAATGGGAATTTCTACATTTTGTCAACTCATTCTCTATCCAGAGTGTCATTTGTCAAATCCATTCCTTGAAATGCAGGGTCTCACATTTCTGTTCATCGCCTTGGTGTCCTCATCATCTATAGCTACCTACATCTGTCTCAATCTCCCTGGAAAACTCTCTCCGGGGGAAATGGCAGTGCTGAGACAAAGGCCTGGACGAATTTCCAGGAAGTGCAGCTTTAACCTCCTCCCATGGCTGGAGGAGGTATGCTCACTCCTATGGCTTTTAGGAGGTAGGAGGTGGACAAGCAGGCACTACTACCTCCCTCCTCTCCCCTTCGCCCTCTCCCCATATCTTTCCTTCCATCCCACACATCCTGAGCTCTCCGGAAGAGCTAAGGAGCACCACCAGCAGACAGTTATAGAACATGTAGGAGAGGGCTGTCTGTTCAGGTTGGAATAGAGCATCTCCAGTTTGTCCTTTAACAGCAGGGGAATTGGAATCAAACTCAGCATCCCAGGCCATTTGATCCCTAAGAGTAAAACACTGTGATAGCAAAGAGCTTGTCGAAGTAAAGTATTAAATGCAAATAAACCCCACATAAATTCATACAGTGGTAATATGCTTATTATTAAAATTAATTCCAGAAATACAAAAGAAAAAACCTAAACACTGTTAGCTTAATGTATCCATCTATTACACTGTGCATCATGTTCAACCAGAAAAATACAGAGGAATAGGAAATGAGGTTGGGTGAAAAAAAAAAAAATAAAAATCTATATTTTCATTTACTAGTAAGTATTTTTCTATGCACCTTTACAGTTACTGTCATTGTTTAAAAAAAAAAAAAAGGTGCTGATTTACATACACTTTGACCCAAACCAGTTAATGGATTCTTTGACTAATTTAAGAAGATTAATTCTACAATCAAAAACTAAGTGCAGATGTTGAAAGCATAATACATAGCTCAGAAAGTGAAACAGCACTTAAAATCCAGAATTTAACAAAACCTTAGCCATGGAACTACAATCACAAGACCTGTATGCGTAACAGATAGTGTTAGCCACAGAGCGGGACACATCCCCCTGTTGAAAAATTCAAGGGGTGAAATTCAGACAAAGAGATACCATCAAAAAGGATTTTTGCCAGACACTCACTGTCCGTCTGGCCAACTGCTGTCAAGGTCTTGCACATCATAGCCAGTGAATCTGTAACTTTCCAGAGATCCAGAGCAGGTCAAAGGCATTTGTCCTGGAGCTCTCTACTATCTTTAGCTCCTCATCTCTGGTAAGGAGCCTTTGTTTTCATAGGATTATGCAGAAATATAATAGATCTCAGAGTAATATATACATGCACTGAATGGAAAATCAGGCAAATTCAAAGACAATGATTGGAAATAAAATGTCAGTCTCCTACCTAACATCGAGCTCAAGTTACACAAATGCCGGTCATAACTCCATATTAACTCCTTGGATGAACATCTAACACCAGATAACTCTATTTTGAAATGATCTATATTTGTTCTTTGGACAAACATTTAAATAAAAGGTTAGAATACTTCAGGGGTTTTGAGAGCTTGTTTTTCAAAATACTGCAAGTTATGCATTTTATCATTTCCTTTAAAAATTTCCTTAAATTTAGTTCACATAATGAAACTCAGGAGAAATATTTTCAACCTAAAATTCACTTGGGAGGAGACAGCTTGGAAATTTTTTAAAAAATCCAGTATTCAAGCAGTTTTCATAGGAAACTGAGAAAAGAATGTTGGGATACACAGTGTTTTCCTAATTATTTTTGTGCAATATGAGCTGGTAACTTTTAGTATTCTCTCATCAAAGTGCTTTTTTGTTACACTAGAGTTACTGTACAGGAATTGGAACTAACACACACCTTACTAAATTATTTCCAAGATTACTTTGTTGGGTGTTTAAATACAGAAGGTGCACATATGCACTGACTTACAATTTTCTTAAAAAGTGCTAATTTGTATTTTCAGGTTACTAGGCTGTAAACATCTTTTCATTTTTAGGTTCCATTCATAAGCAACCTTTCCAGCCCATTTTTCCTTTATGCAATTTGCTTGTACATCTATATGGGTTTCTGAACCATTGCTCAAAGCCACATGTACTGGTGGTAATGATCTGGCACACAGCAGATAGAGATTTCACTCTGCAAAACTACACTCCAATTCCATAACTACAGATACCTTAATGGTCATTGAACCACACTCCAATTCCATAACTACAGATACCTTAATGGTCATTGAACAAGCAGAGCCCAGCAGTCACAACATACTACACTACTGCTTTTGACAATAGATTCAAAATGTTCCTACCAATACTCGTTAGATTTTGTTACTCACCAATTTTTTCCTATTTCAAGGGCTACCAGCAAGTGAATGCTTAGGAATGAGACTGCTTATGTGGAACTTATGCATAAGAAAAAGAAAAAAAGGATTAAAAGAGAAAAATTCTTGTGATGAAATATATAGGCAGTAAAAAAAATAAACTCTAAAAACCCATATAAATTTGCTTTATCCTTTTTCTCTTCTACATCTTTCTGACATCAGTTTGGCACTACATGGGCTGCGTTAAAACTGACACCATTTTGTAGATTAAAATCTACAATGAGTGGTAATCTGTAATGAGTTAGTGGGATTTTCAATCATGAACAAGGCTACTGAGTTAAATAATAATCTTTTAAAAGTATTTCAGTAGACTATACTTATTATATGCAGTGCTATTTACTATTTTACTTGGAGTCTGCTTTGAGTAAGGGTAGCTCATCATATATGAAGCATAAACAATGTTTTATTACGCTAATTGAGCAGGACTGAAGAAATCTGTAAACTTAAATTTTTGACAAGACTTAGATGCTTGGCTTTATAAAAATACTGATCCATAGATTTCAAACACTAAATACCAAAGCAAATAATCTGTAGTAACAGCTGAAAAATAGCAGCAACTAAAACCATGTTAGCACTAGTCTATTTGTAAGCTTTTCTTATCCCTCCCTTACTTGACAGTATACTTTCCATTCTTTACATATTTGTGTTTCTAAAAATTATTTTAGCTAATGATTTCTTATTGACTATGTCACGACACAATAAAACTTACTATATGTGTATGAACACATGTACATATTGGATATAACTGGTTCTTTTTTTGACTGTAAAAAACCTTTTAACTCCTGCCTAAAATATTTTGCTAAAGACTTAGCACCCCACAAATGTTACATGGACTACATTTAAAAAGTGCAATCTGACTGTAACAGATTGCAGAATGTTAATTTTATCTTAGTCACAGTTGCGGTAGGTTGTGATAGGAAAGCTTTTACTTCTGTTTTCTCTTATCCAGTCATTTTGACTTTTATATATTTAAGAAAGCCCTATAATTCTAATTCTGACTTCTGAATCTAACACTTCTTTAAAAGCCTTCTGGGGTTCTTCCTGTAAGCAAAAGGTCTGGGAATATCTAATCAAAATTCTCAATGACTTGAGGGTCCCATCATACATAGAATTGGGATTAAACAGGACTATGAGGAAAAAATATTTAGAGGAAAATTGAGAGAAATCAAAGGAAAAAGTTGGTTAGACTTTCTGAAGGTATTTTCTTAAGCTGCCAAACAACTAGTGAAGCATCACTCGTTACCCTCCCTTCCAGGATTCTTCTTATTCTTTTTCTTGCAGGTGAAGTAAACAAATCTCAGCAGAACAGTCAGTAGGAGGAAATAAAGGTCAGTGCTTGCACAACTTACTTTAGCCATAATTCTGGAGCTTCATAGATTGTTGATGCCGTAGGCAAAGCTGTTTCAAAGTGTAAAGTATAGGTCTATATCCACGTGTTTAGAATAAAGTATCCCTAAAAAGGTTTAAGTATATTAAATTTGGATGACTGGATCAGAATAAATACATTTCATAGTGCTCATGTACATCCTGCAATATTCCATTAAGGGGACAATGCAGAAGCGACTATACTTTCCATCATAGCAAAATTTCCCACCTACTTAGACTCTCATCAGCTGACTTAGCCAAAATAAGCTTGTGATTAAAGATAAGCACATTATTATCAGGACCACAAAAATAATTGCTTTGACCACAACAATAATTGCTTTTTGAACTAATACTAATTAGACACTCTGTATTTGCTTTGTTGCCTGAATTGGAACAACAGTACTGATTGTTAACAAACAGACTTTAAGAGAAAACTTGATTACTGTCTATTAATGCAATATTGAAGCTCTCTCTAGTTTGGCAAACAAAGCAGTGACAGAAAGATGAAGCTAAACAAAGTCAGGTGAGGAAAAATGTGCAGGTTTTTAACTCAACTGCTGAAGTAATTTAACCCAAGATGTGGATGACTGTCCATAGCCGGAAATTAGAAATCAGTCCTGTTTTGGTTTGTTTGTTTTTGAGAAAGTTGTGCTGCAGTTCAAGCAGGAAATAATTCAGAAAACTGAAAGGATTACTTTATAGAGCGGGTCTGACTGGATGATCAGAGCAGTAACTTGTGACCTTATTTCAAACCAGCTGTATTAATTCTATGCACATGTCTGATAGATGACAAACAGTTGCCTGCTCAAAGTCAGGTGCAGGGTTGCCATATATCATGGAATAGCTAGAATTGTTTCTGTATAACAGGTCTTTCCCATAAAATTTTAATATTCCAACAGTGTATGAGGGCTTGTTTTAGGGGCGCTTATTTAATATTTATGACAAAAAGAATACCTGGCAGACTGTTTGTCAGTGATGTCTAGGTTAAAGAGGAATGTGGAGACCATCCTATTAGATGTTTGTGAATGTCCGCGCCTCAGTAACTGCTACACAGCTTGCCCTGCTGTTAGTCTAGGATCTGCTGCTGTTAGATGGATATCTAGCCCAAAGAACTGCCAAAATACCATGGGAAATATATCTCAAAACACTATGAAACTGCCACAGACTTGAAAGCAGCAAGGCTATCCTCAGAAAACCCAAAAAGCAAGGCAGAAGTGGAGCTAGTGCTGTTTGGATCAGGATCCAGACAGATCTTAGGGTTTCTTGAGCCATGCTGTGATACTTTAAAGTAAGCGTAGAGCTGTAATAGCAGGATGTGGTGAAAGAAAACAAAATTTTTGATTCAGCAGGGAATGTATTTTACAGTAAATGCTGTTATAAATTAGAATATATTTCTTGGGACTGAATAACTTTAAAAAGTTTTGCTTCAACAATTTCATAGTGTTTACATTTTTTTTAACATTTTTGCTGCCTTTTAAACTGAAGTGTGTATATAATTTAGCAGCTAAAATTTTGCCCAAAGCCTCAATTGACACAAAGCATTCCAGAGACTGTAGGACTACTAAGTGCCCTAGCGTGTTCCTGGGTCACCACGAGGTCCTACTCCACAAGGGTGACCAAGGAACATGCTGGACTTGTCCTATCTCTTTATGTCTGCATCTTCTCACCTCCAGTTTCCTAACTGCATTACAGTGAAGGAGAAAGGAGACTGTTCAACTACCTATTTTTGTACTGAACTCTGGGTACAAATCTAGGAAACAACTGATATTAAGCATCTGGAAATGTTTGGTAAGGCTGGAGTGAAGGAGGCTGATATGACGCTATTTAATTATTTACCTGCAAATGCCTCTCTAATGAAGGGTTAATAATTGTTAGGGAACAAACAGAGCGCCTTTTTTAAAATAAGTAATTACATTACGTTTGGCAAGAACATGCACTATGTCATCCTGTGCTCATGCAAGGGCAACACACCACCTGGGATTTTGAAAGCCAGGATGCAGGTAGGCTGCAGAGCATTGGTTGGACACAATCAGAGTCAATGGTGGTACCAGTCTGGATTCAGCGCTGCAAGGATATGTATGAGGGCAGAGGCATAAGAGACTCTTAAGGAACTGAAAAACTGCTAAATGAAAGATTTTGGCATTATTAGTGGTCCAACTGCCCCAAAAGTGACTGCTATCATGTCTATAACCTCATGTCACATGGAAGCGCACAGTCAGCACTCTGGGCTGAGATCACACAGATCCACAGAGCTACGATCTGAAAGCAGAAGGGGACTGCATGACTAAGTCATATGACACAGAAAATGAATGATGCTAGTGACACTGAACCTCTCCCTTTCATATAACTAGTTTGCATCCTTCCCTGAATTTTTACGTGATGCCAGGAGTAATGAACTAAACACGGAGAGGGTACATACTCAGGCTCTGCAGCATGACCGCCCACACTGTTGAATTGGGAGCATTGCTTCTGGCACGGGTCAAACTGCACTGAGATGGTGCCCAGGCATGGTCAGGGATTACCACGGGCCACAGATGCAGCAACAGGCAGTTTGGATGCAACTATCTTGTTTGGGGGGTAAGAGCGTTGCTGAAAGGATGTAAGTTGTGCTGCATCAGCTGACTTCTAGGCCAAAAAACAGTCCTGACCACTTTTATGCCACCATTAAAGGTTAACACAGCTGGTGCTTTTACTGCATCTTTCTTCTAAGTAAGTGTAAATTTAAGGGACTTCTCCCCTATTTTTAATAGTTGACTTTTGCACAAGTAGAAAAAAAAGCTCTTAAATTTGTATTAATTCACAGAAATTGCAATTTGTCAGTAGGAATTGTGCAAATGAAATTCACATAAATTCTCCTTTACGTATTTACTATGCATGTAGTATATAGATCAAGATTATTTAAAAGGTTAAATCAGATATCTGATAAGGACATGCACTTATTATATCCCTTGATTTATGGAGAAAACTGTGATGTCAGTTATTAGATTACAGCTGCACGCCAAAAATAAAGGTTACTACAGTCTTGAGAGAAATAAATCACTGTATTTTGGAAAATTCTGTCAGAATAATTCTTATTAGTGTTTTAGATGCACTTTTGTTAGTGTATCAAGTTTTAATTTCAGCTACCACACTTTTCTGTAACTGACATTTGCTACAGGTAAATAAAAAAGCAAGAAACTTGCTTTAAGACAGGCGTTTTATTTTAATATGATTGGTAACTTGTTAAAGACACCCTATGCATTCATTTAAAACAAACACATATTCCCATCCTCTTTCTCTCCTACCTACCCCACCCCACCTCTTCTTCTCATCATTGATTTCCACCTGCTTTTGAGGCCAGAAAATTTCTAACAGCAATATTTTGTGGCTTTGAGAAATTAATATCCTCATAGTACCTAAAATCTATATCCAAATCTTTGCCACTCACATTAGATTTTGAACTCTATTCCCAAATAAATAACTTAGAAAACAAGAAAAATAAGAGAGGACTTAAGCTGAGGAGGAAGGAGAAGAACGTTTCCTTGCAGGCGTAGTAATAGTATGAAGAACATTGACAGAAATTTCATAAAAGACGATGTCCCAATTGAAATTAAAATTAAACTTTGTAACCCATTATGTCAAATCCTATAACAAAAATAGTCAGGTTTTCCTGAGGACTTACGTGAGCCTGTTGTTTTAGACTCAATTGCTATATTCACATTTGATTGTCAGTTTTAAAACTCTTCTTCATACTTTCCAGGTGTTTAGAATATCCAAAAAGATTCTTTGTAAAATTTCTCATCCCATCTCTTTTCTAAGAATATTAACAATAACCTTTTTGTTCTACTAGGTGATCATCAGAGTCACACTTGTTCCTGAAGAAAGGAGTTATTAAATCCTACAGAAGATACTTCACAGTTCTCTGGATAGGGGTGAAGGAATTAAAATGGTGGTAGAACAATTGATGATTTATTATTCGGGAACCCTAGAGCAAAAGACTTTGTTAAAATACATCCCTTCCATAGGTAATCATGCAAATATCGTTACTTTTTTAAAGGTAGTATTAGCTACACAGGATAGTAATTTAAAAATACACATAAACATAAACACAACAATGTTTCAAGAGCATGTGTATGAACGTTTCACCCAGTGTAGGCCAGCAGGTTAGCATGAGTCTCAAACACAGGTTTGAAGTTGTAAAAAATTGTAAAATTTAATATTGTCACAAATATGTTGTTTTCCTGAATTATACCTACTCTTTTTTGCTGTATGTTTTGTCATGATTAACAGTCTCAAAACTCTTACTATGCTTACTCTTAATCTTAAAAAAGTTGTAAGAATCACATTTGCCCTCTGAAATATTTAATAGATAATCTTTAACGTAAGAGATTCTCTCCTTGAAAAAAGTTACTGTTTGTGTTAACCATCAGCCAGCAACATTTTAAGATGTTAAACCTACGTCTTTTAAAGGCATCCAGGTAGATAACATGCAGATAAAAGCTAACACACTTCATATGCTTACAGCCCTTATAACAGTATAAACAACTAGCTGTTTCATCTACAATCAAAACTGGTCAAACCTTAAATCTGAGCTATCTAAATTTGTCCATAAAAGAAATATAGTAGGGTCCTTCACAGAGAGAAAGTTTATTTGCCTTTCTTTGGAGTTCTTCACTGTTCCCCCAACTCTCTAGACAATCCTGCTTTCATCCCACCACTTCAGGACTATAGATTTTTTTAATTTTTTCTATTATTCCAACAGTTTTTCAGCAATATTCCTGTCACATCATGATAAGAGGGCTGAAAGAGCCAAGCAGAACATTTCTTTCACAAGCAGTATGAAAAGCAATACTTATAATTTGCAGCAATTTAGCCCTGCTTTTATTTTATATAAACATTAATGGTGGAAACATTCTCAAAATAAAGGAAACAGAATGGAAAAATAAAAGAAAAAACGCATGAATCATCTAAAAAATTTTGTTAAAATACAGGAAATATGGATAGATAATTTTCTTGAAAGCAAATTTCCATCACTCGTTGAGTATATATACAGACATTTGCAAAGAGCTATACTAATTTTATCTTTTAAAAAGAGAATGAATGTCATTGCTGCACTCATTCTGCCAATTATAGGACTGCGACAGGACTTGAGATTCACTGTTTTATATAATGTGATTGTATGATATAAAAAGTGTTTTGGCACTAAAACAGTTCCTTAAAAGAAACTAAGTTAAAATGAATTTAATAAACATGCTCAGCAAAACCACACATCTTCAGAAGCAGCTATTATTCCATTTCACATAAGGCAAGAAAAGTTTTAAATATTTACAGTTTTTTTCTTTTTTCACTGAAAATTGCATCATCAAAATCAATACAAAACATATTGTCTTCTGTTTAATCTTTATCTAGGTGAACAAGATGCTCAGCTACTA
Organism: Anarhynchus alexandrinus; assembly: GCA_008711295.1. Taxonomy (NCBI): domain Eukaryota; kingdom Metazoa; phylum Chordata; class Aves; order Charadriiformes; family Charadriidae; genus Anarhynchus; species Anarhynchus alexandrinus. The sequence goes on along the minus strand of VUYV01000070.1, from coordinate 2,467,185 downwards.
TAAACCAAAAGAAATTTCATGGATTCCAATAAGCTATTTTATTTTGAATATTCCCCCAGTTTATATGAAGATAAGCTCATATATGCATAGACAAAATACAAGGCCAAAAGGTCTATGTATATACCCAGCAGGCTAGTTGATTCTAATCAGTATTTTTCATCTTTAATTTCTCTGGTCTCACTCAACCCATATACAGGCATTTTTTTTTTGATACCTAAATACATATCAAGTATCAGATTACAAACATTTTGCTCAGAATTACTAGACAATCAGCTTTATTGATAACTGGAATGTTACCTGTGCAATTAGATATCTTTCCTTGCAATATGAGAATCATGATATGTCCCTAAGTATTCTGATTTTCATCTAATCATATTAACTTAAATAGCTTAAATGGTCCAACACTGATGTTCTGAATTTTAGTTCTCTTTGCATTAAAATTTGATGTATCAGCTTCTGGGACTATTGTTTCTTGTATATCATATTGCAAAAATAATAGATTATATTTATATTTCGCCTTGGAACCATTGGTTCTAAACTGCACAATCACTAGAAACCATTTAGAAAAGAATAAAAGTTTTCCTAAATTCATAGAACTTTGAACTTCTAGGGACTATTGCTGATTTCTTTCTCAAAGGCATATTGTTAATACAAACTATACAGCTAATGCTGCAACTGACTTTTTGACCATTAAATATTGTGATTCTTTTTTAAAATGGAAAAAAACTTACCTTAATATCAAAAGCTCCTGGCTGACCTTCTTTGTTATAAAGCTCCAGCTGTTTCTTGACAGGTGTTACCCACAATATCACCTGATTTAGTTGTTGATCATGTTCGATGAAATCCTTTAGCAGAATCTCTATTTCTTTTTGTTTCTCTGGAAGATCTTTGGAAACCTGAAAAAAACACCAGAAACCATTTTTTTTTGGTGGAGAAAATGTAACATAAAGCAATTTAACGTTACACAGATACACACTTATATAAAATCATAGAATCACAGAATGGTTTAGGTTGGAAAGGACCTTGAAGATCATCGAGTTCCAACCCCCCTGCCATAGCAGGGACACCTCCCACTAGACCAGGTTGCCCAAGGCCACGTCCAGCCTGGCCTTGAACACCTCCAGGGATGTTAAAATAGAAGCTTTATATATTAGTAGGAAGAAGGGAAGGAAAGAATAGACCCACCAATCAAATTATATGGTAGGCATCTTGCAAGTCAGTCAATATACACTCTTCTTAAAAAAAAACAAAACAAAACAAAACAACACAGGCAAACAAACAAAAACCACCACCACCCCCCTTCCCCCCCCANCCCCAACACCCCCCTCCAAAAAAAACCCACAAACCCAAACACAACAAAAAAACCAAAGCCCAGCATCAGGCTTCTCATTTTGGGGGTTTTTCCACTATTGTACTCACAGTGCATAAAAAATGTATCTCAGTATATGACAGTGAAGCCAATTTTTAATCAGGAAAAGAAATAATAAAAATATGGAATTGATCATTTGAATGAAACATAGCCTTTCTTGACCTCTTGAATCTAGATATTTATAAGCATGTGTCTTCTTACAAGGTGTTTAGCGTTGTGAATTAAGTCCAAATAGACATGAGCAGATGCATACGTTGAACAAAAATAATAAAGGTATATACCATCAATACTGATCAGGCCACTTGGTTCGCTGATTTGCATTCAAAGCAGTCTGTTTTTTAACTCAGCACATTCTTCTGTGCCAACAATATTAGAAATTAAGAATCGGTGAATGGCATAGTTCAAATCCAACAGCACTCAAGCACTTGGAGTAAATATAGGAACAGGTTGGAAATAAATAAGCCAACACAAAGCTCCATGCTGTCCTTCCCAGATTGTTTTCTATAGCTAGAGAGGTGAGGTGTCACTATATTACACACTGGGCAACATTGCAAACATATACTAGGGGAGAAACCATCTGTACTTTAAAACAAAATAATTCACAACAGGAAATATAGGGCCTGGACAGACATATGAAACAATAGCAGTTAATTATTAAAATCAGCTGAGAAGTATGGTTATTTTTCCACCTCAAGAAAAATTAGGTTTCCCAGTGTTCGTTGTTTTTTAGCACATTTTTACAAAAGTGACCCTCTTAAAAATAGCAAAACATGAAGTTTCTGATACACATTAATGGAAGCATTGCCATCATATTGTCTGGCTACACAAGTGTTATTGCTGTGTGCTAACTTCTAATCTGTAATGATGGTATTTTACAGAAGCCAATAAATCTAAACCTATCAGAGACCACAAAGCAATGAAGGTTAAAAAAAGCAAACAAACCAACCACCACTAAAAAAACCCAAACTAAAAAAACCCAACCAAACAAAACTAAACAACCACCAGCCGAGAGAATGGGAAGAACACAACTGTCTCATGACAAGTACATTTCTTACATTTCTTTAAAAATTTGGTTTGAAGATACTGATTTGTTGGTACTAAAATAACCCCTCTATATACACTCTGCATATGATTTGTTAGACCATACTTCAGTGATATATGTAATTCAGGAAGTTGATTTGCCATATATTAAATTATCCCGATTGTTCACTATAGCCACCCCAAAATATCCTATTTAATAAAAACTGACCCATGAGTCAAATTAGTTTTTCTGTCTTCCTAATCTTGTTAAATATAACAAAAACTCTGCTTTTCCAGAACGGCCCCAGATGTGAAAGAAAACAATTAAAAATGCATTCATTTCCCTTATGTGTTAACTCAGTATCTGTGCAGACCTTGGCCTAATTTCACAGAAAATTAGTTTCATCTTTCTTACAACTTTTGAATGTTAATCTCCAATGTTTAGTTGCTTTAATATTAATGTAAACATGTTCCACAGAAATACTACTGAAAGTAAATAGGTAGCCATAGACAGATAAAAATCCAAGCTGACTTGTCAAGATCTGAAATTTAAATTAATCTGCTTCCAATCAACATTAATCAAGCATATTGGGTCTATCACAAGACAGAGAAAGAAAAATTTGTAAAGATTTCAGGGGGGTGCAGGGAAGTAAGTGATTATTTACTAAATTATAGTCAATCCAGAAAAGTAGAAGATTTAAGATTAGGTTTTGGTGACAGACTGTGCTTCAACCTACTGTTTTCAAAAGTAATCACACAAGAAAAGAAAGTAAAATAAATCCCACCTATAGTAAGAGGTAAATTGTGATATAAGTAAATGCAGCATCTTCTTACAAGTTGGTTCCTGTGCTAAAATTATAGCCCAAACATAAGATTATAATATCATCAATATAAAAATAAAAAAGAAATCTAAGTCAATATGAATCAGTTCATCATATACAGAAATTTAATGTCATTTACTTTTACCACAGAGATCAAAACAGCAACAGTAAATAAATAAATAAATAAATAAAGGACTTTCCTCAAACTTAGGTTAGGGTTACAGATAAGCACGGACAAGCATTTAACAAGGCAATACCTTGTGAGATCCAGGTTACGTGTTATGTGCCATTGTGTGGGAATCAGTTCCGTAGATTCTGGATCTCAGGGACTTCATTAGCTCACCTTTTTTTTTTTTTCTTTTCCTTTAAGCTCTGGCATCAAACTGCCAAGCTGGCTAATCAAATTACAGCCTGATGAGTTTAAGGTAATTACAGGTCTGCCTATCAATCCAAGGTACTGCTGCAGACTGTCTCTTGGGGGACAGCTTGTTTCCTGAGCTAATTCTGCAGCTCACCAGAAGCATAATTTGGGAAAACCTCTATAGAGTAATGGACATGGACATGACGACTCAGTGTTCAGATTTATGCCCTTTCTGTGGCAGAGGAGGACACGTGGGGATGGGGCCCTCCAGAATCTTCCCTACAAGTCTTTCAAACTTGTTATTCACAGCTCTAGGAGTTCCACCCCTGAGGTGGGATTCTGATGCTGGTGAGACCTACAGCCATCCTACTGCCCTGCTGTCTCTGGGCTCTCTCAGTGAGTTCTTGGATTCGTCCAGAGATGAGTGAGAAATTACTAGTGTCCCACTCTGCTTCCCTTTTCTACAGTTTTGCTTTTGGACTCTTTCCTCCCCCATCCTGCTTTTATTCATTTGTTGTCTCAGGGTAACCATACGATGCCTATTTAGTTTCATCCCATTTAGTATCTTATCTCGTTCCCTCCTATTTAAGAAAGACTGTTAGGTTTTATCAGAGGAGGACTGATGTCCTTTTGTAAGTGGGAAGACCAATAGGAGCAGTGGCCATAAGGCAACACCTGCAGAAGAGTGTAAACAAGGCAAACATGAGATGCTTTCCCCCAAATCTGCTTAAGACAGAACACAGGCCAAATTAAAGAGTGTTATAGGCTGGCAAGGAAGACAGGGCACAAAAGAAAAAACTGAAGAAAGGTCAACTTCAATTAGAACATCTTCCTAAAAATCTAACTTAGCTTTTTGCATACAAATTAAATGTTGTCAGCTTTGCCTTATTTGGTAGCAGATCAACATGGAAAACATACCTTGGTTTGCAAACAAAGGAAAAAAAAATTGCAAGTGCAGAGGACAACAAAAGTATGGATTATTCCTTCAAAGAAAAAAAATCTGATTTCAACATCAAAGAACTACATAATTTCAAAGATGTCAAAACATCCGTCTCAAAGCACGTGATGCATCTAAAATTTTGTACTTTAGTTCAAGTGTTAATTAAGTTAGATTAATTGGAAGCTTAGTAACAGAATAATAGAAAAGATTTAAGCTCAAATTGGGAAACAGTAGAAGAGACTAATTTTACCAACTGACACTGGTCTTCACAATACTTAATTTTGTTCTAATCTTAAACTATCAAACCATTTTCCACTTATTTAATTTTATGTATTCCAATTTTTGCTCTTTTCATTGTAATACCAAAAAAACCCCACAAATAAATTACCAGCATAGAAATGATAACGTCTCTCAAAACATGAGAACAGTCTGTGAAATTTGAATAATTGCATATTTTCAAAGTCTAGATCTTTATCTAAATATTTTCATTTCTTCTTCTTAAGAATTCTAAAATTGCTTGCATTGCTTTTTCCTGTTTCATCTGAACCTCATGTCTTGGATGATCTTCCTTCACAAGAAGCCTAAATGATACACTGTTATGTTCTTTCCATCCCCACCCCAATCTGATTACTTTGGTGCAAAACAATACATATGCTCAGCTTTGCAGCACAGATCTCCTTGATCATTTCACACGCTCCAGCTTTCCACTGCTATTTCCTGCTTTAGCTGTAGATAGTTATTTTTCAGTCTATACACATAGTTGTGTGTATGCACTATGGGATGCATTAGAGCTGAGCAGATGGAAAGAAATACCGATTCAGATGATAATAATAAGTATAAAGGGAGGAAGAAGTTGTATAAAGTATGTCGCCTGATGTAAAGTCATATTCTGTGTCCCTGTTCTGTTTAATTCCTTATGAATATCCAGAAAGCAGATTCAATTAAAGCAGTATCAATTAAAATAATAGTTGTGGAGTTACAGTTCAATCATTTAACTCAGGAACAATGCTCAAAATGAAAAAGTCAAAACTAATTAGGTAGAGACAGCAAGTCAGAAAGAACGAACAATGGGGAATAGTTTTGCAGAGGTCAGAAATGTTATTGCAAATGAAGGAACTTGATAAATGATATTACTAGTAAGGCATCACTATCATTATCAGCAGCTGCCACCCGATAAAAGTAAGGAAAGCCACTGAAATGACTTGCATACATTATATTTCAAGTGACCAATGCCTGATTTTGAATATTTCCCTTCTCTCTCACAAGTCAATGTCAAGGTCATTTCCTATTTACCTGAAATGACAAAAGAGAGGATAATGCAGTTATTACCCAGCTGCTTGGGAATACAGATGAGGAGATGCATCTCCCCAACATGTCATTAGTCAAAAAAGAATATGGACAATTTTCCTAATGGTGAGTGGAGACAAAAGAAACCTCAAATTCCTACATTTTAACAGCAGTGGAAATATTTTTTTCCCCCTCAATATTAGATAAGGTACCCCTTTCCCTTGCTAGCTGTCTCACCAACCTCTCAATAACAGAGCAGCACTTATAAAAGGATCTTATTTTGATGAATCTGACAGTGGATTAATATTTAGCTTTCATGATATGCATAATATGATAAATTATAATAAACTTCAATGAATATGAGCAAAAGTATGTTGTGGGTTATCTGTGAAGACTGTTAACAATGTCTTTCTTATACTCCTTGCTTGGGAGGGGCCCTCTGATAAACAAAGGACTTTATGAAAGCGGACTTCTAATATGGGATAACTGGTAGTGCCAGGTATGAAAAAAAATTCACAATTGTTTGCATACAGAAAAATGAAGAATGTATAGCTTTCTGTATTAATTGCTTTCCTTACTAAATGTAGAAGAAGAAGCAGCTTCTGGTTTGCTATTCAATTTCTGAAAAAATACAAGTATTAGGAAAAAAGTAGGCAGGTGACTACACTGGAATCAGCCCACAGCATAACTGTACCGAAAGCAGGTTTTTATGTTGCCCAAGCCAGGAGTTGGGTAATAAAGAAATAACTACAGTCATAACAACTATTAAATGCAAGCTTCAATCCAGACTTACTGATAAATCACAATTGACACTTCCATCAAACTAGGAAGATGATTGCATAAAGCAGCAATTCTTACAGCCACTGTTCAGAAAGTTTTATCTGCTTAAAATCACCATCCCTTGAGCATGTACAGAAGAATGATTTAAAATGGAAGGGGGAGAAGTTAATTTTTATGCATCATTTCTTCATGAAAAACAATCAGTGTAAGAAAGAGTTTCATATAAGTTCAGTTTAGGATGCCATTTAGTTAATTAACTGAGTCATTTTCATTAACAAACTCAATATTGACTTTAAAACAAAATCTACGTAATTTCTTTAAAACTATGAATATTTATGAGCCATAGTGTCTCTGACAAAGTTGGAGTGAAGACTGTATTATTAGAGGAAGATGAAAGCATGCTACTAAAAATATGTATAGAAGTTTTTTATTTGTTATGTAGCTAGCATTTCATGTTTTCTTACAAGCCTCTCAGTACCTGTCCTTGGCACGTGTTTTTTGGCCTTTTTTTTTTCTTTAACTTCTTAACAGTGTATTTGTAATATTCTCAAGTTTCATTTTTATTTTTAAAAAGTCTCTTTTTTTCCTCCATTGATGCAGAAGACTAAAGCAGTCCACAAATCCAATGCACTAAACAATTTTCTGCTTCATCTGCCTGTCTAGCTTTTTAAAAAGCAAATAAACATATCCCCCACCCCAATGATTTGTTTTGTTATTCCTGCATGGTAATATGATTGTATATATCACAGTCTTCTGAATATCTGTATGCCTTTTGTGTTTAATATTTATAACTAATTGTCATTCATTCTGCTGTCTACTATCTCACCGATTCTCCTTTGTCAAGGGCACTTTTCGAGCACAAGACCCTCCACCTTAAATCTCTGCTAAATAATCTAGTCCATGATTTTCTTTTCTTTGTCTTTGTTTCTTATTCAGTTCCAGAAATCCAAAAGCAGCCAGAAAGGGTTTAAAGTATGATTCTTCAGTGACTCTTAATGAAGGATATTCTGACCGGAAAATGATTTCTAAATAAAAGTACGATGTCCTAATTGTTCTTTTCCCAGTTTACAGCAGATAATACCATATCTGTCCCTCAGGCTATATACAGTCCTTGAGGCAAGCAAACTCCAGCATGCCCCCCACAGTACTGGTAGCCTGTCTGAACAGTTACCTTGAGCCTGTCAGTCAAACCTTTTTTCTCCATGGAAAGCAGAGCCTGACACATATGTTGGGAGGAGAAAAGAAAATGGCAGGCCATAGTGCTATTCAGCACAGAGCTGGACGTGCTGTTGCAGTGCCCCAGGAAACACAGTGTTACTTTACAGGGTATGACAAACCCTGTCTGACGTAGTTCAGAGCAAGCTGTTCTCATGGTTTGGCAAACCATAGTAGTCCTATCTCCGCTTTTGGTCATTCCATGTAACAGAGTTCACAGAACATAGAATCATTATGGCTGAAAAAGACCTTTTATATCATCAAGTCCAACTGTTGTCTAACTCTACCGGGCCGACTAAACCATGTGCCTGAGCACCATATCTAGACAGCTTTTAATCCAAGGATGGCCATTCAACCACTTCCCCAGGCAGCCTGTTCCAGTCTTTGATAACCCTTTCAGTGTAGAAGTTTTCGTAATGTCTAACCTAAACCTCCCCTGGTGCAACCTGACACCATTTCCTCTTGTCCTATATGTTGTTACTTGTGAGAGCAATAAGGTCTCCCCTCAACCTCCTTTTCTTCAGACTAAACAACCCCAAGTCCCTCAGCCGCTCCTCATAAGACATTCTCAAGACCCTTCACCAGCTTCGTTGCCCTTCTCTGGACCTTCTCCAGCACCTCAATGTCATTCTTATACTGCCACGCCCAAAACTGAACACAGTACTTAAGGTGTGGCGTCACCAGTGCCAAGTACAGTGGGACAATCACTTTTCTAGTCCTGCTGGCTACACTATTCCTGATACAGGCCAGGATGCCATTGGCCTTCTTAGCCACCTGGGCACACTGCTGGCTCATGTTCAGCCAGCTGTCAGTCAACACCCCCAGGTCCTTTGCTGCCGGGCAGCTTTTCAGCCTCTCCTCCCCAGGCCTGTAGTGCTGCATAGAGTTGTTTTGACTCAAGTGGAGGACTCGGCACTTGGCCTTGTTGAAGCTCATACTATTGGCCTCAGTTCTTCCTGCCTGTTGCTTTGCCTCACCATCCTTTTCTGAAGCCCTCCTTTTCTTTTCCTAAGATCACACATTATCTGATTGCTTTACTTTCAAAAACATGCTTAGTACTGAAAGCTCAACTTCCGTGTGTCATCAGCTCACAGGGGCAATCAGTCGATAGCTAAACTAAACACACTGATACTTTCTTCCATGCCTTTGCCTACATCTGAGAAGCTTCCCAGAAGCATTCACGAAATTGCTGCAGAGCTTCTAATAACTAATCTGCCAGAATGGCTGACAAGCAAAATGAATCCAAAAAGCATGGCAATGAAACAAATGACAAATATTTATACAACATGTAGTACCTTAAAAATGCAAGCTATAAACTTAGAATCATTATTGGTTTTGTTCATGGATTTCTCTATAGGAATGGGAAAAAAATCCATCCTTAACATCTTGCTTGATAGAGGAAATGGATACAATAGGATCTAAGATATTAACACAGCAATAAAAACAGTACCAAACAGCAATTTCTGACTATAAGCTACACAGAGCAGTAAGTTAGGCAATGAATGCGTAGATAAGCTGTATTATTTCCACAGTAAATAAACAGGGATTTCTTTGCATTACCTTTGCACAGTCTAGATAAATTACAATGGGTTGGAATTTTTTCTACAGTTGAATTTTTATAGCATTTCCTAGCAACAAAGAATTTATTCTCTTAAAAATTATAGGAAAAAAATAACGCTGGCATTCCAATTCTAGTGAGTGATCTTGACTGCCAAGTACTGAGCTGACATGTCTGACAGACAACAACTAACAATGAATTTGCTTTTCTTTTTGGTTGCTCTTCCAGAATTACCTGGTTTAGCACTTTGAGGGAGGTGACAACTTTTCACTTGTAAGAAACATACAGTTAACAGAAAAGTTGAGAGTGTAGGAGTTACTTTAGTTAACAGTGCTCAACGTACAGTAAAGTTCAGTATCATAAAAACAGGCCATCCTCTGGGTAATGATGATGATGAATTTTTGAAAAGGTGTTTTTAAAACTCTGAGAAAAGTGGTCAAAAAAAGGCAAGGCAAGAGAAAGGGAAAACGGAAGAGGAAGTTTAAGGTTATTTCAGACTGTTCTGTTTGTGGGAATTTTAATTATATAGTCATGTTATAATACAGACAGGCCTACATAATTAAAGTATAAGATTTATCTTGTAAACAGCAAACAGCAAACATTGATTTTTAGGTCCCTACAGTCTTCCTTATTAGAAATGCATGAAACACCTGACATACAATGGCAGTATCTGTCTTGGAACTGAAGTTTAAAAAAGCCCAAACTGTTGTCATTCATCGCTGTATGACATTATCTGAACCTTTGTTCATTGTCTGTGAAATCTCTCAGATACATAGTTGTTGCAATGTAGAAAAATATGTAAGGATTTGCCTAAAGTGCCTTATTTGAAATCCGGTAATTCAGCTAGATCAATATTACCTCAATGTAGCCTAACAGCACAAATGTCTTGACAATTAGTACTTTTTTACTTCAAAATACTTGACATAACTTCTTAAATATATGATGAATATATTCCAGATTCATAGACAAACAAGAATAAAAAGGAATTTTAAGATAGTCAGTAAGATAGTATGATATATATTGTATATATACATACATACATACATATATTTAATTGTGNGGAGGAGGTGATCCTTGAATATTAACCAACTTTCTTGGGCCCCTCTTCCCTCCAGCGCTTCATCCCATGGCACCATACCAATCAGATTCTTCAAGAGGCCAAAGTCAGCTCTCCCAAAGTCCAGGGTAGATAGTATGATATATATTGTATATATACATACATACATATATTTAATTGTGATTTTATGGTCTCATTGGCTAGTACAGATTTTTTGCCCCTGCATGATTATATTTCAGAAATATTTTTAATTCTTTCCTTGAAGTTTAATGCTTAACAAAGCAGCAACGTGGCCTTATGAACACTCATCTGAAGTCCTTATGATTAATATAAATATAAATATAAATGTTTTCTTCCTATGTATCCTGTGGATTATTTTTGATTTTTTATGACATTGATTCAATCTAGTTCATCCTCACTTATTAAGCAGGTACAAAATACCTTTGAATTTGCTATAAATTAACTATATCACCTTTACTGTAGATATTAGTTGGGAGTAGCCATAGAAGAGTCTTGCCACTTAGATTATGAACAGACATATTAATTCAAAATGAACACCACAAAAAGATTATGGGCTAGAGCAAATGCTAAGGGGTCCTGAGGGAAATAGCTGTGAGGATCTGCTCAGCTTCAACAGTCTCCTGGCTCAACAGGATACACCTGTCAAATGGGGATGGCATCTGCCATCGTCCTGATGTGTTTTATGGAGTCAGGTGAATCAGCGCTGACCTGAGTGACCTGACCTCAATCTCCACTGAGGTCAGAGGTAAAAATATGTTTGAAAATCCATTACATATCCCATTGATGCATACTTACAAAAACAACCACCATGGAATTTTCTGGTTTTCTGAGGTGGTAATTAATGAAGGAAAATTGAGTGAGATGCTACAGCAGTGATGAGTGACATAACAACAGATAAACTAACTTCTTGGGTGAGAAAAAGATGTCTAGCATCTTAGGCAGGTTTTTAGGTCCAGTAGTCATAAGTTTATTTTAATCAGAATTCTTAAGATGCTCCCTTTAACCAAAACTTTTGTAAGAGCCAGTCACCTTAATTGCTTGATGTACCTGATATTTTTTGTTTAGAAAGTGTTGCAATAGAAAAGAAGAGTAAGACTAAGAGCAATAGCATGTTGGACCTTTCAGGGCTAAATCCCAACATGTGATTGCCTGAAAAGAAATTACAGTTCATTTGACATAATAGTGGAAAATGGATTTTCCAATATTGTATCCAACCCCCAACTTAAATGCTGTGTGACTTCAATGCTACAAAACAATCAGAGAAAAGAAAGAACTTTTTAAAGTGGGAAAATGCAAACATTTATCTCACTCTTTCTACATGCCTATGACTAATGTCAATGTATGGATAGAAAGAAAACTGTTCATTAACTCCTTTAAAACACAGTACAGGTACTGGGACCTGTACTGTTCAACATCTTTGTCGGAGATATGGACAGTGGGGTCAAGTGCACCCTCATCAAGTTTGCCAATGATGCCAAACTGTTTAGCAAGGTAAACACACTGGAGGGGAGGGATGCCATCCAGAGGGACCTGGACAGGCTGGAGAGGTGGGCCCAAGCCAACTTCATGCAGTTCAACAAGGCCAAGTGCAAGGTCTTATATCTGGGTTGGGGCAATCCCAAGCACAAATACAGGCTCTGCGGGGAATGGCTGGAGAGCAGCCCTGAGGAGAAGGACCTGGGTGTGCTGATCGACGAGAAGCTCAACATGAGCCAGCAATGTGCGATCGCAGCCCAGAAGGCCAACTGCATCCTGGGCTGCATCAAAAGAAGTATGGCCAGCAGGGCGAGGGAGGTGATTCTGGCCCTCTACTCCACTCTTGTGAGACCCCACCTGGAGTACTGCATCCAGCTCTGGAGTCCCCAACATAAGAAGGACATGGACCTGCTGGAGCGGGTTCCAGAGGAGGGCCACGAGGATGATCCGAGGGCTGGAGCACCTCTCCGATGAGGAGAGGCTGAAGGAGTTGGGGCTGTTTGGCCTGGAGAAGAGAAGGCTCCGGGGAGATCTTATTGCGGCCTTCCAGTACCTAAAGGGGGCCTACAGGAGAGCTGGGGAAGGACTTTTTACTAGGGCATGTAGTGATAGGATGAGGGGGAATGGCTTCAAACTGGAAGAGGGCAGGTTTAGATTGAACATTAGGAAGAAGTTTTTCACTTTGAGGGTGGTAAGGCACTGGAACAGGTTGCCCCGAGAGGTTGTTGAGTCCCCATCCCTGGAGGTGTTCAAGGCCAGGCTGGACATGGCCTTGGAGAACCTGGTCTAGTGGGAGGTGTCCCTGCCTATGGCAGGGGGGTTGGAACTTGATGATCTTCAAGGTCCTTTCCAACCTAAACCATTCTATGATTCTATGATTAACTTTTAATAGCCTTTAAAAAAAATAATAATGCATCAGGAATTCGCATGACTACTAGCATGACATTTATTCATACCTCTATAGAAGTTATTGCATCTTCTGAGGAAGCTCAGACAGCTTTTTGTCTTTTGATGAGGATTTCTAATTTGAAAGACAAATTTAGAAATGGATATTTAAATTTCATATTTAGACTAATAACATTCAGGAGAGTCTTCTATGAAATAATCAAATTATTTATTTTTCAAAAGTAGAAATCTGTTTAATGTTGATTACCCAAGATAATTTAGATACTTGTAGTGAAATGTTGTTATGAAAGCAGAACTAGATACCCACTCAGAGTTTGTATCAGAGAAAAAAACAGTATGGTAAATAGGGCTGTTACAAATTTTCTCATCTAGGAGCATAAGATTTGTGCAAGATGGTTGGCTTTTACTACCCCTAATTAGAAATATCACAACACCACAAACATCCCAACTGATATTTATAGATGCTTTGTGGGTTTACTTTTAAGAAAATGAAACCATGTGTTCCTCACTATTGTTTTAGATGGAGAGCTGCTATTTAAGTACATTGGGATTTAACTTGATAAATGCTGTAGCACATAGAGCATTATTCACGAAGATCTCATTAGTAACACACATTGTGGAAGCTTCAAAAGATAAGAGAACAATTCCTTTCCGCTTCATCCCACCAAATACAAACTTAGTCTTGTCAAAAGTTGCTCCCCTTTCATGTGAAGTGAGGGAGATTAGAGAGTAGTCATACAAATTGTCCTGTTACCTTCTGAGAAAGTCACAGTAAAAACTAACATAGTAAGGAAGGAATGACTGGGGTCACAGAGGTTGCTGTTGGGGTGACTACAAGGAACAAAAGGAGGAGGAGGAAAGACAGTCAACAGACAACCAAGATATATTATTTTGATATAGGCTGCAAGAAACTCTTTAGGAAATTTGCAAAATTTTCTTGTAAGCAGTTCCTTTCCTCTAAGATTTTCCACATTGATGAGCAACATGGCCTGAAATCCAGAAGTAATACCGTGATGAATTTGCAACTTATCTATATTTAGATTTCATTAAATTTATTATGTTTCCTGACATTTATTTTTAAGCCTAAAACACACCTGGAAAACCAAAACTAAGGGTAAAACAAATAAAGCTAGAATCTAACATGTATACTCAAAAACTTGTCTCAAAGGAAAAGAAGAACAAATATTCAGTAGTATGCCACAAGAGCCCTTGATATTGTGTAATTATTGCCTGACTGCTGCAAAAACATTTTGAGTATCGCAACTTTTCCCTTGAAGGGGTTTCAGAATGACTAATCCTTTCAAATGAGAGTAAACAATATACAGTAGCAGGAGAGTATTCATTAGTACTTAACAAGACACAGAAAATTGGTGGTGTCATTAATAAAAAGAGAACAATTATATATTTCTCTGCAGGACTCCTGAAATAATGTGAAACAGCACTACTAACCACTTTTATAATGCTTTAAACCTTGATAATGTTTTAATATCACCAAGTAATTTAATCTTATAATATTCCTATGGGATGGGGAGTTGTGCATAGGAAAATAGAGCAGCTGGAAAATTAAGCAACTTCCTTGGCATTTCCAGTCTGTGGGAAGTGACAAGATCAAAATGGTCTCTGTAAAGTATCACACCCAGATATTCCATCTATCAGGGATTTACAGCACTAAAAACTTCATTTTTTTCTGATACTGTGCTACTGCATCTTTTTATTCATAATTCTTTATTGGGGGGACACATAGCTTCTTGTTTAATTTTTACTTTTGTGCTCATAAATGAGGAATGCATATATTGGAGTTTATATGTTAATAAATTAAAAACAGACCAATCTGTGCAAACCACGTGTCTATGGGGGAGCAGAGAAGGGAGCTGGTTATCTTCATATTATGCAAGCCTAGCTGCCAAAGTTGAAAGGATAGCTTTTTGGGTTTCAGGGGAAAAGGCTTCTCCAGAAAACGTTTCAGGCTACATCTAACCTACTAGATGCAGAGGTGGTTCTGAATGCCCAGAGGTGAGTGCGTGCCCTGACCACATCCTGGCCCCACACTGCAGTAAGACGTAAATGTCCCCTTCATTTCCATGGGAAGAAAACCTTACCCGGGGCCAGACTGAAGCTGTAGTGTGCTCTCGTCAGGCCCCTGAAATGAGGGAACAGGACCCTCTGGTACACTGCAGCGCAAACGTGCCACTCTCCATATGAGAAACACAAAAAAGCTATAGCATGCAACTAAAGAAGAATACATACCCAGTACTATTAAAGAGAAATCGATTTGCATCCTGTTTTACAGATGGAATTATTCCATAAGCAAAATTCTTTTCTCAATCAGCTCTTTGCTTCTGCTATTCAAAGAAGAAAGTGGAACTAAACAATGATGAGCCTTCCCAATTCACTTTATTGTCTGTGAGACTCACTGGTTTGAACGCAGGCCAGATGAACTGGTCTGGTAGGCTACGTTACCTACACAATAGGGATGACCAGCATCTTCTCTATGGTTAAAATGTCAATATAATTTTATTCAGCCAGATTGTTGGGCTTTTTTCTTTATTCTTCTAAACAAAAATTTAAGTTGCATCTTTATCAAAATTCTCTCATTTGAATGATTTGAAAATTCTCTGCATTACCTTTCTACCCCTTTATATTGCAGGACAACACTTTCATTAGTGCCTGGGAATTTCTTTTGGCCTTATTTAGTGAATGACCCTTCAGTCTTCAGTGGTTGAAACTGTACTATAATATGTCAGAATTTCCCCACTCAGCTCCTTGACACAGGATGCTGTGTCCTTAAAGTTCACATGAAAAAGTATTTTTGGCACAATTTTTATATTTAATAGTAATTTCTAGATTCTTCTTCTATTAATTTGTCCAGGTGCCATTTGAGGTCATGTATAGTTTTAGCTTACTATCTTTTCTTCATTAATATTATCTTTAGGCGTCTGATTGTAGGCAGATTTAGATGGCTAAATGGACATGGTCAGAGGGTATACGGAACTTTTGTTTGTCCCCAGTCGTCCACTGGTATTCTCTCATGCAAGATGAAATAAAGAAGGTATGCCCTTCTTTAATTTTTTTTATTTCTTGGATGTAGTATGAATATAGCTCATCTCTTTGACCTCAACATTCTGCAAACTGACTTGTATAGAAGACTCCAGAAATCCACACAAAACTGTTCTAGAAACAGATGGAGATCTGCATTTTACAAGTGAGATCAAACATATTCTTCCTAACCTGCTTCAATCTAAAATGAAGTATGATTGGCTATCAATGTATTCTACACACGAAGGAACCCATAACATTGTGAGAACACTGTTATTATCTATATCATTTGGACCAATAGAAAAGAAAAGTATGATTATACTTTAAGGGATTTTCTGCTTGGTAGTTTTCACTACCTGGCTTCCTATTTAATCTGGCTTTTACATTAAAATTTTGTATAATAATAAGGCTCCCCAGAGGATTCGTATCTAGTACCCTAGTTTTCTGGAACAAAAACTGCATTCTGTAATGACTGATGCTTATATACAGAAGAATTTGCACTGCTATTTTGTTCATTCTGAATACATTGTAGTATTTATTTTTAATAAAAGGGAATATTCTGTCTCATCCATGGTCGTTTGGTTTTGGGTTTTTTTTGATGGTTTTGTTTGTTTTATCATCTATGAACTGGATCATGTACTGAGTGTTGGAAAAGAAAGCAGGTGAGCTTGTGGTCTATTTAGGGTTTCTTTTAATGTGATGTTCTTCACTTCTATTTCAGAAAAATTATTTTGCAAATTACCATTGTTTCAAAGTTTTAGTAGATACAGAGACTATGTTTTTCACTAAATAACTTGAATGACAAAAGCAAGCTGAAGGAGTTGAAACATTTTTGTCCACCACCAAAAAAAATAGATACGTTATTAAAAATTATTTTTTCTTTATGATTAAAGCCAACTGATCAGCTATAGGTTTCCCTTGTTGATATTCCAGACACAGGACATAAATTACATATTTTTCAATTCCTACTCCTCCTAAGAACTGTATTAATCTGATTTTAATTTTGGTCTCATAAATCCCAAAGTATAGATATTTTTTAAAAAATAGACTTTAAACTGGAAAAAGCAGCAATTATATAAAATCTCTGCTTTTGGGTTTTCTTGGGTTTTTTTTTTAAGGTTGTAAAATGCAGTTCTTGTAAAGCAACAGTTTTAAAAAAAAAAGTTGGTGAGTATCACACCATAGTAATATTCACCTCATTTGAATTTCATTTATATTTTTATTGGGGGTTAAAACCAAAAGCAGCACAGGTCTGTGTAGATATTCAGGTTCTTTTCAAACGTAGCACAAGATTTTAAAGTCTCTTAGCACTAATTTTCCAGCTTTAAAAGCCATTGCATCCAAATCTTATTCATAAATCACACTAGAAGTGATCTGTTAGTCTAAGACAGATCTATTACCATCTCTTATTTTATAGACAGGAAATAACCAAATCTTTCAGTGTAAGTTAAACCAATTCATTTTCTTTCATCTACTGTGAAAACCTATACTTAGCCTTGATTGTAGACATTCATGGAGATGTTATAATCCACCTTTTAAATTACATCAACTAACAAAAAAATAATAATAAAAAAACCCCAGATGTCTCCTTATGTTTTACAATAGTCTCCAGTTCTTTCTCATGAAAATCATTAGGATGACTTACAGTATAGCATGTAAAGTGTAACAAAAACTAATGTCTGAAGCTGCTAAAATGACTAAAAATTGGCTCTGATCACTGAGTAGGCTGCAGGGCCCAATTCCCATTGTACTCTGTCTTCTAACACACGCAACCCATTGTTTTCAAAGGGTCTAAGTATCTCAATAGTTTTAAAACAATACAGCCAGAAAACCTTCAGTATGCATAGCCTAAAAACAAGCAGGAAAACCCCCAAAGGGGTTATTTTACTGGCTTGGAAGGTGAAAATAGCTCAGATACTCATATAAGGCTACAAATGCTTTTGTCCATACTTTCTTGTTTACCTTATTTTCACAGTCTGTGAGACAACTTTATTATAAGAAAAAAGGAAAAGAAAANAATTCATTTTTAATTGAAAAAAAAAAAAAAAAAAAAAGAGCCCATACCCAAATTAAAAAAGCCGCTTCTACTTATCTATGGAATTCTTAGTTGAAGTGCAGAGTCAGTTTCTCTTTTCACAACTTGCAAAAAGTGAGAATACGTGAATGTACTTTTATTTCTTACTAATTGAATGCAAGGTTTTGTCATCCTTGCTCTATATGTTTCTTTTGAAAACAACAGTGCATGGCAATTTTCTTAATTGACATAAAATGCAATCCAATTGAAGATTTCTGGTTGTATTTAAAATAAATATGTATATATGTGTATAACATACCAGGTTTAGGCTACAAAGCTGTTTATATATAAGATTGTTTAGACTTCTCATCATCGTCTTTAAGAACAAAGATGAAAATTTTAAAATAGAAACCAAATTATGAATCATGTGATACAACTTATAGGAAGTGGTTAAATTAAACTACATATCATATTACTTCCCTCCACCATTTTTATTCCTGGAAAAATGTACCTAACCAACGTAGTTCCAACATAACAGAACCCAGATTTTAGTTGATTAAGTAAATAAGAAACCAGATTTTCTATTTAATGTTCCACACCACATATGAAACAAATTGTGCTTTTGAATATACCAGTACTTCCTACTTCTTCAGCTTCAGAAAAAGGGAGGGTTTCTACAGACCAGCAAGTAAAAGAAAAATATTTAGTCCCCTTCAGGATGGTTTCCTTAATTCTCGCCTGTTCACTCTGTGAATATTCAACTTCTTTACTGGTGTAAAGACTTGAGTGTTTTTCCTGTTTGAATAACAAGTTGGAAGAAAGAACACATCAAAACTTTATAGATCCT
Organism: Anarhynchus alexandrinus; assembly: GCA_008711295.1. NCBI lineage: Eukaryota > Metazoa > Chordata > Aves > Charadriiformes > Charadriidae > Anarhynchus > Anarhynchus alexandrinus. Next base: position 2,448,477 of record VUYV01000070.1, on the reverse strand, counting down.
TATGCACCGAAGAGCTAGACTTTCAAAATCTTACATCATCCTTAGAGGCTTAGAAGCAGAACCTCTTCTACCATAATGTGGACAACATTACTGTCTTGGAACCCAAAGATGTTTTCATTGTCCTCTCAGAAATTCAAAGATTCAGTGGCAAATAAAATTTATGTTCTCCCAGACAGAAACATTACTAAGGCAGGTGACTGTTGAGAATAAGTCTCAACCTGGTCTAGTGCGAGGTGTCCTTGCCCGTGGCAAGAGGGTTGGAACTAGATGATCTTTAAGGTCCCTTCCAACCTAAACCATTCTATGATTCTAAGTTTCTATTCCCCAGTAGACTGGAACAGGAAGCATATCCTTGAGTGTACTTGGGCAGCAGGACTCTTCAGTTGTCTTTGCAGCAAGGTCAACAGCCCAGGATGCCCAACCATAAGAAGCAGAAAATAAGACACAAATACCAAACAGGAAGACTGAGTGCAACCCCATTCAGTTCTGTCCTACATGAGTTACTGACTGAAATTTCACAATTCTGTTATTTAGTAAGGTTATCGTTTAGTTGAACAACCCTCCCCATCACATAGTTAACAATTAGTAACAAAAAAGATGCACTGGAAAGTACAGAAATATGAATTATATCATATAGATCATATTATCCTATTACCACTAGGAATATTTCAGTACATCCTTGTTTATAATCTACATTATTTTCCAGTAAGACTGAAAATAATGGTCAACACCAACAAGCTGACCATCAAATTAAGCTTTAGGCTAACAAAATCACCAGAAAAATAAGTAGTTTCAAACATTACTCAACAGCACTGGAAAGCTAAAGGCATATACATGTAATATAATTTGGCCTAAAATAATTTTTTTAAAAGAGGGTCATAAGCATTGTTTTACTTCTGTGTTGTGTTATGACATCTTCATTCCTGTATGCTAATCATGGCTGGGAAACAGCAATTTATCTTTACACTGCTAGTAAATTTGCCTTTCTAAATTTTAATTAGTGGTACCTGCTAGCAACACTCAAATAAAAAGGAATGAAACCTACATATGTACTTGTTTCTTAAAGTCTGTGACATTCTCATGTTCATCTGATCAACGTACACTTCAAACATATACATCAAGCTCCATTTTGCTATATGTGAGGCCATTTATCAGCACAGCTGATGATAACATGAAAGCGGACTACACCTGATTAGCAATCTATGACAAACTATCATAGGTAATTTAGCATAGCATAAAACTTTATTACATTTAAGGGAATTGGGTCGCTTATTAACTGAAAGCAAATTCAGGAAGATATAAGTATTCTGATCCCCAAAATGCTGGGCATACTATTCTAATTTCAAATTGAAATCACAGAAAACAAACTATAGCATTAATTTTCCAAGATCTTTTCCCCTCCATCCCAGAAATAACAGTAGTAGCAATTGTAGTAGTTTCAACTGTGAACTCAAACTAAGTTGCATTGACATGCTGGAAATTTGATGTTATCACAGGTAATCTATAAATAATTACTACTCAAGATATGTTACAATACACGAACTATAACCTTGTTATGACTTTGCCTTTCTGCACTTTCTGGGCCCATCTGTTTTTCTCTACACTTGATCAACCAAGCTAAGATGACCTATACTTTTCCTGGTGGTACAGAAATGTTCACAAATTATAGCCATGTCACTCCACTCCGAAGTTTTTTTTGTCCATATAGCACAACAAATTGATTTGCTGTGGCAGTAAACAGTGAAATAGTCTCTTCAGTGTCTAGTAATTAGTTCTAATACGAGCAGACAAATTAAAAGGCAGCAAAACAAAATGTCTCCATCAGGCACTTATAATAACCTTCATAATGCATACAGTAGACGTTGTGAAGACTAAGGTGGATAAATGAGGAGAATGCTGATTTTGGCATCCAGCTTACTTTCAGATAATCTAGCTCATCCCTCTTGGCTGACACCAGACCAAGAATAATATTAAAGAGTAATAAACTCCTTCCAGCAAACCTCTGATTCCATGGTTCACTGGTCTCAGACCTAATCTATCAATCCATTTACTGCACAGTAAAAGGTAAGAAACCTATTACAGATCTGTTATATGCCCTGGCAGGTGGTATATGACAAGAACTGAATTCATCACAAACTCCAGCGCCTAGTACCCCTTTTGTATGCTTTGAAGCACTAGGTGGTTAGCTTACTTGGCTATCATAGCAGAAGATACTTTGAGCTTTGAAAATAAATGAAAAATTCTTGATACGAAGGCATAAAAATGGTTATAAAACATTTCATTTTTCATACTATTAAGATGTCACAAAGAGACTGTTATTTTTATTTTTACAAGAAATACTGACTTTGGAGAGGGTGCAATAAGTAAAACTAGGCTAGAATTTAAAAGTCATGCTTTCAAATGTGGGCTTTAATCTTCATTCTCTGCTTAAACTTTGTCTGAGATAGCAGTCTATTAGGATCACTGTTCAATAGAATTGTCTAAAGAAATGTCATTTTAAAATTATTACTATCCAAAGGAAGAAAAACTTTTCATATATCTGTTCTCAAGGTCATCAGCACGTGATATAAACACCTAAAAGCAAAGACAATACTGAAACAAAAGTGAAAAAGCTTCTTTTATGACTGCAATTCTTTTCATACCTAATTTCTTTTCTCAGCTTATTTCCATTGCTGTATGGCATCAGTTTCTGTGACTGTAAAAAAGGGTTGAACATGGCTTATTTCAAATATGTCACCTTGAAGGTTAAGACTTGTAGGTTTTGTCCCCCATTCCGCTGCTTGGCAGATCGAGGTTGTCGTGGTTTAGGCTGGGATGGGGTTGACTTTCTTGCTAGCAGCTGGTGTAGTGCTATGTTTTGGATTTGCGATGAGAATAGTGTTGGTAGAGCACTAATGTTTTGGGTTGTTGCCAAGCAGTCAAGGCCTTTTCTGCTTCTCACACTGCCCTGCCAGCGAGTATGCAGGAGTGCACAAAAAGTTGGGAGGAGACACAGCCGGGACAGCTGACCCCAACTGACCAAAGGGATATTCGATACCATAGGGTGTCATGCTCAGTATATAAAGCTGCGGGAAGAAGAAGGAAGGGAGGGAAATTCAGAGTTATGGCATATGTCTTCCCAAGTCACTGTTACGTGTGATGGAGCCCTGCTTTCCTGGAGACGGCTGAACACCTGCCTGCTGATGGGAAACAGTGAATGAATTCCTTGTTTTGCTTTGCTTGTGTGTGTGGCTTTTGTTCTACCTATTAAACTGTCTTTATCTCAACCCCTGAGTCTTTCCCCCCCCCCCCTCACTTTTACTCTTCCGATTCTCTCCCCTATCCCAACTGGGGGGACTGAGCAAGCAGCTACGTGGTCCTAGTTGCTGGCTGGGGTTAAACCATGACAAAGGCAAAACAAAAATTTGTCATAACCTTAGGAGATATTTGGCTACATTCTCAGCTGGTCTAAATCGTCACAACTACTCTGAAGTAAACGGAATTATTCTACTGTACACCAGATAAGGACCTACCTTACATTATTTATGTAACTGTCATGTATCTTTCATATTTTGAAAATAATATCATCCTCAGTATGAGATAATCAGAAATGGTAGATAGTTACATGTTCATTTCTAGCAAAGATGCCAGAAAATAAAACGAACAGGTAGAAACAAAGGATTAAAGTATAAGATACACTCTTAGAAGTGGATGGAGACACAGAAAAGCCCCAGAGAAATATCTGTGTGATGATGTTTGTCCACTGTCCTTTGAGGAACACAAAAAATATATCCTCATCAAAACAACTGACTACAGAACCATCCTCAGGTGACCTAGAGAAGTTTGCCTGATATAAAAGTGCCAGAGCTGTGAGCTTTGGCTCACAGTAAAAATCTGTGGGGGGTTTTTCAGTGCTTACAGATCTATAACTGAAGGAAGAAAACATATGTCCCTCTGTCAAGCCTGCAGATTTTCTTTCCATGATTTCCAATTTTATTGCAGGCCCTAGAGCTTCAGAGAAGAAAGTGAAAAAATTAATCAAGGCTTCCTATACAAACTGTGAGTAAAACAAAAAATATATGCAAACGAAAAATAAATATTTTTCCCTTCAGTTTCATTGGAAAGATCCAATGACAGAAACTCAAAGTGAGCTTCTGCCTCTTGGGGTTTTTTTGGGGGGTTTGTTTTTTTTTTTTTTTATTTCTGTCAAGATGATAAGGGAAATAGAAAACCTTCAGAGAAAGAGAACACCTTCAGAGAACATGTATGGATTTGAGTCTTGTAATTTTCAAATTCAGTTTCTGTTCATTAAAAAACAAAACAAAACAAAACAAAAACAACAACAACAACAAAAATACCCCTGCATTTTTCAGATTCTTTAGATTCAGCTAGCAAGGGCCAGTGAGTACTTCTCAGTTTTATACATCTGCACGGGTAGATAACTGAAATCAAAATAATGTGGTTAAGTAATGGTCTCAAACGGAAGTTCAATTTTCTGGTTTTAGGAGTAAATGGAAGTTTTCAAGTGGTAAATTCCAAGCCTAATATCTTGTCAAAAATATTACTTAGATCTAGGAGACAAACTTGTAAAGAGAATGATTCATTTAACAGTAGCTTTGTCCCCCATATTTCATTCAGACCTAACTGCTTTCAGCAGCATTCATAGTTGTTCTGACTGTGACAAGTAATCTGCAACTTTTCTGCATCAGCAAGCAGAAAGTGAAAATGCAAAGTTTTTAGGTATATTACTAATCAGTAAATGCTTACATTCAGAGACAAATTACAGATTTCATTAAAATGTATTTGTGTAATTTTACTAATAGTAATTTTTTTTTCCCCTGAAAACTAATGCTGTCTTTTTAATACTATTGCTCAGATCTGCAAGTCGTGGTGCCTAAATTCAACTACATATATGCTTGCTTCAGCTAGTAAATAATGCTTTTTTGATCTCAAAGTGTTCTGAATTCTTCCATACACATCGATTTCAGAAACCCATTTGTAGAGAAAGAGATACCCAGGCACCCAAATAATGATTTATGTGTCCAACTTGGAGTTTGTGAATGTGATCAATATTTATTATCCACTTTTGCCTGAGCCTTTAACTAATATTCTGAACCTTGCCAGAATGTTTCTTTTAGGAAGAAACTAATGAGAGTCCCACATCAAATAAGTTCCTGTTTATTTCCCAGGTCCGTGCTTGAAATTCAACTGTGTTCACAGAAATGGTAACAGAAAAAATGCAGGATGTAGTATTCTTGACCAGAAACTCTAGCTTGTGTTCTCAGTAAGGTACTCAGAAAAAGATTTTCTCACCTTTTTTGCCCCAAGAGCTAAACATAGCAAAACCCTCTTTTCCCCCCGCCCCCAGCAGCCCAGTAACTTTAAAAAATAGATACCACAGGTTAATTTCCCAGATTTTGATACTGCCATCAGTCCCAACAGAAATCCTTCAGCTGATTCTACATTGACCATTTCTGACCAGGCTAATCCACACCTTGGGTTGTGGTCCTCTGGACAGCACTTTCTATCATTTCTGCTACACAAGAAGCAGAAGCTACATGAGAGCACTCAAATTATCTAATTATCTACCTCTCTTTACCATATTTGCTATTCATTGTCACCAGTTCTCAAGACAACAATATGCTACCTCAACAATAAAATACAACAAAATCCTGCCTTACTTCGTGAGTATGGAGATCACAGAAACCAAATTGAGTGGTACTTTGCTACACAGAAACCAGAACTCAAAGCTCAAGGTTGGAAGAAGCATGGTGGAACATGAAACCATGGTTGCAGCTTCCACCTTAGTGGTGGGGAGAGGAGAGAAGAGAACTGAGAAGGGTTTCCATAAAGGCAATCAGCCATTTGCTACTGCCTTTCACACACCTGAGTCACAAAAGCTGGAATATTCGCTGTACCCTCAAAACAATCAGGCTACAAAAATAATGCTCTGCATTCCACTCTTAAGCAGCAGACCTGTAATTTCGGGAGTATATTTTGATGCAACATCATCACTTCAGGCACTAATGGCCCTGGTTTCCTGTCATTGTTTTTCACAGCAGTGTATTGTACACATTTTTCTTCCTCAGGTTCATTATGCATACAAGTGTCTCTTCATATAGAGAAAAATAATACATACCAGAAAATACATAATGCAAATATTTGCTGCAGATTAAAATTTTATACCACAGTTATATCACTAATATGTCTAACCTTTAACAAGCGATGGTTAGCCTCCTTCAGTGTGCTCTCAAGCTTATGTTTTTTGTCTGGGTTCAGTGATGCACTTCCAAGTGCTATTCCTCCGGTTTCATTTAATCGTTTCAGTATTCCCTTGTGTGGCGGCAGCTCTTCAACTCTTGACTGGAACAGACAAATACAGCAGTTAAGATGAACTGTGGTAGAATTTTCAGCTCTCTTATCTTCACCCTTATCGATTTGTGTATCAGCTGAAGGAATAAACTCAATTCAAGACAAAATAACCATTGCTTTCGGAATGTAGAAGGCTAAAACCCCCTAAAAGAGATTGCATTAGTGGATAAAGCCTAAAGAGAGGCCTAAAAGCCAAAATATGGGGTTTCTCAGGATATTAATCACTATTGCATGATAAGTTCTATTTCTGGACACTCAATAACTTATGTATATGAACTATAATAATCTTTTAATATGGTAAAGATCAGGCACTTTGGAGAAGGGTTTTAACATGTTCAATGCTGTGAACAGTCACCCAGCTGGTATGTGGTGAAAAGCCCTCCAGTCTAATCTCATAATTAAGAATGTTCATGTATATTCATTAAAAAAAAACAAGGAAAGCCAAAGGATGCAAGGTATCATTTAAATGTACCGCTTCTCCATCATGTATTCGGTAACTGCAAACTTACATTGTCAAAGTAACTTGATATATCAAGTAAGGATAATGTAACTAAAGGACAATGTTCTTCAAGGTTTTTTTGTGGCTTTTCTTTTTTTTTAATTAACAGGTAGGTATGAAATGAGCCACACTGCAAGCCAATGCATTATTTTTTGCTGCATTAGGATGTATTCTCTTGTGTCACTCCAAAAGAACAAGGTGGACTGAAAAAATGAGATAAGAATAAGAGATGCTAACACCTTTAATTTTGGATTATATATCCCTTGGGAATACTACAATTGGGAAATATTTGTATATAAATGAAGAGTGGGAGCCTTCATGGTTCTAAACAATCAATTTAGACTTTAAACCTGTACTCATGTCTGCAAATTATAAGATGCATCTATCATCCCTTATAAATATTTCTTTGCCTTTGCTCTGACATCCTCAAAAATGGAGGCAAAGCCTCACAAATTCTCTGTTCAACTCACTGACATTATATGCTAAACAGTCAGAGGGACAAACTCAGCACATGTTTAAGTCTTCATTTCCTCAAATGCTATGCAGTACTATTTATGCTAATTTTGTTTATTTAAAAAGAAACTTGAAGATAGATTTTTACTAAATAATCCTTTAGGGTTTTTTTCAGATTTTGTTGAAAGAAGGATAGAAGAAACTCTTACAAGTTTTCTTTAGATTCTTTAATGCTCTATGCCATCACTCGCTGAATTTCTTCAACTTGGATTGGCACAAAGGGTAACTAGTCCTTACCCTCAAGAGAGGACAGGAAACCTTTAGGCAGGTATACTATAAGTAATATGCATTTTCCAACTAAAGTTTAATTTATTATTGTGCAAGTTATTAATCACTGTTATTCCATTAGACACACTTCAGAAACGAGACAGAGCAACTTCTATTGCAGAGGGATCTGGACAGGCTGGACAGATGGGCTGAGGCCAATGGTATGAGGTCCAACAAGGCCAAGTGTCGGGTCCTGCACTTGGGTCACAACAACCCCATGCAG
>VUYV01000070.1:2366676-2440102 GCA_008711295.1 Anarhynchus alexandrinus | reverse complement strand
GGGTTGTTTTTTTTTTTCTTTTTATCAGGGTAGGTTAATGGTTGGACATGATGATCTTAAAGGTCCCTTCCAACCTCACTAATTCTATGATTCTATGATTCTATTGGATATATTTATTAGCAGTATCGTAGTCTAAAAACTCTAACATCTTCATTAGAATATTTCAGCATCTAAAAAGAAACATTTAATATTCCATTAGGTTTTTTTAAAAAAAGCATTTTTAAAAAATCACCTAGATGTTTAGTCTAGAAAATGTTGCAGTGATACTTTAATCAGTTGACATTTATAATTATGCATGCAATACTAGATGCTCTTGTGAGATTCTGAATATCATTTCATAAATGAGAAGTTATAAAAGAATAACAAGACACCTACAGAGAAATGTTTTACAGATAAAACAGTTAAGTTCTGAATTTAGAAATTAGGATGAAAAAGATAATGATTCATTACCTAGTGACAGGATCAGTATTTTCTTTCAGTACATTTTCCATTACTTTTCTGATTTTAGTATGATCAGTATATATTTGTACCTAGGTTTTGAAATTTCACTGCTTTGATTTATCTAAAAAAGTTAAATGAATGCTGTGTTTGGTGGCAGAAGCCTTCTCTGAAAATACCATTTAATTTTATTCAATGTAGAACAGATAAAGTAAGAAAACATTAAGAATAAAACTCAATACCTTTACTTTGGTAAGGCAGTCTCTTAACTGGTCTTCATTCCCTGGTTCAAGGGGAATAGCAATAATGTTGTCTGCTTCCTCTAACCATAAAATCAACTTGTTCAAGTCCTCTTGAAATTCTGATAAAATATTCTTTTCTTCTTCTAGCCTGCAATAAAAACATGAAATTAATGTTTCTATACATTTATTTTTATGTTGAAGTCCTTATCCACACCAAAAGAAAGACAAGGGAAAACAAATTCTTATAATTTATATTAATTATTTTTAAAAGTGTGCCATAGACTTTTTCATATCAAAAATATCAGACCAGGACCCTTTAAATAGGGCATTAAAAGCATTTTGAATGAAAAACTCAAGTCATAAGTTGCTACATTACTAAATCCAGCTTCGGGATTACATATGGCAGGGAGCAAACAAGGACACCAGAACCAGACCTGTTAATAATTCAGACCAGATTTTTGTGTGATCTAACAGCACAGAAGCCCAGTGTCAGAAACTAAGAATTCTAGCACCAAATTTTACAAAACTGAATCTGTAAAAAGTGACACTTAAACCCATTTGAACATATTATATAAACAGATATTCTGGTTACCATGCCACATATTTTGTGTAAAGCATTCCAGTCAAGATCCACAAAAAGTAGGTAAAGTTTGTAGTCCATGAGAAGAAATAGAATAGGATTTATCTCGCCTAACTTCAGATGTCTACTTTGTCTACATCTACAACTCAGCTGTTGATTTGCTTACCCCCAATGAAGATACTCTTCATTGAATGCCAATTGACATTTCTAGGGCGTGATACATGGATTCATCTTAGATGTTTACAACAAGAAGAGATTAATTCTGCCATACAAACTTTTTCTTTTATTAATTAAGGGAAATCCAGATTGCCAACTAAGACATAAACATTGCAGGTGTCTGAAGTCAGATAAGGGTAGCAGGGAAGAGCATTGGCAGGATGTGAGCCATTTGGGATTAATGTTTTGGGTGGATCTCTTCTGAAGGATAAAAGTTATGTTTTATATAAATCACTTGTAATTTATCCTCCCAACTGATTCACAAAACTGAGGTTACACTGAGTCTTACCTGTATGGAAAGATTATACAATTATTAATAAAATTAAAAAATAATTAATAATCTATTAAATAACAGTAGGTTTTTGTTGTTGCTGTTATTTTATTAAGGGTACTTGAGATCAAAGCAAAAGAGGTAAAAGCAGCATTTTTTAATTATTATTCTTATTTTCAAGATCCAACTGAGTTTGAGTGGTTAGGTCATTTATTAAACATAATACAATGTTGTATTAGTATTTTAAGAATATAACTCAACATTACAGTGGAGAATCAATGTCAGTATTATTAATATATCATTTCTGAATGCAAAAATATATTATAGCAGAATGAAAATGGTTTTAAATTTCTTTGGTCTCCTATACTTGCGATGATGGTCACTGCCCATAGAACACTCTGAGAAGTCAAACGGAATGACATCTATTTTAAACTATGCCATTACTTATTTACAAATAATTTCTTTTTCAGAAACTATGTTTTATGATGGCTGACAAGCAAAGATGTCTCTTTAGCAAAGTTATATGAATAAGCTTCAGGCAAAAGAGAATCAATAAAGTATCAGCTTCACATCATCTAACAAAAAAATACTGAAAACAATTGTTGTTTGGCATACTTGCTTGTGCACATGCACACACACACAGTCTGACAAACAGCTTTGAAACTAAAGTTTAAAAGCTTTTATTCAAGCAGAACAGAAGTTTAAAAATTTCCAAGTCAGTATCTACCTTACAGAAGCTTGTACATCCAAATCCCCCAAACATTTCACCCTATATTAAGAAGTCTAGCTTTAAGTCATTCAAATCTTATATGACTTTTTTCCCCTCACTGTAATTTCCAGAGAATAAAAGTATTCAAGTGACTTCAAGTGTTCTGCATTTGAAACATTTATTTACAAGGAAAGCAAGCTGCTTCCTTAATGTTTTAGGTAAAAGCATTTAGGCAAATTCCTTTTAAATGGCATTATCCTGATTACAGTGCAAAATAGAAGTCTAGTTTGGTCAGCAGTGAAAATTCCAGTAGTGAAGAGGGGCTTATTGATGTTTACTGCATTTCCTTAACAAGACATCTTTGCAAGATGAGAACTGTCATACTAAATGAATGAACACTCTACAGGCTCCGCAGACACCTCTCCAAAACAGTAGATTAAAAACCAGTGTAAAGTACCAAAGACAACACTCTTGAACAGACTTCGCTGTCAAGCTGCTACATCTTGCTCTGGCTGCACTAAACATGCCACGTCTTAAGGAGACCTCAAAAATATGAGAGCTTCCATGCATGTGACACTGTCTTTCCTGGATGGCAAAAGCCAGGCAAGAAGACATCACTACAAAGGTGTTCTTGAAAAAAAATAAGTGTTTCCAATTCGATTTACAAGTACACTTTTTGAAAGTGTCTCCAACTATTGTCCTAAATCCATCCTAACTTTTGTAGTTAAAAACATTAAGAAAGTAGCAACTTAACAGTATATGCAGTGAATATCTTGGATAAGAAAAACCTTATGAAACAGTATTATGCATTGATGTTTCCAAATAATTATGAATAAGTAGCTCACACTTTCAAGGTTTTTTCTTTACAGCACAGTTTAAAGATGTTCCCTGTTCATTTCTAAAATATGAAGCATTATTTCTTTGTTTACCTTCAAGTTTAATGTTTTTGTAGAATTTATTTAAGCATGTAGTAGCAATAATGAATGAGGTATTTAAAATTCTCCATCTACAATTAAGTGGTAGGTATTTTATTTCCTGAGTCAATTCAATGCATTTAGATAAGAAAAAAGCACTAAGTTCTTCTTGAAATATTGGTTGTGAATTATAAATATTCTTAATGCATTTTAAGGAAATGGATTTGCAGTGATTATGGCTGAAAAAAATTATATATACAGAAAAGCAAGTGCAGAATGTATTACTAAGTATTATGAAGTCCAATAATAAATCATGCATTCATTCATCATAAATATACAAAATTAGTGTAAAGGAGATTAGTAAAAGGCAGTACAGGTTTAAACGAAGGTTGCTTTTTTCCTAGCTCATCTGAAATATCCATAGATTGCTATTATCTCAAGCATTTCAGATGGATTGTAGCTGTAATTTTAAGTAAGCGATAAATTTAAATACTGTCACACAGGACAATTTTTTGTCAGCTAGTGTTCAAGAGCCAGATAGTGAGGAGCTGCATGCTCTAATGCTACAACCTGTGATGTTATTATTAAAAAAAAAAGCTATAATAAAATTTAAATTGGTAAGAGATATTTAATTGTATCATTTTTAAAAAAAATATATAATTTATTAGAAAGAATAATTATTTGGTCAACTGGGTAACCCACTTTAATGTTTGGCCACAGCATTTTAGCCAATGGCAGCTGATTTTTCACAAAGGTAACACTGATTTTCTCTAGGGAGGTAAGAGGAGGAAAGCCTTCTAGATGGAGATTCTTATTAGCTCGATTTATCATCTGGTGAACTGAGTTAGACTACCAAGAAGTTAAAGAAGAGGACCAATGAAGGTAAAATTTCATGATCCAGAATATGAAAACCACACCTACATATAGACTTAAAATTCAGGGTGATCTATAGGAAAAGTAATAATTATGATTCTTTTAGAAATAGGAACACAATGCTATTAAATAGCATAAACTTTTTAGTCAAGAAATCTACTGCAGAATGGGAATTGTTGATACTGTAAAGCCACAAGGAAAGCTGATACAATCATTGTTACATAATGTAATTTTTATGTTTCAAAAGGGCTTCAAAGCTGGAAAATATTGTGTCACAGGCCTCTATCAAAATGGTTCCTAATTAAAAATTTGATGATTTCTGTAGATGGCAAAGGCAGTAGGAACATGACAGTAACTCCCAGCATGTTTTGTACAGTTAAATAGGCATCAGTAAAAAACACCTGACAACTGCTCTACTGGATGTCTCATAACAACTTTCATTCTAAAAATGACTCACCATTTTATCAAAGAGAAAGTATATCTTTAATTTACAAAAGTCAATATTCATAACTATGCCTAGAGCATGCAAATACTGTTTTTAAAAATAAATTAATATATTAACCAAAATGCTTGGCAAATTTCTGCTGCTCTGAACAGGATCTGAATAAAAGTTCTAGAGCAAGGTACTGCTTTAGATCCAGAATGGAATTCTAAATCAGCAAACAGATTTATTTGCTTCTGTTCCTAACACAGTATATTCTAATATTTACTAGACATATGAGCCCACTACTGCTCTTTTTTAAGCTCATAAACAAACTACTCTCTAGTAACTGCCTAGAGATTAAACAAACACAAACCACTGGTGCCAAATTGTTCTTTAGAGAAAAAAAGAAAGAGAAGGTATTTACTATAAAAACAACAAAATCCTCCCAAACTAATTATGTATCTATATATGTATATACATACACACATGCATATATAGAGAAACAAAAATGCAAGTATACATATATATATGTATACTTACATATATACAAAATACATATACTTACATTTATACAAAAACATACATAAAGAGTGAACACCATAAATAGCAAAAGAAGCCAATTAACAGCCCTTTTTTAACCTGGTTTTGTCTTAAATTTTCTTAAGGAAAGCTGCATGACTGTTTTCAGGAACTGCTGTTTGTCTAAGACTTCTGGAAATGCAAACCTTATCAATGAAAAGCCCTGATGCTGCTGGACTCTAATATTTCTTGAGCCTATGTACTACAGCTCTGAAATCCTTATGAAGTACGGTTATGCTGCCAGAAATTCTGGACCTTCCTGATGCATACAGATTTGCCCATTTTGGTTGTATAGGACGTGCAGAGAAGGACCAACTTTACAGCATTACATTTATTACAGTGTTCTTCACTGAGCAGTATATGTGTACTTTGGAGGTCAAATGCTCTTCTCAAGCCAAAACGGGTTATCTAAAACCAGCTAGTCAAAACATTTATTTTTGTGAAACTGAGGCAGATCTATGCTAAGATCTGTAGGACTGCAACTATAAAAATGAAGAAAAACTAGCTCCCAATAACCCTAAAAGCACGAAGTCAAACTTCTCTCTCTCCCTCTGCGCCAATTATGTAGAAGTCTGGGAATCAGTTGTCCAGTGCTGTGCTGTGAGCCACACAATAAAACCTCTTTCCTCAACCTGACCAGATTCCCCAGAACCTAAGCTCGAAGTCTGGGAATCAGTTGTCCAGTGCTGTGCTGTGAGCCACACAATAAAACCTCTTTCCTCAACCTGACCAGATTCCCCAGAACCTAAGCTCTCAGCAACAGCTTTACTTTTTTTGTTTCCTATCACCTCTCTTCATTTGTAAAGCGCATAGCTCAGTGGAGGCATTATGTGATGGTACCCTAAGGATAAACCTGAGAAAGATAAAACTCTAAATATGTTAATTCTGGCACAGAAAAGGCATAGCATTCAACTCAATGCACCTGAGAGCAAAATTATTGAGCTGTATAGTATTTTGAATTAGAAATCAAAAAGATTTCTTGTCTCCGAGCAGGGACAGCAATTGGCAAGACTCCTTTTTCATCTTAAGTACGCTGTCAGTTTTATCACCCTTATGAATTCAGCTGCAACCCTTAAAACATTTAAAACTTTTCCTAGTCATGACGGAAAGATTTTTACTTTGATGACTAATTCAAATGTTGATCAGTAGGATTGAGTTTTATTATCTGAGCAATGTGGGATGTTTTAAACCTAAGACTTTCCAGGATTTTTATTTTATTTTTTTAAGAGATGTTTACTTTATATATATATATACATGTACAGAAGGCTTTCAGAATTCAGACAAAAAAAATAATGTTCCATGAAGATCTACTTCCTTGTCCTAGTCAGGAACAGTATGTAGTATAGTAATTAAAAGGTCCATTGCAATTAACAGGAGCTGCAGGTGCACTTCATAATTTACTTTACAATTTGTTCTTGGCCTTCTGGAACATTACTTCTATTATAAATAACATCCTGCATGACAAGTATCATATTATGCAAGCCACAAAAATAAAGCACTCTTTATTTGATTAACTGGTTCAGCTAATGTAGAAAGTTTTAACTTGATGACTGATTGCACCCTTTGAACAAGCCGATTTCTATCACCGTAATTACATTTGGAACAACAGATACATGTAATTTCTGGGTGTTTAAATTCATGGCAGCAATGACGAATTAACAGTGAATTGTTGTTAAGGGAGTATGGGGTTCCAAATCTGAGCCTAAACAAGCTGCAATAAGGAGCGTAAACCACCAGGTGACTCAGATGTGGACAGAGCAGCTCTTGAGAAAGCAGTTGGGACATCTTGCTGGACAAGCAGGTGACTGAAGAGTAAGATGTCATTTCAGCAGCTGGTCCTATGGAGCTAAGCAGATCCACCCCCAGCACAGATCTGCTATGCTGTTATATACTACTGCCTTACCCTTTTAAACCAGCCGAAATTCCCAAATAGCTTATAAACCGCTTCTCTGTCGGCAAATGGTTTCTTTCATTAACCCTGAAACGTAACCCATCTTGTTTGATGGAAAACTATAAAAAACTCAAGATGTAGCACGGAAGTACAGAATTTCGTATGCAACCTTTGGTCTCCATGACTGCTATTCTCACACACATTACTTTGTGTTTTCCATATTAAAACACGGCAGCACCCTGTTTGTATTTCTAAATTCAAGAGGCCCCTTGGTCAACTATTCTGACTGCACAGCTGTTTATATGAATTTTATATGTTATACTTCTGTAAGCAAATGTATTAATATTCAGTATTTAATATTAAGTAGTAAATGTAATTAATTAAAGGAAATATTTTTCCTAATAGCATTTTGTATATACGGTATTTCATAGATTAGGGATTAGTTTTCCTAACAGTATTAAACTGAATTAATAAAAAATTCTTATGGTAGTCCACAAAATACCCTGGATCGATTTTTTTTTCCCCACTATCATTAATCCTTAGTCGTAATGGTTAACTCTTACACAAACATTCATGGCTCATTTCAAGAAAGCTTAAATTTCCATTTACAGTTTCTAGAAACCATATGAAATGCATATTGCAGCTCATGTATTTTCTCCATAGTCAACAATGTGATACCAATACCATAGCAACCCGTAAATAGTTTGTGAAACACATCAGATGTTTACAGTTTGTAACTGCACACAAGTGATGTTGGACTTATTTGGGAGGTGTCAGCTAGAGATAGAAAATATGCAATCACAGGAGTAGGACAGATCTGCGCTTGTGACTCATATTCCCACTTGCACTTCCAATAATGGTTTGGTGCCTTTTTATTTTTTTAACATTCAGCTGTTGATTTTGTATTTATTTATATTTCTAAGATCAGGAATTAGTGCATTTAGCAGCTGTTACTGAGAATTTAAGAAACCACCAAAATAGTAACTCGACAATTTAGGGAAAATATTTACTAAGAGAGAATGAACTTCTTTTCTCTAGGGAATGTGCAAATATGCTTCGTTTGGATAAGGAACTTTATTTAAAGTAATTGAAATGAAAAATATCACAGAAACTTTAGAAAAGTCAGCGGTAAATACGAAACAGTAAGAAGTTTAGCTACACTACTTATAAACAAAATGCAAATTTATACCAGCGTGATTCTTTTCTAGTGATTTACTTTAAGAAATCTGAACAGTCAAAAAAAAGAAAATTCAGAAAATGCAACATGTAACTAAATTTTATGTTGGAAAAAAACCCCCCATATTTATTAACTGTCATGAAATCTCTTCATCCTAAGCCAGCTTTTAAATTGCAGTGAGAAGCTAATCACAGCCTTCAATATACTGAGTGTTCAGGTGAAGGAACCCAATCACCAGTAGCCAGTGTGTTATGGTAAAAAATGAATACTTTAATGAAAGCAAGGTATGAAAAATATTAAAAGGTGTATTTACTTTATATCAATTATTTGTTATTTAGAACAGAAAGCTTGTGTTTTTATATTCAGAAAAATATTTGAAAGTATTCTAGTAAACAGCCTTTGTTTTGTCATTCTTTCCATAATTACTTCAAACTCGCTTGAGTAGAGATCTGAACAGACAGTTTGCAGATTCAAGCTCATTAAAAGTGCAAATGTCTTTGCACCTAAATAATGAAAAATTCTCTTCCATTCAACAGAACCCAATTTCAACAAATGTCATGTTGTGATGAATAAAAAACCCCAAACTGATTACTTCTGAAACAGCGAAGGAACCCAATTCCTGGGCATCTGTTTTCAAAAATTGCACAAGAAATTTTTAACAAAGATGGAAAATACAAAGACCAGCCAGCACCACTGTTACAAATCTGTTGACAAGCTCATTTAGGAGCCTTCACCTTATCAAGCTCCTATGTGAGATGTTGCTTCTCCTCCTGACATATATTCCCTTGACTAGCTCTGCCTGGCTCATGCGTTCCTATGCTGCAACCACAGCCCTGGGGCTTGCCACCACCCAGGCACTTGAGTGCACACAAGTGCCCTGATAGCAAGCCACTGCCTCCTTAAGTCATCCAAAACTCGAGTGTCCCAGTGGCACGGCTCAGCACAGACATGCACAGCATAACATGGCCTGATGCATGTCAGGGGACAAGAAGGCAGAGAGACGTTCTGATGGTGCCGTTTAGAAGATTTTGTATTCAAAATGATTGCTGGGGAATGAAGAGGAAGAAACAGACAGGTTTTCTCCCTGTCTTGCAGAGAGAGTCTGGAGTTAGGAACATCTATTCAAGGGGACACTGCAATTTCCCCTAGTCTCCCAAGTCTCCCTTTCATTGAGAGTAACACTGTTCCAGAGTACAAACTCAAACTTCTCCAAAACACACCGCTTGCAGCAAAGTGCTAACGAAAACTCAATTAAATTCCCAATTTGCTAACTATCAGTGTATCAGACTTTCAATCAAGTTTCACTTTATTCAACTGCCTAGTCTACTCCAAAGTTTGCAGTGAGATAAAATAACTAGATGTGCTAAAATTACATTCCCACCTAATTCTTAGCTGGATGGATTAGAGTGCAAGATACAGAAACATTAAACACTGAATTCAAACTTCTACAGCTTTGAAACCCTTAGATAAAGGCAAATGAAAGATAGCATCCTACGCAAACACAAGTCAAGCGTAACCTCTTGATCTTCAGTACCAAAGAAAGGAGATTCAAAGCCAATTTTAAGTCTGTGCTTTGTCTGGGATCAGCATTTGACCTTTTAAAACTTAAAAAAACAGCTTCTTTTAACTGAAGAGCAGTACAGGTTTATCAAATTGTTTTGAGATTTAGTTTGTTTTCTTGTCTGTTTTTAATTAAGTTGTCCTTTTATGGTCCAAGTAATTCTCATTCATTAAATTCCCCAGACTACCACCAAGATTAATATTAGAGTCTACTGAACCTATGATCAGTTTCAGTTATTTATAGAATATCATGGGTTTGATCTGGTTTACAGTTCTTATTATGCAGGTAGTTCAATATTTATTCCAAATTATTTATGAAAACTGGATTAACATGTTGAAACTCTCGGAATGATATCATGTATCGATCTTCCATTTTCAAGTCAACCAACCACAGGGTTCATGATGGCTCCAGGAAATATTTTAAATTCATAGTGTTCTTTATCAATGCAGTGATAATATTATGTTGTCATACAGAATAAATAGTAGACAATTTTACAGTGCATGTTCAGGAAAACTCACAAAGAATTCTGTAGAATTCCCCTCCTTCCTCACCCACCCCCCCAAAAAAAATAATATAATCAGTGCATCAGAACATGAAATATGCCCAAGTGTGTCAGAAAAGTTCGCCCAACAGATTGCCACCAACATTGCTAACAGAAGATGGTCATTAAGGGAAGCACAGAAGACTGGCCACTTTCTTTAGCCTGTTCACCTCATACTCCCCTAGAATCCACTGTCATTAGATTAAGAATTTTATAGGGCTAAGTCATCATATTTTCCTCCACAGCCTCCTGTGACCAGCAAACCTCAGACATTCAGAAACTATAATGTAAAAAAAGTAATTTTTAAATTGTTTTTGCCATCTCTTACAGTTTCGACAAGTACCCTTTACTTCTGGTATTGAGGAATTAGGTGACTAACATGTTGTTCCACAAACAGTTTGCCCACCACTTTGATTTTGTAAACCTCAGTCATATCCCTCCTGAGACTTCCCTCCAGAATGAAGATTCCCAGCTGCTTAGTCTCTCCTCACAATACAGTTGCTCCAAACCCTGGCTCATTTTAGTTGCCTTCCTCCATCTATGCTTTCCTTAAGTCCATCATACCCTTTGACAGGCAGAGAGCAGATCTGCACAAAGTTCATGGCAGTAAAACAACATCTTTTTGGTTTGTTCTCAATACCCTTACTGATGCTGCCTAAGATGTTATGGCTTTTTTTGGCTGCCCGTCCACACTGAGCCAGCAAACACTCAGTGATAATGCCAGAATCACTTTGAGTTGTAACTGCCACTTGCAAGCTCAGCATCATGAAAGCATGGTATAAAATGTTTCTCTGAAGCGTTCATTACCTCACATCTGTCTGTGATGAAGACCCTCTGCCACTCGCTGCCCCTCCACTCAGTTTTGGAGTTTTCCTCTATCAGCTCAGCATTTCACTTACCTGAGAGATCTTAATGTCATGGACATCCTTGGAAATGTCACGATATACCTCTTGTCTCAAACTAAATTCTCGGATTTTATATACCTTAAAGATATCTATGTTGGTTTCTGTTATTTCAGTAATCTTCTCCCCGCCCTGCCCCCAGCTGATGAGTATGTTTGAATGTGGCTTGAGAAATATGTCCAAAATGAAGTGTCTATGCCCCATCTGTAAACTGTGCAGGATTATCAAAAGCGATTTCTTCCATCTCCGTAAGCAATAGCAAAAGAGACTTTACAGTACATAAAAATTCCTTGCCATTTAAATAATGCTTAGCAATATTACACTCAAATTTGAAATCACTGTCAGATTTCATTTCTGGAGTCCATGCAATTGCTTATTTCTTCCCACTTCCTTTATCTTGATATCTGCTTAGCCAAAAAATATAATAGAAAACAAAATTTCAGTTGATCACTACTCCTCTGTTTGAGCTACTGAGATTCAGCTTTCAAAGCAGAGCACAATGTATTGACTAGAAAGAGTAAAACATATATTCTATTAAAAAAATAAAATCAGTTTTCTTTTCTGATTTGAAGTGGTTTCTAAATGTTGGGGTTTTTTATTTTTTAATTATTAAATGAATATGTATTCTACCCAGCCAACTCTCCTTTCAGCATCACTTTCTTCCATTATGGTTTTAAAATCTGTTTCTATTTTCTCATTCTCAAAATTGACTTAAACAAAAATCTTAGAACCCCCTTCATAATCATGGAATTCTTTTAACTGTGAACATTTTAATTTTTAGGAAAGATAGAGAAATATTAAAGGACTATTAAAAGTCAAGTGATCCAAAATATAAGCACATTGGCTTAGGAGTTTGTTTGGAAAACAGTCTATTAAAGCTGTTCTGAAAAAGAGGAGTGAAAATATTTTAATTCACCCAGTTGGATTATAATTTATATTATACTGAGATACTTAAATAAATATGCCACAGTACACAAACACATGCAATGGACAATGTGTGACTATATTAGCTCTTTTGGACTGCAATTAGAGGTCACTTCCTTCAACTTCTCTTGTTTGTCCCGTGATTTTTTCTCAATGAAAAATTAAGGCACTTTGGGTGACAAGGGCTTCAAGTCCTAAAAAGAGAGAACCTGACTGTACCCCAAACCAAGTTAGGACAACTAATAAAAACCTAAAAGATGCCAAAGCATAAAACAGATGTAAATCCCATGATACCAAGGCTATATGAAGAATGTGCAGCAGGTAAACCTACAGTCTTTTCATGCCTAGGGTCATCAATAAATGAGACCTAGCTAAAACACACCACATATTCCTATCATCTAGGGTTTGTTTTTTTCCTTTGAAAATCCAGTCTGTTAGAGTGAAAAGATGAAGGAAAGAAGAAAAAGCATGTACTGGGAGGCAGCAGCTAGACTGAGGGTAGGATCTATCTCCAAGCTCTGGTAGCAAAAACCGTGCCTTGGCTCTGACGCAGCCAGGAAGACCGGTGCAAATGCCTCTGTCCTGATCCACACAGATCTCACTACAGTACATCGAAAGCATTGATATCAGTTTAACATAACACTATCTGTATTCCTCCTAGAGCAATGCATTTATTCATGCAGAGTTCACTAATAGAGGTCTCTGCAATCATTGCCCTCAAAATTACACAAGCTGTCATTCCAGAGGAAAACAAACCAACCGGTCAACAAACCAAACAGACCAAAAGGAGAAATACACATGCAAGTGTTTATTTAAGAACCTTCATCTAGGGAATATTACTGTATTATTCCCATTTATCGGATCCCAGGCTTCCTTAAAAATATAGGATGTGCCAAAAAATTCCATATACTGCTAACAGTGCCCTGAGCTAAACCAGCATTGAGATACTATGTTTCTATTGATAAATGAAGGAAAGTACAATACCAATCTTTACCAGAACTGGAACATACTTCATATTCTCAGGAAAAGCGTAACCACCAATCTCTTCTGTGTTGCTGCAGCAGCTTACAGGGCTATTAAAATGATGTGTTATTGTTTTGTAAGTGCTAGCACTTACATGACAAGTTAAGGTTTGGAAACACAGATGGGTTTCCATTGTATGAAAGAACAGCTTTCAGTGTGATAAATGAAGGCCAAGGACTCCCTTGTGTAACAAGTAGCATTACCACCAACACCTGGAAATACGGCAGAAAGCAACATTTAAAGCACCACTGTAGCTTCTGACAGCTGTAGCTTACTTGTTGCGTCTCCTCCTTTAACATGTTCCACGTGAAACCTTAATCGTGATTAAACTCAACAAAAACACCTTTTAGGATGCTCCCTTACCACTGCAGCAAACATTTTCACAGTTTTTCCCCTCCATGGCTCTAAACCAAAAAAATGGCACATGGTACATCAGAAGTAACAAAACTGTTGCACATTACTAGTTCTCCTACTAAATTTCCAATGCTCATTAATGTATCCCTATAAGGAATATCCTGTTTTTTTAAAAAAAACACGCATGAAGAAAGCTTTGCCAGTAATTGTATTTTAAAGCAGAATGTTGTATCAGTTTAGGCCTAGCATTTAGTTTTAGAACTTATACTTTTATAAAACCTAGTATAACCAACAACAATTTTTTTTTTCAACTGGAAATTCTCTTTTTAAAGGAGTCAAACTGTTTTTGTATTATCTGCAACTCAAACACTCCATCTTCCTGTGACTGCATGAGAAAAACTGATCTGAAATTGATTATAAATAATATTAAATTAACCAATCCATTCTTTTTATCCAACCTATGAAATGCAGATGTTAATAGCATTAATGACGAGCAGTGAATTACATTAGGATTAACCGTATCAATTAGCTAAGGTATTATTAGTACAACAGAGATATATTTTAATGACAAGCTATCAAATAGAAAGATGCTAAATCAACTGTAAATTCCGTAAATGAAGCTCTAATCTTTTAAGCATTAGGAGTGGAATTATAAAAACGTGGAGTATGGAAGGGAGTGGCGGTCACTGACAGGAGTAAGTAGAAAAGAAGTATTAAACAAATGACTGTGGATGTGAAATTTAATTTCTGATAATTAATTATTAATATGAAAACTCCAGAATTTGAGAGCTCCTTTGAACATTTAAGTCAGAAGCAAATCTAAAACAACCAAAAATAATTTCACAATATTTTTCCTCTCTTTTAACCTACCTCTTTTTTTTCTCTACCAGCTGCCTGCAGATCTCCTGCCACCGAGTATTCAAACTTTCCAGTTGTTCCTTCAGCACCTTAGCATCTGCCGTTGACGACTGCTCAATAATCTCTTCACCAGTTACGTTCAATGTTTTGACAACAGTTTGCTGTCTCCCGATGCCATCCTGAAGCTCCTGAAAAATAACCACCGCATACACATATTCATAAAAATGTCAAGCATGCAACAAGATGCTTCATCACATACTGGCCAGATGGAAAGAGGTGAAAGTTTTGGCTCTCCTCTGAATTCCAAACGAAAAATCCAAAGGTGAGTAGACAGAAAGACACATCTCATGTTTTTGTAAGAAGCACCTTTCAGTGCCTCTCTACAGCCTTTTTTCCCCGTATTCTCGTCTGCTAGAGATCATTACAGTAATATCCTGCAGATCAATTAATAAGAAAAACTTGTGAACAAATTTACTTCTATACCCCCACAGGTATACATCATGTTTATTTAATAGCTGATGAAGCACTGTAAAAGTTAAAGTGCACAGTGTTTGGAGTTCCGATTAGCTATCAACACAAATAAGCGATGTCTAGATAGCAAAGACCCTTTGAAATACTTCTCTTGATTCCATTAAAGAACATGTTTGCCTCCAGTTGTGAGAAGCCTCATAATCCATTCCCTCGTGCTTTTTTTTGGTGGGTGGGGGAGACAAATTACATTTCTCAGTATTACTTACATTGTTTCTACTTACACAGCAAAATGCAAAACTACCAAAGGATAACCAAGATGGACCATTTTCCAAGTTTTACTAAATGCATTGGGATACATTTTCTGCACCTTGTATCATTAAAAGAATATCATACCTGTGCTACCTTACCTCGTGTTTAAAAACAATACAGTTCTGAATCTTTAGCTTAGATTTTAACACTGTGTGTCTGTTGAAGAAAGTTCATATTTATAAATATGGAAATAAATCTTCTCATATTTCTAATCATCAGTAGAGCATGAGTAATTTTTTCCTTGAATTGCTCAAAATGTACAAGCAGGGAAGTGTAAAATAATTTTCAACGGTTTACTGCTAAAATGAGCAGAAACTGAAATAACTTCCACAATTCATACTTATCATAGGTTTCACAATCTCAGGGAGTGTGTCTGAATCCTATCTACATACAAGAGCTTTCAAATAAAATGCTGAATCTACCTTTTCCAGAAGAAAGTAAATATTTTAGCATATTGTACTCTGGAACAACATTATATGATTGTTTTCTCTTTCTAAACACATGTTGTAAATTACAGAGAAAGTTATTAAAACTGCATATAAACATTAAATTAAATTTCTCCATGAACTGGTTAAAATGGGCAGGATACAGTTTTCAGGAATGTAAAAGATGAACATATCTATTACTTATGCATTTTTTCATATAACTTGCCCGTTAGATCTTCAGGCATGAGATTATGATTGAAAGTTCACAACCTGAAGCATACTTCAAGCTAACTGGTTTTAACAGGACCACACCTCAGCTGCCAGTTACTAATTCATTGAACTGCAGAAAGTCAGTTGCATGCCTTATCCCAGTTTTTGCACAGATTTTACACAGACAGCTTGAACACCAACACCAATACAACCTGGGGTCAAATTGAGCTAGCCTCTGGGGCATTTACCTACAGCCCTGGACAGAAGTCGTAGCTGAGGAAGAGGTTAGCACTGTCGAGACTAAGCTTATTCTTATTATAATTTCTGTTTGGTTTTCTTGCAGTTTCTTTTGTTGTTATAAAAGAGAACTCCTCAAAAATTACTCCCGTCTTTGGTATCTCTCAGTAAAAACTATTATTCTGTTTTGGTTTTTTTTTTTCCCCAAATTATTTTCATGTCCAATAGTTTCAGAATAAAATAGTAGCTGTGATGGCCATAATGTTGCAGTAATCTGCATGCTCTTTTATTATGTTTTAATAGAACGAGAAAACTTTTTTCTGCTGGATCCTAGCAAGCTACTGTAATCTGGTCACATCACATCAAGCGCCCCGCTGGCCCAAAGTGTCCCCTCACACTTTGCTTTGCCTGTGGAACATGTAAGATTTTAAGCATTGTAGCAGAAACGGCAAGATATTCTAAGGCCTGGAAAAGACCCATAAAAGCCTCTTACTTTGTGGTATCAGATTTTCTTGTCTTTCTAAGACGCACATTGATCCAAATAATGCCTGGTCCAAATTTTGGCTGTTATTTTTAGGTATATTATTAACCATTATGAATATATAGCTGTAATGGTCAGGTAGCTTGCCTAAATGCAAATATTCTCTATTATTTTGAAGGAGAAAAGTAATTGGTCTTTCCAGTACACACCTCAGCTTTGGTAATGCCCAGCTTAAAATTAATATCTAGGTTTTGCACACATCCACTGTATTTCACATTGATTTTAGCTGTAGAGCCTTTGCATTATGCAGTAAGGAACATTACACATATACATCATAAGAACAAGATGTATAGTCTGTGGAAAAATATATCACAATAAAGTGGCTTATTTCCAGCGAGACACCTGAAACAATTGTGCTATTGCATACACCTGTATGAACTTCAGATCCATACCAATTACAGCAAAAAAAGTAACTCAGAACAAAACTTCTACTTATCCGCAGCAGGACTGTTCATCTGGAATAGGAGATCAAGGCAAGAAGAAAAAAGAAGAGAAATTCTACTTCCTGAACTCCAAAGTTTTTAGAATTAACATTTGTAGGAATTGGAGGTTACCTTGGCACCAGCTTTCCTAAATGAGAGAAAGTATAATAGTATACTGACTGGTGATTAAGTAAAATGTGAATTGAAAACTTCTTTAAATACTCTTACTGAGCCCTTTCCCTGTGTTCACAGCATCTTAAATTAGTTTCTCTCCCTCCCCCAGCACACAGACAGAAAAATAATATAGTAACTATTACATGACTTCCACAATTATTTAAACTGGCACAAAATTAACCAAGGGAATTTTCTCATTTATCCGGTGGCATATTATGCAACAGGCCTTACTTATAACGTAAAAAAAGAAAATAGCTACCTCAGTGGCGAAGACAGTCTTTGAACTTATGATCCCTAATGCCAAAATGGGAACCTCACACAGGATGCGTAGGAAGGAGAAGTGTGAACTTCCACCAGAACATGAGAGAAGGCTTCTGGCCATCTGGATTTCAGATCACCATAAAGAACCCAATTTGAGATTATTTTTTTCCAAGTGGTCTGTGCATTTGCCACTCTTCACAAGACTAAACTGAAACACATGTGCTGATGAAGTTTGTCTATATTCCACGGCCTAAGAAAAAGCAGAATTTTCTTGATACTGGGTACTGCACAAAGCATGGCAACCCAGGAAGACATTTAAGTTTTTTTCAACTATTTTTGTATAAAGTGGACAAAAGTGTTTCTAACCATTTTGCTGAAAGTCATGTTTTCACATACTCATCCCAGAGCTACAAACCATAAAGATGCTTTTCACGACTTACATTCCGTGTTTAAAACTGGTCGACAGCTTTCGTTCCCTATTCCCTCTCTACCCTTGCCACACACCTGCATGCGGATAAGGTGCCGGGAGCCTGCGTGAGGTCGCCCCCCACGGCCTTACAGTTTATGGTGCTACAGAAGGAATACTGATGTTGAATCTGCTTCTTGTCGTTTCACTTGACATTTCACCCCTTCGTACAGAAACGGCGAAGCGAAAGGGCAGGTTGCCCTTTGGATTCTCAGCTTACTCAGGCGGCCATCTGAGATACTTACAGTTGCAATTACAGAGTTTCTAATCACTTTATGAACAGAGTGAGCAAACAAACTTAATTAAAAACGATGTTTATATAATATTAAAAATAACTCAGGAAAGACAAGACCTCATCATATTCATACACACAGAGCTAATCACAATTTTGAGTGGACTGAAGACACTTCTATGTATTTTGTGTTTTCAACGTGTTGCATTTTTAGCTACCAGGAAAAGCATGTATAATATAAAATACCCATCCCTTTAATTTTCCTTTCTTGTGCATATGCTTCCTTTCAAGCATAAGTAAGCAGGGAATGACATATCATTAAAGTAAGGTTTAAATATTCTCTCGGACTAAAAATTGCAAAACCAGTATATTAAAGGACTTCTACCTCTCAGACAGATCATTTTACACTTTGATAATGACCTCAACTAATTTCGTGTGATAACTTAAAACTGCCAAGACATTCATATGATATTTCTTTGCTTCAATTAATTTATTTTTATTTTGCAAGATTTACCTAAAATGAAAAATTATGCACACTTTCCGAAAACTTCCAAGTGGAATACATGCAAAAAAGAAATTTGGGGTAAACACAGGGGAAAACCCTCACCAAAGTCAATAGGGCTGTTTCTGCAATTGCAGGGGACTCTGCCCATAATCACCTTGAACACTCTGGCCGAGTTCACTATTGGTTTTCATTTTTGTTCTTACTTGTACTTTCTGGTCCTAGAAGCAATTGCTTAGAGACAACACAAAAGCAGCTGCTTGATGGTATTTTTTGCATCAAACATAAAAAAGAAAATAAGTAAAAAAAGAAAAAGTGGAAAGAGAAATTCCCAAAGGAATTTCTTAGCGTGACACTTCCAGCATTACTTCTGACCCCCCCAAATATATGTAGAACAGTATTTTAGTTGTACCTCCAAACATTCAGAGGTTTCTGCATCAATATTAATTGTTACGGTACTTTAGTTTTACAGAATTTTTTAATCAGAATCATCAGGAGTTTTTTGGGGGAGGGGAGCTTTGTTGTTTTTTTTTCTTTTTTAAATGGACACTTATTAACAGTTCAGTATCTCTGTTGTGATAACAATACTACACATTTGCTTAATCCACCATCATTGATATCACGAGGTATTGGTTATACTTTGCATTATTCTTTCCTGAGAAATTATGATTAAACCTTTGGTAGAAAACAGAAGTCACTTATAATTGATTAAACAACTTATCCCCTGGTTTCAAACAAAATATGATACACCATCGCATCCCTAGTTGCCAGGTTTTTTCCCCTTCATGCCTTTCACAATGCTTATGACAACTGACCAGGCAATATGACTAAAAGATAAATTATTGGTTCAGAAAGATTCCTGATACTAATTAAAATAATAAAAAAGAAAAATATTTGAGTTTATAATGATTTGAAGTAAAGCAGTTTGATTGCTTTTTCTGTATTATGTAAATTAAACATTTGTCAGAATCCTCACTTATGTAAGTGGGTACCAGAATGGCATAATTTCTTCGACTTTATTTGTTATTTCTTAGTTAAATTGTATGTATATCATGCAACTCTTTCTGCAATCTCATTCTCTCTTGTCATTGAATGAAATAGCATTTTACTGTTAAACTTAATCAGAAACTATTCTATGAGCAATCTTACCAGCACTTTCCTCTTGTCATTGTAGTAGACAAATACGCTCAACAATAATTTATTGTTATGGAAAAGCCCTGTAGCAACATGAAGAAATAACACAAACAAGCTTCTAATTTCTTTCGGAGGTGCTGGCACAAAATGTTTCAAGAAAAAAATAGCCTTATCTTTTGTTAATTTAGGGTAAGCTACAGATCCTAAAAGCATGTAAAGGTACTAAGCACCACTTCTAGAAATCTGTAGTCTTGAATTTGACATTAATGTGCTATTCTTCAGTCATTTGCATAAATCTTTCTTCTGCCTTAAATTGTATAAAAGCATAAGGTTGACATAAGAGTGTCTACCCAGATGCACCAATATAAATCAGAGAACTGGGAAAACATTTGGTGAAAAAACTATCGCCGAAACAATTTGTGAGCATTTGGTTACCAGAATGAATTTGTCCATTAAGAGTATGTACCTCTGTTCAAGATTCGATTAGAAATAAGGATTAAATTAATTTTCCAGGCAGATAAATCACATTGATTTAATCTGGAGACATGTTACTAGCACTTTGTTAGGATTAAAACAATCAACAAAAAGTATATGTTGTTTCCTAGCTGTTTTGTTATAAGCAGCTATGCAATCTTCATTATTATGTGTGTGTTATGTTTGTTATTGCATTATTATTATGAATTATGGAATCTCAGGGCAGCTGATGGAGATGGAAGAGGCGGAAAAACAGTAAAAAATTGAAGGCAATGTTTGCTTAAGGAGTTGACAATAATTTAAAGTAAAGTATTTTCTTCTTAGCATAAATTATAGCAAGTATTATGGTTTTAACATTATTATCAACTCTACAAAAAGAACAGTATTGGAAGGAGTTGACTCTGGGCAAATTCTACCCATAAAGCAGAACTGGGTACATTTTGTCAGTTACACTGGATTTGTACATCCACTGTACATGAGAATCAAAGGAAAAGAAAATTGTTGCAGACCTGTTTTCCAAGTCAATAAAAAATGCTGTAAAATAACAAGGAGATTTCATTCTCACCTTATTTGACTAAAATTGTTAATAGAATTATTTTTGGTGTAAGCAACATTTTATATAAATAGTTTATAAGGAATATCAAAATTTTGCTTGACTTGGTATGCAAACTGGTTGGAGAGCCTCAGGAAACTACTATTCCATCCTGATTTGCATATTATTTATTTTTTCTATATTTTAATGCTGTTTAATTAGAAAAACACAAGGTTCAGTGTTGTCCCAGATGCATTGCTGACTGTCCATGACTGCTACTGTAATAACGAAATGTGGGGACAATGCAACTCCACAAGTGTACATTTTAACAAATTAAATGGAGATATACAACTTCTCATATTCTGCTGAAAGCTTCTAATCAGAAAGAGTTCCAGATTTGTTTAAAAGTTTTAATATCTTCCAGACTTTATCCCTTGACTGCACCTCTTCCTTCTAGAAACAACGACAAATTCTTTCCTCACAAAACAAGGCATAAAGCCTGAAATTCCTGTGTTTTACCTGTCCAAATTCTTCAGTATAGCCTGCTCTCCTTCAAAAAGCAGTATTATACTAGACTTTAATAGCCTAGTAACTTCACAGTGCTACAGGAATTCCAGGTTCTTGTCACTGCTGCCTGTGCTGCTATCAACTATAACTCCAAATGCATCTCCAAGTTCTTCTTACTGATACTGACTGAATTTTCCTTCATAATTAGCTCTTGAGAGAAGATGTCACCTGGTAAGACTCGTAACTATGAATTTCACCAAGATGACAATGTGGCTTATGAGAAGATCTAGCAAACATTTTGTTGTTTCCCTGTTCTCTGTAATAAAAATAAGTTAACCTGCATTTGTCTGTTCCTCTAATGGAAATTTCTCATACCTTTAAATCCACAGCGGTAAGGAAAGAGGAAATCAAGACGTGCAAACTGAATTTTTTCCTCACATATACCTACTGCAATGAGCCTATCTTGAAGACATTAATCAACTTTGTCTCAATTTCCTTGCTTCTCAAAATGACCCATCTTGAAGTTTAGAATTACATGATGTTGGCTCTTGAAAACCTTCTGAAAGCAGCAGCTGAGTAAATGCCACTCTAAATGCTGCCTCCTACTCCTGCCCCAAGACGTTCCAAAAATCTGTGTATTACACTTTTGTCTTTTTGTTTTCCTTTAACCCTGCGTGGACAAAAAGTTACAAAGCGCTCTCTGGGCCTTAGAAACATTGAAAAAAAGATACATTATTGGTTCAGATGACAGCTGACCTTGGCAATTTAATCATTTTATTAAAAATTATTTAGATAAATAGTATTGTCATCAAATGCTGACACTTTGCAATCAAACTAACTCCTTGTGGTTTTATAAAAATATTCACCAGGGGATTAATAAAAAAAAAACAACAAACCCCACCACATCTCTTTCCCATTATTTTCAGTGAGATGTAATTGTTAAAATAGGCCATATTCCTTCGAATTTGCATTTCACATCCCTTTCTAATGTGACACAAAATTGTGATGAAAGTAATTTCAGTACTAAACTGTGAAGTGCATGACCAGAGGTCTATTTTGTGTTTCTAACTCAAATTACACAATTGCTTATTATTGGTATAGTAATTCAATTTAATTTTAGAACTGATTTAGAAATACTGCAGAGAAATAAGAGATTTTTTTCTGAAAAAAGTCTATTGCTACTGCATACTAAATATAACGCTTCAGGTTAAAAACATAAAATTGCACTGTAAGTCCAAAAACCTACTCACTGATTCTGTAGTACACATGTACACCACTCAAACATATTAATTTCCATATTGATGTAGCACCAAAATGTAAAAACAAGCCTCTGTCAAAGAAGTCTTCCGTTTACGTCTATAGATAATAGTATTAAGTTTGGACTATGGCCTGATTTGATACAATGGTTTCATTTGCAATTTCTGTGTTTAAAATGTTTTGATATTTTACCTGCTCTGCAAAGCTATAACTGAGCAAACAATGTCAACGATAAGAAAAATTGTGTCCTCCATCGTCAATGTCTTTCCAGCTATCACAAATCAAACTACTCGCATAATAGATCCCAGTATATTAAAAATAACAACATGGCCTATTTTCTTCAAACAGAACCTATTCTTAAGTTTTCAAGGACATCAGTAATACTGATGAAATTACCTTAATATCAGACCAGCTTTTTTAGCTAAATAAATGATTTTATTTCAACTCAGTGTGAACACAGGTTTTAATTTTTCCACCATATTTAAAACAATTGACTTTTCTTAAATTAAAAGCAGATAGTTATTACACTTTTATGATTCCTTAGCTTTTCCCGATTCTTACAGAAATATCCCTACCCTTGCATGAGCCAATTTATTTTCTATATACCTCCTGTGCTTCAATAACTAGAAAGCTGCGATTTGCTTTCTTATGGAAACTATACCTTGAAAGTACCACCCCTAGTCCTTAACGCAGCAGCACTGGAATAAATACATGTACCTCAGCACCCTGTTTTCCTTTCAATTGTGATATTTAAGTTGTGATATATTACCCCTTTCTTTTGAAATTACTAGATTGTCATTTGTCAGTGCCTCTGGCTATGAAAAAAATACCCATAACATAAAAGGAGCAGACTGGAAATACTGAACACGCTATATATATTGACTCCCTGGCGCTGGTCATTTATAGCCTCCCCTTACGACAAACTACTGCAGATATCGCTCCTTTCAAGCATTTGGGAGACTATTTATATAACCCTCACTTTCTGAGTTTTCATCCACATCTTTCACACTTCATTTTAAAGCAAGTTAAAATAGTATATACGTTCTTCTCAATCAGAAAATCCATGCATACTTGTTCTACATCAATAATATAAAACAACGGTTTTTTGACAGGCATGAGAAATGTTTCTGAATACTTTTTTATTCTATGGAAACCATGCAAAATCAGTCACGTACCAGATAAGATAGAAAAACCCAACACTAAGCTAAGGCAATCCTGTCGTGCCAGCTTTCGAGAAAAATTAATGGCAAAAAGATTTGGGCTGGTGGCCAGTGTTCCCTGACTTGACTGCAACTGTAGCAAGTCATAAAGGAATAAACATATCCTGGGCTATATCCAGCTTGTAAAAGTAGCTTCCCAGTTGTGAAGAATTACTGTGATAGGCAAGAGTGTGAGTTGTGTATGCTTGCAACTGTTTACATGTAGACAGCTTCAAGTGCAAAGGAAGTAAAATGGTATGAGGTACCACGTACAGCCTCACTTAATTTAGTTGTTATACATCACTGCACCACGGCCTTGCACACAAAAATATCTGAACAAACCGCAGGTCCTGGTTCAATGAGATAATGTAGGCAAAACTCAAATATTGCCTGAAATTTCAATTACGTTAAAAACAAAAAAAAATAAGCCGAGCCAGCAGAAACACACATTTTTCAAAAAGAGGAGGAAAAAGTCTGATTATAGCAATGAAGTTATTTCCCTGTGTTGCACTAAAAGTATAAAATAGCATAAGATCAGCTCTCTTCACCTTAAGACATACCCAAAAAATCCCTACCAAATAATTTCTTGCATGATTTTGGCAGCCAGAATTAATTGTCCACCTTGTGCTTCTCCTCCTCCTCCCGTCACCATGAAGGCAGCCTTTGCCCCAAGCCTCTGAGCAGTAGTAACTGGTGGGAGAATGTCCCCAGCGAGGGACAGACAACAAACCAACCAGTTGGTAAGCAGCTATCACGTTATCTTCATCCTTCCTCTGTTTTGATTTTGCTGGTCCTTCCTTTGCCTTTCGTACCTGCACCACCTCTGGATTCCTCAGAGCTGCTGCTTTAGCTCTTTGGGCGCTGTCTGAAGAGAGGCTTTCTGTCCCAATTGAGTCATATTAATTTATGGAGACTGGCTTTACTCCCTACAACGACCACTGGGATGTTTCTCTACCCCTGCTACACTCTATTTTCTTCGATATCTAGTAGACTTAGCCTGTGTACCCATCTTATTCCTTCTTCAGAGCATAATTATAGCATTTGGGGTCTGATCTTTTATTAATTCAAATGCTTTCCTAAGCATGCCAGTGTTGCTACTCAAGGGATATCTGATTTACATATTCCCATAATTTCATTTCTGATTGCTAAATTCATCAGCTTGCTTCAAAGTAGTTGATATTATAAACATAATAAGACTTTCAGGAACTGATGTTCACTGCATATTTAATGCTAACATTTTTCTCAGTAGAGTGGTGCATTTTCAACATACTAATCAATATGTTTATTGGAAAATACGCTTTCAGTGGAAAACATATTTCTTGACATCCTGGTCTTCTAGGTGAAGAGAAGCAGGCTGAGTTTTAAACATCAAGGCTTAGAAATAAATAAAAAAAAAGGGGGGGGGGCACAGCAACAAAGCATTGCAAAAAGAAATTAATCCACTAAAATCAAATCAGCTGTGATAAATTTTATGGGTGCTCGGTAATCTCTGCTGGACAGTGATTAACTTCAGTTTGATTCTTCTCACCTCTTCAGCCAGAGATAATACCAAAATAGTTGTATCAAATCCAAGATAAATACATGTTGAGAGCAGAGGAATGCCAGACTAAGGGAGGGGAGACAAGAAGCAAAAAAAAAATTACCTGAACAGTAATTCGGCAAACACTACTTCTTTTTCTGAAGATGTGTCATGATTTCATAGACTTGTTGCAAACACAAACGAAAAAAAAAAGTATCTTCTTTGTATTTTTTTCTCTACTGAAATATTTAATGAGGTTATGGTGGTTTACTGGAGTTTTGACCCATACAAACATATGAAGCAGAAGCATGAATCTTGTTTAATATATTTGGCTTCCCCAGCTCAGGCATGCTGAAGGCACTCAGTAGCACTCTGTGCGAGTGCACGAAGTGGCTTTGGGGAAAAACAAAGTGTACTTTTATCACATAAGGTTGCATGGGGAAGACAGAAACCACATTAAGTAAAAATCAGACTCCTTTCACTTTCTAAGGACAACTTATAATGTCTGCTAATTTCTATGTTTCTAGAACTACAATATTTAAGCACTGTCATGAGTAGTTTTCCATGTTTAGAAAAGATGAGTCAGAATTAAACTAGTTGCCATTTATAGCTCATTTTTATGACATCCAACCACCGTCTGTGGTATCATCTGAGAATGAAATCAATAAACCAATTCTATATTAATACTAGATTATATTTAATAAAGTGTAAATACAGTTTGTAAGAGTGTTGTAATAACAGAAAGATAATATTGATCACTACCTTCTAATTTTACGTTCAGGGTGCTACACACAGGAAAACTGTTGTGTTTTACACAGAAAGATTGGTTTTATTCAGGGAATTTTGTGGATTTTCCTTGGTTTTATTAAAAAAATTCTACACTTAAATTTCATGCTGAATTTCTATGCTGGGCCATATTTTCAATCAGCATATTTCATTTTGCTTTAAATAAATACTTCCTTTTCAAATAAATAATTCAGTGTTTTTAGTGACAATATGATCTTAGATGGTTTTAATTATTACGTTTCATAATCATAAAATGACAAAGCACATTACATCCCTTCAAAGAACTAGGGCATGTAGAAACTTTCAGTTCAACCCTTCAAAAACAATCCAATTGAAAATTAAGTTTTACTACAAAAGAGGAGTCCTGGCTTCTAGTGCATAAGAGTCTCTCCCAAAATTAGTTTAAAAATGAGTCCATGTATACAAATGATTTTGTCTACTTATTTTGTATCTATACTAAAAATAATACAATAAGGATAAACACACAAAATGTGACCAAAAGTAATATTATTCTAGTGATTTACTCAAAAAATTAATAGAACCGGTAAAGTTATTTGCTATATTGCAGCACCTCTCACAGCAGGAGAAAATGGTTACCAATGGCAGAAGAGTTTCTTCTGGTTCAAAATTAATATATTGATTTCTAGCTGAAGGGCAAAAGATCTACATAATCTCTCAAAGTCAATCAATAAATCACTAAAATCTCAGTTAAGAAGTTACATAAAACTAAATATTGCTAATAATTTAATAAATCGCTAGGAAACAGGAAAAACAACTTAAATCAGATGTACTTTGCGGCCTTCAAAACTGATTTTGTCCCTTAAGAAATGAGAATAGATCAAACTGTACTTAGCATATTCCAGAAATATTTTGGGCAGAATGAAATGTTTACAGGTTCCTGAATAATTCTGGTCAAGCCTTTCCTCTAATTGTGCATAATTCTGACTTATTGTCATTTTTATCATAAAAAATAATAAAAAAAAAAAGTATTTTTCTTCAATCCACCGTAACACTTCATACCTAATACACGGTATACATTATATAGCTTCTTCAGAAGGTTGTCCATGAAATTCTAATGTTAACATAAAATAGCTAGATATTTCTTTAGATACAAAATCCACTTCTCTATTTCTGTTTTTTTGCAGAATCACTAACAGATACATGTTTGAGTATGCATGCCTTAGAGAGTCCACCACGATGAACAATATTTCTGGGCATGGAAAAGAATATAAAATGCAGGGTTCAGTTTGATAGTTCTTAACAAGAGTTCACAGACATCTACCTGGCAATAACTCATAATATTTCCTTATTAAAAAAACCAATGCATGCATGCCAACAGCCGCGCATATCTCCTTCAGCCCATATTCAAAACATTAGTGCTTTATTCTCACACAAGGTTTGAAGGGTAAGGAATAGATCTTATCGCTATACCAAAATTAAGGACACCTCCTCCACTCTTCAGCTCCTCAGGGAAGACCTCCACCATGACTTACCAGAAAGTGCCCTATGCACAGAACAAGAGTCTGCGTGAGACACCTCGTAACAATTAGACACGCACGACCTATACCACTGGCCGCCTGTCCTGCAGACACTCATCTACACTAAATTGCCATAGGGAAGGCAGGCAAAAAAAAAAAAAAGGAAAAAAAAGGGCACAAATCATTCTCTAAGAATGGACCTAGTGCAGTTTTTTTCATAGAATCATAGAATCATAGAATGGTTTAGGTTGGAAAGGACCTTGAAGATCATCGAGTTCCAACCCCCCTGCCATAGGCAGGGACACCTCCCACTAGACCAGGTTGCCCAAGGCCACGTCCAGCCTGGCCTTGAACACCTCCAGGGATGGGGCCTCAACAACCTCTCGGGGCAACCTGTGCCAGTGCCTCACCACCCTCAAAGTGAAAAACTTCTTCCTAATGTTCAATCTAAACCTGCCCTCTTCCAGTTTGAAGCCATTCCCCCTTGTCCTGTCACTACATGCCCTAGTAAAAAGTCCTTCCCCAGCTCTCCTGTAGGCCCCCTTTAGGTACTGAAAGGCCGCAATAAGATCTCCCCGGAGCCTTCTCTTCTCCAGGCTGAACAGCCCCAACTCCTTCAGCCTCTCCTCATAGGAGAGGTGCTCCAGCCCTCAGATCATCCTTGTGGCCCTCCTCTGGACACGCTCCAACAGGTCCATGTCCTTCTTATGTTGGGGACTCCAGAGCTGGACGCAGTACTCCAGGTGGGGTCTCACGAGAGTGGAGTAGAGGGGCAGAATCACCTCCCTCGCCCTGCTGGCCACACTTCTTTTGATGCAGCCCAGGATGCTCTCCTTGTCCTCTGTGTCTCCCATTCCTCCCACTATAACAGCTCCAGCTCTTCCTTCTCTCACTAGGCAAGGCAGAATAAGTACGTGATGGTGTGCGGATGGAGATTCTTAGCTTGTGGGTTGCTACTCAAGGAAACACCTAACTGTTGACCTCTGCTCACCTCTCTCTCTCTCTCTATGCCAGCACAGAGCCGTGTACTACCCAGCTACTGATATTCTAAGGCTTGCAGGAGCTTAATTATTTGGGAATCTCTACCTCTGCTTCCAATTTCATTAGAACTGAACAGCGAATTTCATTAAAACTGAATGATGAATGACAAAAAAAAAAAAGAAATAAAAAAAAAAAAAAAAAAAAAAAAAAATCATTACAGACCACGCTATGAAAGATAGATAGACTGAAGACAGACAATGAAATCTCATAAGCCCCATTTATGCAGGAAAATTGGCTGAAAAATCCCTCCAAGTCCCCCCAGTTCAGCAGTGCCAGAAAAACCAGAAAGGGAGGGAAGCACTTGCAGCAGATCTCTGCCGCTCACTCTGTGCTCAGGGAGGCCGGAGGCACTCATCTATGCGTGAGGCTCATACTTTTGGGAGGCAGGTGGGCAAAACAGCTCACCTAAGGTTCACACACCACCTTTTAGTGGCTTGTCTGCTCACCACTTTCCAGAAGAGCTAAGGAAGGGGGTTTTGTACAGAAATCTCCTACTTTGTGCCTGCCAGGGGTTATAGTCTCAAAATAAAACATTGTTATGAAGCTGCCACCTGAAAATACTTAAACCACCATAATTATTGCATCTGTGGTTCTCATATACATATCCTTGAGTGAAATTAGTTTTCTTTTAATTAATCACTGTATCAGAATACAGCAAATAACATGAAAGAGATGTAAGTAATATCTCTTCACATGAAGACAGATAGGAAGCCAGGATAAATACCAGCTCATCAAAACATTTCATGATTTTGTACAAATTAACACATCAACTGAAATGCATCATCCCAGTGACCAGACAGAAAAGGAAACAAAGGGCATAAATAAAAGCAAAACTAAATCTATTGTTATTGCCAAAATCCTGCACCGAGATTTTCTTTGTTGTTTTACATGCCATAACACTTGGGAATATCCCAAGCGCATACCTGTTTCTATGAGAGCTACTCTTGAAGCATTTCACTTTGCATGACAGATATGCTTTAAATCTTGATTATTTTCCAATTAAGGACACTGCTGATTGTCAAACTCCACTCCCCTTATCATGAAAATGTCTTCTGCACATAAGATCAGCCCTCAGATAGGAAGCAAGCTGCAGTGAGTTCTGGTGAGAAAAGAAACGGTTACCTGTAAATGGAGGTGAGAGGAATCTGAATTCACTGAGGTCCTGCACATTTTCTTTTATGTGAAATTGGACATTCACAAGACAGAGTAAAAGGTAAGATATGATTTAGCTTTCAGATGAATGAGACCCTCACTTTTCCTTATTCTAGACTGTTTTCTAAAGGGTATAGAACTAAAGAGGATTACGTGAATTACAATTGATGACAAAAATGAATTTTTTGTGGTTTTTTTTTTTTTTGGTGGTTTGTGTGTGGTTTTTTTTTTGTTTGTTTGTTTGTTTGCTTATTTTTTAACTTTCCCAGTTCCTGATACTAGTAAAAGTGATGTGTTAGTCCATAGAAAATCTGCAAAGGCTGAAGTTACATAATTCATTCTTCTAGTGGTGAATCAAGAAGATATCTATTTGTCCGGGTAAATAACCACACAGGAATGATGGCAGGAGGATACTTCCCAGAAGGGTTGTCAGTGATAAGATGCATAACACAATGGGATTTTAAATGAGAACACAGCTTTTGTAAATAATGTACGCTCTTCAAGATACTCTAGAGACACTAGACAACACAATTCCTTTAGACAGAGATCGTGCTTAAAATACTGCTTTTCTCAGTGTTCATGATCTCCATCAGAAACTTAAGTCTGACAAAAAGAAAGTGTTTCAAGTGAAATGTTTTGAACCCCAAAAGGAGAGCATAAAAAGAAACAGATCTATAAATATAAAACAGTATTTCACAAAGCTATCCTAGACCAAGGACAGTATTGTTGCCATTTTATTGTTTGAAATTGCTTATTAAAAATCACTCCTACAATTTGTAAGAGAAAAAGGGAACTTTTACTCACAGAAATATGCATTGCTTTAAGTCCTTCACTTAGAGGCCAGGGGGGTGGGAGGGAATTCTGCTCAACCTACTCCTTGAATCACTGTAAACATGGTGCAATTCAGAGTTTTAAGTCTAATAAAGGCAGATGAGTTGTTTTTTCCTATTTAAGTGTTGGGTTTTGAATCATTTGAATAATTCTGAATCAGCAAGAGCTTACTTGGCAGTGGAAGAAGACAAGTTATCTTTACTTTAGCTAAAAATGGGGATAATACATTGAGTTATAAAATCATACCACTATCTCTCCTGTCTTCAAATATTGGCCTCTCTTTTACACCGCATTTCCATTGCTCTACCTTTATTTTATCTGTTAGGCAGCATGGAAGGCTCTTGCCAGGGAAAGCAAGAACAATATACTCACAAGACATAAAAGCAGTATGGTACAGTCATCCCCTTTTCACTGACTTTCTTGGTCCTTACCCTTGCCAAGATTTGAGATGTCTCTTTTTGACAGGATTTCAGCTGAGCTAAAAATAGCATGTAAATAAATCAGGCTTTAAAGACAAACCACTCTTTCCATTGATCTCAGAGAATATTCTAGATATAGCAAGGAACAGAAAATTGGGACACAGATGAAAAGCAAACGTCTTTCACACTCATGACTCATAGTGTTAACACATAGACAGGCCTGTTTTCTTCTCTGGGAAAGGTGGTTAGAGTAAGTATATTTGTGCCGCTTTCCCATTTACATTACTAGTTTGTACCAAACATGTTAATGTGTTGTACAGAATAGTATATAGTTCTGAAGTTTAAACTACATTTTGCAGAAATTCACCATCGAT
This sequence comes from Anarhynchus alexandrinus, assembly GCA_008711295.1. Classification (NCBI taxonomy): domain Eukaryota; kingdom Metazoa; phylum Chordata; class Aves; order Charadriiformes; family Charadriidae; genus Anarhynchus; species Anarhynchus alexandrinus. Next base: position 2,408,672 of record VUYV01000070.1, on the reverse strand, counting down.
AATTTAGAAACACTTGCACTCCCTTTAAAACAAAACCAAAAAGCCGAACACAACAGGAAACAGAATTGCCCGATTCAAGTCATTGCTATGCTTATTTCTTCACTGAAGACCTAGCAAAAGGTTTATAATTTTTTATTTATGTATATTTAAGAAAATGGAATAGCAAATTTAGGGCTTTTTCCTTCTTTTTTTTATTATTTTATTTTCTCTGACTTATTTTCAAAAGCTCATTTCCAACACTGACTATATTTTTGAAATTCCCTACTGCTAAAAAAAAATGACACAGAAGTATATTTATATGAGTTAAATGAAAGTTCTACTCATGCATTCATTGCATAAGCTTTGAAAATGTCACACTTCTATTTTATATTGATGTAACAAAGCATTTATACCACAACAGTGTTTCCATATTTGGATACAGACGAATAGTACCATGTTACCATTGTTAATACCTCTTTCCTGAAGTTTTTAAATATATGTTCCTCTGAAATCTGGGCATCTCAGGTTTGCTTTGTTGAAGTAAGGCAATTAAAATCATAAAGCGGTATGATTTTTAGCATTGCTGGTATCTTCTGGCTGCCTTTATTTCAATTTCAACCTCTGAATCTTGCTATTAAAATGTTTAAACTTCTGTGCCTGGACCTATTGCCTAAGTGTTTTTATAGATATTGTTAGTCACATTTCTTAAGGAAAAAAAAAAGGTACACAATTTTAATTAATTGTGCTTAACAGTGCTTAACCACACAAGCAATCCCCTATGCCTTGATTGCACTAGTATCTTCACTGCAGGAAAAAAAAAAGAAAAAAAGACTACTATTAATCATGACAGAAATGTTTCAAAAATAAGAGCTAAGCTTAAGTGTGTGCTGTATCACCCCAATATTCAGTCTCACAGGGATTCTGACTGGCAGACCTGTTCTACATATCTTTTATTTCCCTCTCCTACCCCAACACACAATTCCTCCCCATCCCCACATCTTTAACTATACAAGAAATCTATATCACAACCTTGATATTGAGGTTGAAGATACGAAAGCATGAATCAATTTAACGTAAATAAGCTTCTGTTGAATTTCAAAACTTTCTGGGTGTTTGATCAACTTCCTAGGGTTATCTTGCTTGTCTTTGCACTTCCTATTTTTGGCTGAGATAAGATCTGTATGAAAACAGAATCCCTTGACAAACTAGGGATACTCGAGAGAACCTGTAATGGACTGAACAGACGGTATTACACAATACTTGCACCACTGCTGATCTATTATACTCCACGAATATAAAGCCACGAATGAAATCACGTGGCAGCTATGGCTTGGAGGTCCTAGGAGCTAGAGACGATTTTCATAAAATCTAGGTGACAAGTCTGGTGACAGTCATAGTTAAAATTAGCATACAATAGAGGATAGCAGGGGGAAAAGAAAGCTATTATTGTTAGGCTTTAGAGTATGGCTGCTTGAAAATGTAGGCTGATTAAAGGGAAAAAAAAAAAGATAGTACACCCCTTTGTTCACTAGACCTGGTCAGGAGGACTCGCTTACACCAAGTAACTGCAATTCGTATTAAACTACAATGTGGTTAAAGCCTCTCCAGAGGAATCTACTTAGGCAGCTGCAGCAACAGTCATAGTACGGTGCCTACACAGACAACCTAACTGCAAACTGACTGGCTCAGGTGCAAACTGTAGACTACTCAGAGCTGCCCAAAACACCCTCCATCACACTAGCCTTGTTGTGTAGGTGGCTTTATGAGAGACTTAACAGGGAGCAAATATATATCTTTAGAAAGGGAACTCACCATTCATAACTTGCATGTTTTTTAATTTTTTTCTTTATCTCTTTTTTTTTTTTTTTTTTTTTTCTTTAAGACTTGTTAGGAACTAGTTCTACCTTTAGAGAGGAGTAAAAAAGTAAGAAAAAGTTAAAATGTTTTCCCATATCCTTGCTGTCCCTCACTTCTAAGATGAGGTCAGCTGAAAAATTTTCAGCCTAGTTTTTATTTTTATGTGCTTATGCAGGAGAGGTACAGCATTACCTTTTCTCATTAAAAATAAAAAGTTTGCATGAGGTTTTTGGAGTAAAAATTTGACCTATTCATCATAATTTCAAGAAATCCTGATAGTATCACAAACCTGATGAATTGTAAACTCTCACATCTAATGAGTAAATCAGATTTCACTAAGAATGAAAGCACTGAGATTTTATTGTAAAGGGAGCTGTTTTCAAATAGGCTACATGATTAACATAGTTTCTATAGATTTTACATAAAACCAAGATACATTGCTGTTTGGGGATCAAGCTAACTTTAAAGAGAGGCTTCTTAAGGAAATTTGACTGCCAGAATGAAAATGAAAGTGATTATCAAATTTCTCTTTGTCTCTAATGTGGTTTTGAGAGGAGCTGCTACATAATTCTGAGGCTTCCAAATTCAATTCTTTGTCATATTCAGTCTCTGCCACATAAACATTCAACTGTTCCAACACAAAGAACATCCCAAATCTTTAATCATTACAAAAAACACAGTACCTTGACCTTGTATTTTAAAGTTAAATGGAGTGACATTATAAAAATTAAATTGGTTCTTCCTCATTTCCATAATATCCTTTAAAAAGCATTGCCTAGCCTGGAATATACGTCCTATTTCTTTATCTTTCTTGATGACCCCTCATGCCTGCAAGTCAGCTCGTTTTTCTCTGCTGAAGACTGCACCCTACCGCTGCACGCGCTCTAAGATTTCCATTAAAATCTAGGGCATCATCATTCATTCTTATCTGCAGCAGGCTGCCGAACAGTGCGATACCAGCCACTGCATGCGAACTAGTCTCAAAGGACAATATAGTTATACACATCACCATCCAGTATGGAGAAAAATTCCACCTGCATTATACCTTATCACATACAGTACACTGGGAATCTTAAAAACACTAGGTCTAGTGTAGGATGTTGTTATTAATTCTCTTGCAACAGCAGGTCTTACTTAAACAGCAATTTACCAGTAGGCAATTAGCTTCTCAAAGAACAATTTTATTAAGTTCACTTCACAATGAAATGATCTGTCTCATCAGCTATTGAATATTTGCTGGTTGAAGCATTATTATTTTAAATTAGCATATTACAAGTACCTGAGGGTATTTACGCTTGTCTGTGTGCTTAACCTTCAGGTTTCTAAGTCCCTCTTCTTCAGGCTGATTCCTAAGCAGTCCTCATACCCAAAGTACATGGACACTTTTCCAAAGTGTTTCAAGTTAGCAGTGCTCATTCCTCTTTCTTTATCTTTTCTACTTTGCAAGGAGAACTCATACGTGTGTATGCATATAGATGTGTTTGTGTACACACTTAAGAGTGCACATAATTATATACCATACTATAATTTATATGCTTTTATAAACATAGATCCAGTAATACTGCAGATTAACTTCAGCCTTGCCATGATATTTTGCTGCCTCTCAGCTGTCATAACTGCCATCTTCACCCCTTGTTCTACAGCACGATCACCTTTTTTGTATCCTGAGCCCAAACCATTACACTCCTTGAAATCGGAGAACAATAATTTAATTTTACATTACATGCAATGGCTATCCTGTGTGTACTTATGTACAGAATGGAAGAGAAGGCTGATCTGTTTGCAGATGTCGTTGAGATGGGCTGCAGTGCTCTCTGTAGTATTTGTTGAACTGACCTGTAGGCTAAAACCTGTGTGGCTCAGTAGACAGCTTTGCTATTGTCTGGGCAAGAGAAGAATACAGAACATCTAACTGCAATCACATCTCGATCAGACAGTCCTGCAGCAAGCTGCACCTGAGAGGATTTGCCACTAGCGACTACTGCTACAAAATAGGTCAGCATCTATGAGAAATGTAAGACTAGATTAGTGGCTGAACAGTTCTGGTTTGGTCATTCATTTTTTTAAGTGACATGCTTGTCTGTTGCTGCAGCCTTTTCCACTTTCTGTCCAGTGGCCACCATCACCTGAATCTTTCTGGTGTGCAACACAAACAGCTTTTACTCTTTTTGTACTCGTAGGCTTTTGCCCCAGGATGGCACAAACACATCAACATTCTCACAGCTGTATGGAACAAACTGATGTCGGCTAGGTACCTGTTTCTTCCAGTGGATGAATGTGTACATTGAGGAAAGAATAATCCATTCATGACTCCTTATTTAAAGGAGTTCAGCAGAGGAAGTTTTGTTGTGTTGTTTTGTTTTGTTTTTCCTGTGGGTTCCCCTTGAGAAATACGTGCAACAGCATTTCGCAAAGGAAGCAGTAACTCATGATCAGCTCTGATATGTCCTCAAAAAGACAGATGGATGGAAAAGCTGATGCCTATCCTTCACCTACTAACACTGGTTACAGTCAGTGTCTCTCCTGATTCTAGATACAGGATATTTGTAGTGGCCTGACAATCTTTACAGCAGGTTTGTGTTAACTTTTATAGCAATTAGGACATTTCACAATGGACTATAACTAACCAGGTTAGACATATGCAAGGCAGCATCATAAGTGTTCTTTCTGTTGAATAAATGATCAATTGCAAACCAAGCTTTCATTGACTGGCATAAAGATAGACAGATCACAGATCTGTACACGATCTTTTCCCACTGAGCAGGCTAACAGCACTTTTAAACAGAAGAAAGGTCATTGAGCTTCAAGTCTTCAGTGATGCCAAGACAACCCATTAACTTTCTGAGTCAAGTAGGGAAAAAATTAAGTCCTCTAATGATTGAAGCATAGCATTGACAGAATCTAGGCAGAATTAGAATCATAGAATCATAGAATGGTTTAGGTTGGAAAGGACCTTGAAGANTAAGTGTTCTTTCTGTTGAATAAATGATCAATTGCAAACCAAGCTTTCATTGACTGGCATAAAGATAGACAGATCACAGATCTGTACACGATCTTTTCCCACTGAGCAGGCTAACAGCACTTTTAAACAGAAGAAAGGTCATTGAGCTTCAAGTCTTCAGTGATGCCAAGACAACCCATTAACTTTCTGAGTCAAGTAGGGAAAAAATTAAGTCCTCTAATGATTGAAGCATAGCATTGACAGAATCTAGGCAGAATTAATCCAGTTTAACTAGGATTGTGTCCACAGCATGGCTTTCTGTTGTGGGCGACATGTCACGTAAGATGCTCTCACCAATTTCAGCAGGTTTCCCACCCTAAGTATGTCTTTCCCTACTGGTTCCACAATACATATGCCTTATGAAGCATATATGAGTCAGTTTGCCGTATGACAACAGGATAATCATTGGCATTAAATTTTTGCATATAGGTTACATGTGGACATCAACAAATTTACAAGACAAAATAGAGAACAGCATATATACATGGTTTCATCCTGCAATCAAGAACAAAGTAGTCTTGCAAATTTCAAACTTTTTCTTGGAGCTAATTTCAAAAGGTATCATTGGGAAGGATGAAAAGCATCTTGATTTTTATGTTGAGAGACTTACCCCATTATTATAATTTCACCCCCACTCCCTGCTTTTTCTGCTTAGGAGAAGGATGCTATGTTCTTCAAGGAAAATAATTGTGTTTTTTTTTAAAAAAAAAAACACCTAGAAATGAATACTTAGTTGCAGAAATTTAGTGGATACATATATTGTTAGGTAACCAAAAATAGCATAAAGAGCCAAACCACCTTTGAATAACATTCAGAAGATATAATATTTGTCATTTGTTTTATTCAGATATTATAGGATTATACATTACTAGTTTTTGTTAGCATAATTATACCCAAGAACAACAGTTTCACTGCGTAAAAAGATAATCTCCTGTCCCAAAATAATTTCATATGATTTATGATAAATTTCAGCACATCTTGTTTAGGTGCAACTCTACATCTGAATCCTATAGCTAGAAGATCAAGTAACACAAATGAAACATATATTGTTAGGAAGGTGATACACATTATTGACAAAGTGCTACATCCATTCATCTTTTTCAGGACTATGATAAACATCCAATTCAATACCTTGGTAATGCTATGAGAGCAAGAGAGGGGTGTAGTCATCCACAGGCTCTAAACAGCACAACAGTAAGAGGAAAGAGAATGAACTTTAATCCCTGTTGCTAAGAAAACTTAAGTCCTTATGATATTGAGGGTGAAAAAGCCAGTAGCATCAATAAGCCTAAATAAAATGGTATTTTAATACTTAAAGAAAAAAAATTAAAAAAAAACAACCTTAAATTCACACAGAGTATATCCACTAGTATCAATACTTGGTTCTGTTTCACTGTGTGCCTTTTCTCTGGAATAGGTGTGTAGCTTATTTTATTATTAACTTGGGACTTGAATTGTCTCTCAGTATCTGGTGAGCACCAAGCATGTTTTTCATGGTACTTAGTTTAAAAATAACACAGAACACCAAAATACTATCATTGTTTAGCTAGTTAAAGAGAAGTATATTTTGAAATAACACAAGTTATATTGTCTATAACAAACTTTATGTATTTAAAACATCATGTGACAGCAGGACCCTTGAATCAGGGACTGAAGTGGCCTAATTTGATTTGAAACGTCAGTAGGCAAAGTTTTGTACTATGCACAGATTTTAACATTTGTTGGATTGGAGACTTAATACTCTTTTTCATCCATAGACCCATCATGATGTTACTATTACCTTCCAGTTATTACTCAGAATTAATATGGTTGGTATAATTTTAACAATTCCACGTGGCACTTCTAATCCTTGGTGAAATCTAGATGTTAATTAATTCAAAAGAAATTAAGTAGTCATCTCAAAAGAAATTAAGTAGTCATCTCAAATTTTCAAACCTTTATGAAGTACTATACGAGCTGATGTTGAAATTCACCTTAAATAACTAATTTTCCATTCCTGCCCCTATCTTTGTTAATGCTAAAGCATTTTTAAGACCCTTTGGTGATAAACCAAGAATAGTTTACAAAAATGCATGCTAGGACATGACTATGTTTTATAATTAGGCCCAGAAGAGACAGGTCTTTTTGTTCGCAAAAGGCTGTGCTTTTTAAATTAGCTTACAAGCCACTCTGGTTAAACAAATGCAAAGTATGTACACTTCTGTTCTCGTTATTTTTAATTTTTCCGGTTGATTGGTATTCTTATTCCAGTATAAGAAGTGTGTCTATATACCTACATGCTCCTTTTAGTAAAACTGCTTGAAAAGACATAGGTTTACCAGTTTATCTTTCCTGCATTGATAGGAAACCAAAATACTTTTTTTCCCCCCAATATATTTATTCCAGAGATATTATATTCACTTAAGTACAATAATGCAACACATGCACCTTCTCAAAACAGAAATTTAACACTGAAAAGATATTCAAAGAATGCCACTGGTTAACAGACACATGGTGCATATATGAACCTATTCTAAATAATCACAGTTACATTTCTGAGTTTCCTAAGACCTATGCAATTTTTGTCTTCTTTCCAGCCACCTACCAGCCATTACTTTGGCAGTGGTAATTTTTGGGTGCACTGGCCCATTCCAACCAGATCAGAAAAAAGAGGTCCAAAAGATAATTTGATTCCTACATATTACATGAAAATTGATGGTATGCTACTAGAGGATAGCCCAAATCAATGCCCTCCCAACAGAAATGGAGACTGTAGCGTGGGAGCAACTATTTTACACTTTATGATACCGGCAGCTAGCCGGTCAAATCTTACTTTACTTGCACACAATGACAGCATATGCTTCATCTTGGCTGTTCTGTAATTAGGGGATAAGGGCTAAATGTAGGGATTCTTTAAGAGGGGAGTAGAGACCTTGCAGGAATGAAATTGCAGGGAATTTTTAGGTCATAGATGGGGTCTGCGCTGAACAGAGCTCCAGGAAACCCAACTGTGTTATTTGCGTTACTCCTGGCCTGATTGTTCATGCTTTACATACTTTTTTTTTTTTCCAAGGATATTTCCTTTTTTTTCTGTATATGCAAGATTTTTTTAGAATGCATTGTTTTCATACAAAAATAATTGTTTGGAAAATTAATAATAGTGTTTGAAAATAACTGGAAAAATATTAGCTTTACATAAGCAATTCCTTGATAAGAAAAATAATTATGTATAAATGTTCTTTTCTTTCATATGTGGTTGCAAGCAGAAAGAAGCATAGCGAAGAAGCTCACCGTAACAATAAGAGGAAACTGTTGGACCTAAAGGACATTCTGAACTTTCCTGACACTTTGGTGCTGCTAGAATTGGAGGATCTTTTAAGTGAGATCTTACATGGAACAGCCAGTACAGGACTTCTGAAGGTCTTATGATATGTTTCAGTTCTTTTATTTGCATGCACAGGGCAGAACAAAGGTGAGACGGTTGTCAGAGTAAATCTGTCCCGGAGTGCTTTTTCGCCTGTATTAGGAGTATTTCCTAACATCCACCTAACCATACTTAAATTCCAGGTTTTCCAGTGGATAAATATGTGGGATCCACATTGATAGTCAACTTCACTCACTAAAAACAGAAATGGAAATCTGAAGCTATAAATTGATTGGAAGAGGGATTAGGGTTTTTTTTTTAAGCTTTCATTTTATTTTGGTTGACTGGATGTCATGGAGTTTGTTCAAGATAAGACAAAGTATATTCCCCTCTTCTAAAATATATTCCATGCAATTACACTTCTGAATGAAAACAAATTTATTATTTTGAATAGAGGTTGTGATATATCAGGAATGAAAACAGACTTTTTAAAAAAACTTGAGCAGTATTTGAGTTTATCAATTTGTCTAGAATAAAATTTAATGCGTGAGGACATGACTAATCACAGCAATCAATCTCCATGCATTAAAAGATACATCTGCTATCACAGTATTTGATTTTATATTCTAGAATACTTAGATATATAGTGTGCTGTTACTTTAAAAAGAATGGATTATTTTAAAAGCATGAATGCTCAACATTGTAGAAAAAATATAAAATTCATATGCATCCAATCCTGGTAGGATTTCTATATCCTTGTTTTAAATATGGGCAGAGAAACAGAAAAAGAAGAATTAGGAATGTTTTCCTGAAGCCTTCACCATAAGATCATTCCCTTGATTTAGTTAGCCTGCTGTCTTTCTTCTTGCAGCTCCCATTCTCCAAATCTGAAGAGGTGGACGGTACTATTCAACAGAAACAAACGCTCCAAAGGAATTGAAAGTCTGTCCCTCCAGCTATCAGAGGTAAGTAGTTTACAAGCTGAAGCATAAGATTTGATGTAATTTCAGAAGTCATTAATAGAATACGATTATCTAACCCATTTAACAGCTACACATACGATTTAATATAATTGTCCTGCAACAAGGAATACCACAGATTGACTGGAAGTATTTAAATTTAGACACACAAATGTATTATTCTGTGGTGCTGTGTCTATTCTGTCCCACATTAGAATAAGCTGTAGGTAGGGTCTGACCAGTTTATTTTTCTTCCTTAAGTGTAAATAAATAGATAAATAAATAAATCAATCCAGGGTTCTTTATCGCTGATGTTTCTTGACTAGTTAACTTTTTGCAATACAAAAACTGTGCTGTACACATTAACTTTGTAGTTCTGATTTCTGTATTGCTTCAGTTTGGTACAGTGAATTTTTTGGGGAAAGAGAAAAGTTTGGTACAGTGCAATAACTATCAATGAAGATATTCAATAACCAATAGCAATATTCTAACCATTTTGCCACGCCAAGAATCCCACTCCCCCACCCCCTGGAAATATTATAGCATCTTTGCCAGGTAAGTTTGTTGATTTATCAAAATGGAATTAGATCAGCATTACTTTCTGCATTTGAATTAGTAGCTTAATTGAACCTTAACCATTCATTCCTAGCCTGTGCTGCCTTTTATATGCACAGGTTTTATTGGTTATTTTTAATCCTGAAAAAAAAATTCCTATCCAATTCGCCATGTGGCAGCACAACCTTTTACATCAGCACAGCTAAAGGGGCACCAAAAATCTGGAGGCAGCTGGGAATGGATGAAGCCTGCTTTAGACTACTGGTGAAGAATACCTGAGAGTTACTTTAGGCTGCAGTTTCTTATATCTTTTGACATTGCTATATGCAGGCTTTTTGTACTAACGCTTTGACAAAACACCTATGTTAAAAGTCAATGTCCTATAGGTCTACATAAAATACGCTCTCTCTTCCCACCCCTTCATCCTGTAGGAGGGCTGCTCCACCGTCTAGCTGTACATAGCAAGCTTGTCATGCACACATGCACAGGAGGGAAAACAGGAGAATGATGTTTTCTGAAACAACATCGGACACAAACTAGCAGCAGTGCTGCGACACATCACAAGTTTCATTCAAATCCCCGCTGCTTCTTCCCTGGACAGCAGCAAAGGGAGTCCACCAGTGACAAGTCTCTCACTGGCAAGAGGCCGCTGCTGGGCAGCAGCTGTCCTGGCAGCGTACCCGAGGTGACGTGCCCTACTTAGCACATCTGAGATCCATCCAGCGTTAGGAGGGATGCAGAGTCCACGAGGAAATCTTTTCAGAACTTTTCTTCCTCTCCAGCTCTTCCCTGATACTTGGCGAGAGGAAGCAACGTTTGGGAGGGCAGCCAGAGAAGCAAAGACCCTAAGTTAATCACTCAGCTCAACTGAAGTGCCTCAGTCAAAACGATTTGAAACTGTAGGCAAGCAAAACCTTGGGGCAGTGAAGGCCATGGCAGCTTTGCCATTGTCTTCATTAATTTCACGATGACACAATTAACATCTGTTAATCAGAAGACAGTATTTTCCCTTCCACTGTAACAATCAGAGACAGAAATGCTTATAGTTTAATTTATATGTAATGAGAACCTTATGAAAGATTTCAAACTATCCAGGTATGTATTCTGCATGAGCTTTTGCATGATATGCACACATGATTTAGGTTCACCTAACGATTGCTGATGCTTTGTGTCCAGATCAGCTGTTATCCTGGTTCAGGCAGAAAATGAACATGCCTGAAGTAAGTAGTTTTAAACATCATGTTTGAACTTCATTCCCAAATGCCTATACATAGTACTTTTAAGATGGAAATCTAGCAAAAATTAACGTACAATACCAATTATATACCTTGACACTTTGAGGATATCACAGAAAACTTATTTGGAAGCAGATTTTGAAGTTGATTTAATGTAATCATAATGCCAGAATGACTACATTGAAAGTTCAAAATAACTATAATGTGTTTGAAAACAGAATGAAGTGATTCAACTACATTTTTCCTTAATTTTTCCTTTAATTTTTATGCCACTTCTATAATACTTACTTTTGTAGGTGAGCTTTAGAAATGTTTTCCCTACATTTCATTGAAAGATGAAAGAAAGCCTTTGCTTGGTAAACTGAGACTTTCAAAGGCATTGAAAGGCATGAAGAGTACATTTAACTTCTAACAGCAATCCCATCCTTAAGATAGCATAAGATATTTCTTAGAAATAAAAGCTTGACAAACTCCCAAACTAAAACAAAAAAAAACCCCTAAACTAAAACTAAAAAAAAAAATTAAATAAAATAGACCACCATACCACATTTTTAGAAAGTTTGAACATGAACTGTTAGGATTCTGACCAAAAAAAAAAAGGTACCTAATGTTACCCTAATTTCAAAATTTGGGTAATATACTTTATTACTAAAGAATACAATTTGGTCAAGCCAGAGACCATGTTAAAGATTTGGGAGGGCTTAGAATAGTTGGATGATTAAAGTAAACATTGAAGAAAAACTTTCTTTTCCCATTATTCATTATTGTTTGAGTTTGTTTTCTTTAGTTTTCTTCTTTTTAGTCCCCTGTTAGAACTCATTTAAGAGGGAAATGTTTTGGTGCTTTTTGGAAGAAATGGAGGGGGTGGAAAAGAATAAACCAGCCCTCAGGGAAGGAGAATGGAGAAAGTGAGCCTCATTCAGCTGCTTTAATGTCTGCGTTAACAGACAATAAAGAGACATTTTCAAAAAATGCAGTGATTCTAGATCTTCGTGGATGGAATTACAATAAAGTTCTCTCACCTGAACACCAGAGCTAATCTCTCTCCTTAAAATGAGAACCCATCCCTGCTTTTCTTATCGCTGTTTCCACAAACACAGTAGTCGAAGTGTGTAAAATGTATCTTTCCAAAATAGCCGTGCCAAACAACAATACATATGTATATCTGTGCGTGTGTCAATTTTAATAGTTTCTCCCCTTTTTATTTTTTGATATGATCTTGTTTATGAATATCCAGTTGTTTAATATCTTAAATCCTCACCTCGAGTATATTTCTAAGGTATTGTATACATTTTAGTCTGTTTTTTTTAAAAAAAAAAAAAAAACAGTGCAACTTAATCAACGAGACTCCTCCTGAATGCCTACAGAATGAATCGAGGCACATGCAGGTGACACTCCACCAGACAGTGTCTGTAGCAAGAACTTAAACCAACACTTCAATGCCTGCACCCTGGGCTGCTTTAGGCAGAGCATTGCCAGCAGGTGGAGGGAGGTGATCCTTCCCCTCTGCTCAGCCCTGGTGAGACACATCTGGGATGCTGGGTCTGCATCTTAAGCCTTCTTTAGTTCTTTCCCCTCTATTTGGCACCCTCTTAATTTTGTTACTAACTATAAGCTAACATTATGTTATTTGTTATTAAGGAATTTATCTTTACTAGGTGAAAAGAGATTGTTTAATTTCCCATGGCCCAAAAGAATGACCCTTTCTTTATCACGTGTTGTGAGGCCATCAGTGACCTTCCCAGGATTTTTTTTTCATCTCCAAATGTATCTCGACTCAGAGATGTCAACTCAGTAAGACCACTGATTTAAATCAATTTAGCTTTTTACAAAACAGAACATGATAAAACTATAGGAAAGTTCATATCCTAAACAATTATTGCACAAAAGAATTCAGAACGAGGTCTTTTATCAAATGCAGGTACCCAACACTGTTCAACATCATTAAAAAAGGAACAAAGCAAACTAGCAAGAAGACCTACTGTGTTCAGACATATTACTTTCACTGAACATTATTTTGGACCGTTACTGAAAGTGTACGTTGGTGATCTGACTTTAGAAATAAATGGCTCCATTTCATTTGGTGCCCTGAATCCTTGAATCAGGACATCCGTTTGATAAACTTTCAGGAAACAAGTCTAGAGAAATGAAAATGTGGGTTCCTGGATTCAGAGCTAGAGGACATCCAGTTATGTTCCTTCCCCGGCAGAAGGAGATAACAGCTCATTCCCCTCCTTGCTGACATGAAGAATCGACAGCACAATTTTCCAGCTATGTTTTCAGCAACAGCAAAATACAAGAAGCTTTTCTTCTTCGGCTAAGGTGATACAAACCATTCAGTTCCCTGTCTTCCTCCCTTCTCAGGAGGTAAGAATAAACAAACCAGGGCTACACCTTGCTGGGGCCAAAGAGAGAGTGCAGTTTCTCTGCAGAGAATGCAACGACTCCCCTCGGGCCATTGGACAATGAACAATCACAATTCCTTCCCACCACAGAAAGCAAACAAGAAAGAAACCAACCCCAAATCCTTACCACAGCCTTGCTGTCTTAACTTTAGCTCAGACAAGCAGTAAATCTCACCTTGCAGAGAAAAGCAAGTTTAAGCACTTTCTGCCAGGCTGACAGTGGCAGTAGTCTGTTTTCTTGTTTTTCCAGGAGAAAAAAAAATAATCTACCTCATAGCCAGGAGCTATGGGACCAAGTGTCCATTGAGGGAATTCAAAATTAAATACTAATGATTATTTCAGTAGTCTTAGGCAAATAGCTGACTGCAAGAACCTGAAACAACTATCATCGGTAAAGCCTCACACGCATCACCCCCCAAAGAAATTGTGACAGTCTAATAAGGTATAACCATAGCACTGTCTACATCAAGCTGTTGATCAGGATAAATCAGTAGAATCTGAAAAGGAATTAATTTAATGCATATCTGTTCTTCTGCCACAAAACCAAGGAGTTAACCTTTGACAAGTTATCTGTCCTCACTTATGCTGTCGTAAAAGATTTATTTTTTTTATGCCGCTAGAAACCTCTTGACAATTCTCCTAGAGATATAACTCACGAATCCTTTGAAGAAGTGTGAATCAGATTTAGTTGCCTCTTCTTCTCATGTTGTGATAAACAATAGTTTGCAAGGATAGTACAACAATTTTAACTCTTTCTAACAATGATTTATATCAGCACATAATTTAATTATCACAAACTGGGAAAATTTTTCTCAAAAAAACCTAAGTGCAGTTTTGGTGGTACAATACACAAAACCAGAATGTCATGTAATTCATTAAAGTGTACTTAAATCACTAACTAGTGAATACTGAAATTAAACTTAATTCCCACATAGACTGTTCAAAAGTACTGCAGATGCAGCCTTTACGGTGTCCAAGAAAGGTGGCAGCATTGGATTTTACGAATAAAGGAAATGGATGGTACTGAATTACTTAATCAGATTTGGAACAGAATGTGAAATTGTTGGACTTTAAAGGGTTTAGTGCGATCACAGGTGGAGAGTTACAGCTGCTACAACTCTGCACAATAAACAGCACTGACCAGAGAATAACAAAAAGATGGGGAACAAACATAATATACCTGAATCACACCAGCAAGGCCAAGAAGCGGCACCTGCATGTTTCAGCAGACCATTTCAAAATTAATCGAAGTTTTACTTAATTAATTACTGTGCTGAAAAAAACCAAATCCTCTATTACTCTAAATCTAAGTACGCTTCAAAAGCCGTAGCTAGAGACAATTTTTAACAACTGGGGGAAAAAAATATCTTGTGACAAATTAACAACTTAATTGGAGCCTGGAGAACAAGCAGTTGCCGAACAAGCAGTTATAGCAAAAATCTCAATTTATGGAAAGGCTGTAAAATTGCCAATATTGTGAAGAACTAAACTATCCTGTTGACCCTCAATTCTGACTGTGAACTAAATCAGACTTGAAAAGAGCAGTTCAGTTATTTAAATGTCAATTATTTATTTATTTATTATTAACAAAGTTATCCTCTAACCTCTTAGGTTAATCTTACTATGAAAACAACAGAGGTAACTACTAGACTAAGGTACCTTTACCCCTCTATATAGGAGGGATATTTATCCCTTCATAAGACAAAAATGCTCTGTACGTATATAACATTTGCTAAACTAGAACAGACACTTAAGCATAATCTGTTGTGGGAAAAAAAAAATCCAGAACACTAGTGAATATAAGTATTTTGATTATGACACATTTAGTTTTGAATTTTAATGCAACAGAAGATTAAAAAGTAAAACACAAACATTGTTTGGCAAACTTAAACATGTGACATTTGGAAAAAGGACCTTGTGATTTTTTCAGAACTCTCCAGTCTTTTCCTTCCCTCTGAAACAAAATGGTGTCAAAATTAATATGTTTTTGTATTTTACTTTTAATGCAATCCTGTTATCCAAAGATGAAAATATTTTCACAAGCAGCTGTGCTACTCAGATTGCTAAATAATTGAGTTTAGCTTTGCCACTTCTCCTCAGCCTCTAGAACATCTGCTCTACTGACAGAAGGGAGATCCAAGGACAGGGACGAGATGAGGAAGCTTTTAACAATAAAGCACAAAATGTAAGAATAAAAGTAAAGAAAAATAGTACATGTATTGTCAACACCCAGCAAATAGTTGTGACAAACAGCATTTGAAAAACTGGATTGGTTGGAACAGAAGAAGATGTTGCCAGCCAGTAGTGATCCTGAACATTTAGCACCGTACCTTGTACCTCATTGTTCTCCTTCCCTCCATAAGTAACCTCATTGGTACCCATCAAATCAGCAATCCATCTCACTTGAAGTACATAAATTTTAGAGCCTTTTAAAACAATTTGAGAATGTTTCAGAATTGTTTTGAAAACACAATTGTAGCCAGTTTTCAATTTTGCTGACATATCTGCCCACTTAAAACACGTTAAGACACCTGCAAGGAAAATTTTAAAAAGCTTATCTAGCTTTCTTCAGCAGAAGTGTGCTTCTTCTAAGAGCAACTATTTCCTAAAACAATGTGTTTTCTACTAATATATGACAATATCAGTCATGCTTCTTTCATTCTGACCTTAACAATGCATTAAACATGTTTAGAGAGTAAAATGTTTGCTTTACAAGTGTATTAAATAACGTTAGGCCCTTAACCTGAGTTAGTCACTGTGGACTTGATAACTGCAGTTTCAGCAGACAAGTAGCCTTTTCATATGATTGTTAGACAGATCCATCTGTTGTTAAGAAGATCTTTAAATGAACTTCATCCAGATATTACATCAGATATTATTTTTATATAATGGCAGAACTTAAGGCAGTGTAAAATTGCATTCTTGGACAGAATATGTAGCCAAAATACCAACTAGTAACCTGAAAGAGATATAAATATTTAAATAAGATGTATAACCTTCTTCTCTACTCAAGGGAATTATGCCACAGTAGAAAAAAAATTGCTTTAGAAAGTAATTTAGCTAAATCAATGCAAGCTCCTTTGTGGATAATGATGGCTTATGTTTACTTTATCTAAATTGTTATAAGACACTCTTCCCCAAACTAAGACTGCCTACACAAGAGGGCTGATCTAATTTACCTAAGTTCATTCAATTTTCTTGCGTACACAGGTTTAATGGACTCCATTGTCACTGGAAATGTAATGAGGCAACAGCAACAATAAAGAAAAAGCATGTGCCCTACAAACCAGTCATCGCAGCAATTAAATGGCATAATATTGTTCTCATTGATGTCTATAAACAGGTTTTCATATCCAGACAGCTACGGACCTGTTTAAAATTTAAAGTCATGTTAAAATGCTCCTAAGTGCAAGAGCCATGCAAATACAAGTAGAATTACTGGATATCCCAGGGCGGTGAATGTACCAGCGCTGGGCAGTAAACCTGAGTGGTGGATATTGCCAGGGGAGGGATTGCATGGGAACAGTAAGACTCCTGCTGCCTTGGCAGGGCCTGACTCTTGTTCTTTGCTGAGTGTGCTTAGGAGTATACAGAAAATAAGGGTTCAGGAAGAAGGAGACCTTAACAGAGCTTCTTTTAGGCACAGTAGTCACCAAGAAGGTGATATTATAGTCAATGTAATACTGTTAATGTTGTATTTGCAGACAGAATTGAAACTGCAATCACCAAATAAATGGCATTTGTTAGCAACAGCATGATAATCTGCTGGCAACCAGAACAGCTATAATGGTGGAATAAGTCATCTGTAGTTAAATTTTATTTGTAAGGTCTTAGTTTTCTTTATTAAATCAAGGATATGTTAATATCTGAACACACATATGATCAATTAATTCTAGAGAATTGGGCTAATCTTCTCTTTAATCCCTTTTATGCTCCTCTTCAACTATTGTCTAGAATAGTGTAAACAAATTATATGCTAAGACTTTTTTCAATTACCCATTTTTACCGGGATCTTTTTTTCTGCAATATTCATTAAGGATAAATCAGTACAGTAGCAGTTTTCAGCTCATAATGTTTCCTAAATCACTTTATTTGCCAGGTGGTTACTGGATGTGAGAGGAAATCCACTAGAAGAACATCACTTAATCTCTAAAAAGAATAAAATGTTTACTTTCAAACTAGGTATTTAACAACTTATTCTACTTTTAGTAGAGGTTTTGTGGTGGTTTTTTTTTTTTTGGTGTGTGTTTTTGTCAGTGTCCGGCAGAATTAAAAGTGGGACCAGGTTGCCTAAAAGGATGTCAGCCTAACAACACAGCAGTGGCCACATTACAATAGCCAATCTAGTCCAAGTTTGCTTTAACTCAATCCATGGTCCACTCAATGCTGTTACTGAGCTGTAGAAAGCAGCAGGTGCTGAGAAAGCAAGCAGAAGGCAGGTAAAACAGAAGCATTAAAACCACAAGGATGCTGGGAAAACACCTAATCTTTCCTCTGAATGTTGCTGGTTCTTTTCCCAAAGAAAACAAAAAGCAATAATTTCTTCCCAGCTAGTTAGCTAATTGGTATTTGTTGGTACAGTCTATAACTCCCACAGAAATGAGTGCATAGAGTAAACAGTGCCTGGAAAGATGAAACCTTTGTATTATAGCTAAATGGAGGTGAGACAGAATCTGAAGCTTTCTTTCAATTAGATTGTATTTACACGTTTGCACGTTACCTCAGGAGTGGAACAAAAGCCACTTGACTATGCCCCCAGTGGAGGCACAGTATTCGATCATCTACCTTGGCAGTTATGTCTTTATGCACTGATTTATGCACAAACACAACAGCAGGACAGATCCTGGTAGGTGCTTATTAAAAACCTAAAATGCACTTTCTTGCAGACTTCCAAGACATCATTTTTTGAAACAACATTATTCCTTTTTGAAGCGGCATGCTTTCTGGCATCTACTGCACATTTTCCTCTTTGTTGCAGCATGCATATTTAATCTTTTCTAAAAGAAAATCTTTCAGCAATTGCAGTGAAGCATATCCTTCATACTACAGAGTTTCTGAAGTTTTGTTGCTAATATTTGTTTCAGAAACATGCAGCTTAGAGCTATCAAAGTGGGATGTAAAATAAAAAATACTCCAGAAATAGATCATTCAGTTGTTTGCCTGGGCTTATGTGTCCGTCCCTCCCCCCCACACACACATACTTACACAAAGCACTACTAGCACACTTCCCCTTGTACACAGGTCCTTCCATGCTCAATCAATTTTCTGGCTTCTGCACTTAAGAAGATAAAGAAGAAAGGCCATGGGAGGACAAAATGATGTTATACCTTTTGTTGATAACACACACACTTCAGTTGCCCACCGCCACCTCTGGAGGTTCAGGCAGCAGAGGAGGAGGGTTGGCAGAGCGCCTCCGCAGCCTCCCCACTCTTTCATGTTCCCAGAGAGCTACATTGCTAGAGGGCAGCCTGAAATTAGGCTGCTGGAAGCAGAAATTCAAGTACAGTAAACTTAGGTACAGTGCTGGTTCAATTCTGCCACAATCATCACTGGAAGCAATTCCTATACTATACTAGTTCCTGTCACTATACTAGTGATACAGAAGTACATTCACCAGGTAGAATCACCAGACTATTTTCTCTGCGTTATACTAGCAGTATAAATTGAACTAAACTAGCACATAACCATGTCTTTATTGCAAGATTTTATCACTGGAAACCATGTTAGATTAGATGAACAGCAATCATGCGTAAAGAAGTCAGCCCTTAAAACCTGAAAGTTAGCTGCAAATACAAAGAATCAGAAAAAAGGATTACTTTGGAAGTTACTTTTCCTCAGCTGTAGTATACGACCGCGCAACAGCAAAAATAAAGCCTACTATTTCACCAGTAAAGATTATCCCCATGAAAGATAAGCTCAAAGGACTAGGTTACTAATCCTGCCTCTGACATTTAACAGTTCTGTTGTATCAAACAAACATGGTTTCAGTTTCTTTGTAAAGCAGAAATGCTAATACTTGTCTACTTTCCCCAGTGGCATTGTGAGGATAAATGTATTGTCATAAAGGTCTTTGAAAATGAAAAGATGTAAGCATTTTTATTGATGCTTTACTTCCCAATCCACTAGAGTATATTAAAAATAATTTCACAATTGTCAAGTGCAACCTCTATCTATACATATGTCTCAATTTACCAGTCCTTCTTCCTACAAATTGCAAAGATGAGAGAACAGCTCAGCAAGTATATTCTCCAGTCAACACTGCTTGTGCGCAAAGGATAAAATCAGCTGCTGAATATGATCAAAATATCTTAGCTAACTACAGCTGATCCAGCTTGCCTTGCTGTTACATGATTGCAAAAACACTTAAATGATTTGAGGATTCGATCATCAATCAAATTGATCATATCTACTATAATAACCAGATTGAAAACGTAGCATTAATAAATAATAGCTTGAACACAGAAATAATCTTTCTATTGAGCCTTTTTCTTTTCCTTCTTCTAAAGTGAAGGAAACCAATTCAATGTCAGAAAGAAAAATTATTCAGGTTAAACAGTGGATATCAAAAGAATTACTTTTACTTAATTACTGATCTGCTTGAAAGAATTCTTTCTATTTAAACTGAAGTTGGGAACTACACAGGCCAGTTGTAGGGGCAACGAGGGCATACTTATACTAGAGAGTGTGAAGGGCTCCGTAGCTATGTAACAGTACAAAACATCTAACACACCACTAGAGAAGAGGAAGGAAGAAGGGACCAGGGAAGTATGTCCCTAACCCTAGTCTAATGCCAGCTCTCCCTTTGCTTACCTTTTGGAGGGCAGACTTTTGACATATTCCATAAAGATTCATTTTGAGCAAGTCCCAGTTTGATTTTGCACATGCTGGAAGGTACCTTTTTGGTCCTCTGTGAAAAGACTGCATGAGTTCTTTCTCTTGCGGTATCCAGTGAACACACTGGATTATT
Source organism: Anarhynchus alexandrinus (assembly GCA_008711295.1). NCBI lineage: Eukaryota > Metazoa > Chordata > Aves > Charadriiformes > Charadriidae > Anarhynchus > Anarhynchus alexandrinus. The sequence continues at coordinate 2,388,371 of VUYV01000070.1, read as the reverse complement.
CCCAAATATGTTTTTTGTTTTCCGTACAAAAAGTGTCCTCATTTTCTTCTATACACGTTTCTTTAGTATATAATAAACAAACAAAGGAACATGACAGAAATTAATGCCTGCAGTGCAAGGCATGAAATACAAAAACAGTTGCTTGGCAACCAGCATGAGAAATGAGAGTTTATGTCTGTACAAACAGCCAAGCGAGTGGCACGAGGACCATTTGTGACTGCTGTGAAAAGGATGGGTGGGGGAGAGGATGGATCGGGGGGGTTGTTTTAATTAAATTTGACTCTGTAGTTTTTCCTAATTTCTGTAGCTTCCTCACAAACACACGTGTCAAAATGCAATAAAGGTGTATTTCAGATTGCTTTCCTTCTATGTCCTTATAGTACTGTCTTTAATCAGTAAGTCAAGTTTTATTTAAAAAAACCCCTGTTTATTCATAACAGTTAAAAACAAAATCTAAAGAGCTGTAAATGAATACTGATTTCCATATATACTTTCCTTCTTAAGGATTAATGAATTGGACATTTGTAACTAGTCTCCCAAGCAACAATGGATCCATCTAAAAAAATTCTGGCAGTATGGAACAATTCATCAGCCTGTTGTAATTGTAAATATATTCATCAAGAAACACTGACTTTTCAGTAATAATAGACATGCAATTGTTCATATACCCAAACGATACCAGACTCTGACCATTTGGAACAATGGAAAAAATATACACAGGCCTTGTCTGCAATATCTGAGGGTTTTCACTAACTTTGTTTATATACACCAATATTGAAGAGAAGTACCACCTCTGGCCCAGAAATCCTTGTACCACAAATTCTTGGAGGTGAGAAGGATAATCCTGAGGAATTATCATTTCATGCGTACTTTGTTATAATACTTCTCTTTTACCATCCATCATTGGCCACTTTTGGATGTTAGACTAGACTGATGACCCATATGGTCATTCTAATGTTCAAATTAGAAACATCAGAAATGTGAGAGACAGACTTGGCTGCATTCAGCATGCTCTTCACCACAAGCAAGATTATATGAGCAAGTTATGGGGAAGACCTAACCTGTCTGTTGTGTTATATACTGTATTGTTTCCCTGAATCCATTTGCCCAACAAGGTTTGCAACTACGTCATGTTCTAGAGAGCACCATCCGTTAGTAGTGACAAGTAGGTGTCTGTTAGTGTGATCAGCAGTAAACTGCATTGATTCACTTCCTTTCCGTGCACTAACACATCACTATAACTGCTGTGATATCTTTTACATTGTCAATAGATGTGGTCATTCACAACATTATTTTAACCCTGCAAGTAACAGCAGTAAGCGGAAAATCAGAGCAAACTTATCTCTAGCTGATGCAGTAAACAATATTTTAGGAACCTCTGGTGCCAAGTTAGGGAAAAATCAAAATTATTGAAGCAGTTGCCATAACATATCTAAAAGTCCCTTTTTTGTTGTAGTCCTCCAACTGATAGAGCATTAACAAACTTGGACAGGCAAGGAAAAAGATAAATATCATCAACAGAGGAAGTACTTTAATTCCTAGCGAGGATTGACAAAAAAAAGAAAAAAAAAAGGAAAACCCCAAACCAAAACCAATCAAACAAAACCCAAACCAAAACCAAGCCACAATGTGCTGCTACTTGTAGTTTGGATAGTTTCCAATTTGTGGACTGCAGTGATTTCAAACTACTGATAGAAACAAATAGATCAAAGAATGTATTTTTACTCTTTACAATCAATATTACCGTAAAGCAATATTTAGTAAGCTACAGTCTCCTTTTGAAGACTGAGACATCTAACTTGCAAATTTCATCAGAATGTGTGGGATCAAGGAAGGGGAATTAACACTGATATATTCTTCCATTTTCTTCCTCCTGCCCATGCAGAATTCTGAAGAGTTATTTCTCTCATCAATTACTAAAGTAATACTTTACAGCTGGTTATTCACCGAACTTTCATTGTTTTCATTGTTTTGCAGTTTGATTTACTAATAAATGTTATTCCAGGTTTAATGTATGGGATCTATTTCCACCTGTCTAAGACAATCAGTATTACTTTTAATACATTCACTACCATACTTTAATTGCTCCTTCATGCTATCTTATTAAAAGATTCAAATTCATTTCAGCCCCTGGTTTACAAAAAATTGGTACAAGGACCAAAAATTTCAACATGCTTTTGCATGAGTAACAGATGATAATTACTGAGATGGTCTCAGTGACCACAAATTCCCAGGGGAAAAAAAACCCCAAACTTTCTTGTTTTGTGTACCACAAAACTTCTTTGTAGTTTGAGGAGATGCAACACTTACAGAATGAACAAGTAAGGGACTGATGGATTTCCACTCCATTTGTTTCACATCTATGCAAACACAAGGTAATCATGGACAATATTCTTCCTAAAGCACTCTTGACTAAATAGGAGAGTAAGTTTTTCAGCTCTGTTTGGTTGCTTCCACCGTGCTCACACACATAGTGTTCTTAGAGCTACCACAGTTGATATATCAAAGGAGACTAATGAGATTGAAATTTAAACAGGGAGTAGGCATACACCTTGAAAGTCCCTTCCCAAAGAGAACAATGACCAAAGGTATCAACATTATTTGAACTAAATGGAAAGCTCTCTGTTTCGCTGTTTCTCAAATTCTTTTTAAATTGGCACATCAACGCTTACTTTCATTACCACCAATATATGCTAATCAAGCTATTGATCTTATCCTTTGGAAAGAGCTTCGAGTTTAAGTTTGTTCTATTTTTAAATTCTTGGGAAACATTCTGCAGAATGACAGGCTGAATGGAAAAAAAAATATATACTTTAGGAGGTCTTCGTATTAATTATCTATACCACCTACACCAAAATAAAAACTTACTAGGAAATTTTTTTCATTAAAACTTTACTAGGCCAAATTGTAATCTTATTTACATTTATTTCACACTACAAAAGTGCTAAATGCAAAAGCTTAGATAGCTAAAGGCTTATTTTATATTTATGAGCTATCAGGATCAGCCTTAGCAAAAGAAGAATGGAACAACAGTAAGACTTTAGAAATGTGACAGCACTGTCAGTGCTACTCAATATGAAATGTGCCACCCTAGAAATGAGAACCTCCGGTGGTTGTTCCACAGGTGCTGGACAATACAGGTACGATGGAACAGACTCTAGACACTCGTTACTTTGCTCAAATTTTCCAAACAAACTTCCTTGCAGACGCAAGATGCTATTGAGACACCAGTAATCTTTAACAGCTTAGCCAAAATTCAGTTTCTGAGCATTCACAGAGAATAAACTACCAGCAGTCTCCACAAGATAATAGGCTTAATGTAAAACACCATTCAGCTTCTAAGTTTTAAAGCATTTCTCCTGATAGAAACTTAAACCAAGCCATTTCACTTATGTAGTCAGTTGAACAGTAATATTGCATTTCAACAGAAATAAAATATGGATGTACAATGACCAAACCTCTTTTGATTCTAAACTTGCTACGATAGCAGTAACATCAAAACATTCCTGCCAAGCACTATACAAATAGGAATCAATCCATTTGGATGAACAGCATCCCAATAAGATCAGTGATCAAGTTATAAGAGTTACAAGGGAAACTGGGTTTAATTGAAGCAACTACCAGATGGATGGTGTCTACATCAAGTGTGCAGGTACTCAGGTAGAGCAGGTGATCTTGCCTCCCCAAACACAAATACTGGAGTTCAAAGGCAAGAAAATGGATGGCAAAACAGGATGGAGTCAGTCCAGCCACACGGCAAGTATAACAGGGATGTAGTATGGATATCCCTGCTTACAGGAATTACGTGCAGTACTTCCAAGAATGAAAATTGGCTTATCCAGATTTGGACCTAGCATACTACTGTTTTTAGCTCTCATCTTTCCATAGTTAATGTGGGTTTAAAAAAAAAATTATATATATACACACATCAAAATACAAATAAAGGCTTTCATGTGTATTATTCAGAATGAAACAAGAGAATCTTCGTCAGCAACTGTACAGTTACAAGCAAATGAGAAAAATACTGGTTCAAGAAAAAAAGCAAGCAATGAAGTTTCATTCTCCAGTTCTCATGGGATTGTTATGAACCGCTAATTAGGATGACATTGTTCTAATGGCTTACACTATAGCAAGATAATACATCGTTATACACAATTTCTTCTTTAAGCCAGGTATAATGTTCAGTTTAAAACTATGATAATTTAATATACAGCTAAGAGATTTTAAACTAGACCTATTTAGTCTAGACAAACCAACCAAACAAACCAAATTCCCAAAAAGATCTAAAGAAAGGACAAAAAATTCAGCTGCCGTTATCCTAAATACATTCTTTTGTCCAGAGAAGACTATTTGAAGCTCCTTTGGCAAAAATTATTCTATTGTGGGAAAGTAACAGCCTAACAACATGTTCTGTTAGACTTCTTCATCCTCCTATCCCCAAATATATTAGCCCCTTAAAAAAAAAAAAAAAATACACTAAAGGAAGCAGCTGAAAATTGGGGTTTTAAGCTTAAGCTGGTGGTTATGGTAATATTAGATTTACATTTTTCTAAATCTTTCCTCTAGGAAATAGCTAAAAAAGGAGTAAATCCCAGCACTACCTATGAAGAGGGAAAAAAAAAAAAAAATCAGTTTTGGCTTCTGGAAAACTGGTTAAGGAAACTCAGGTCTCTTTCCAGTCACCATGGATGTGACCCATAATTAACATGCAATTCTCTGAACACAAGAGCTAACTTCCAAATTGCACTTTAAAATTGCACAGGTTGCAGTTCTAGTTTGAACGCGTAATCATGGTTAAAAAAAATAAAAAGCCTCTGTTTATACTAGAAATTAATAAAACATAGGGAACATAGGACAAGCAAAGTATTTTGAAGTACAGCATAATGACTTTAAGGTTAAACCTTTTCAAAGACTTCATTATTAAAAGTATATATAATATACTCTCTGCAATATGTAAGTATATATAGTGCATCCCTGTGTCCAATTTAGTCTGATGACAATCATGATCTTTTTAGTCCTACTATTTTTGCAAAAGCTGCTTAACCATTTCTAATTAGAAAATAATTCTTTTGAAAAAAAGTTTATAAACTGTCACTAGTGGAGTAATACAGGATAAAGAACAACTTGAAGGAGTCAGAAGAACAGTTCTGCAGTTTTTCTGGAGGCTGAAATTTCTTCAAGTAAATAATCTGTTGGCCAATTTCCTGTGTACTTCATGTGAAAGAGATCTCCATGAGAAGATAATTGGAAAAGCGCTTTGGTCTAACCACAGTTTTGATTGTAAAAACATAAGAACTGGTGTTGCCCTCCAATTAAACATTTCAACCAGTGAGATTAAGTGTGGCACTGAAGTTTTTCACCACTGAATTTTGTTCTGTTTTTAGCTAACACACAGCAACACAGTTTTGCTTCCAAAAGTCAAGGAGATTTTATCACAGATTAGCTAAATCTGTGGAACTTCAATGTGGAAATTACAAGGCACATATAGTGCTTCCTTTAATTCAAAGAGTAAGAGCCTGATCTGTCCTTCAAAACACTGAAATCATACCATGCATCTGATGAGGAATAAGTGCTTCTCTCCTCCTCCTCCTGCAACTCCGCTCTGTTGTATGCAATTATGCCTGACTCAAGCAGAGAGGATGGCAAGCCCGAGCCAGCAGCTGGGACTGAGGGTTTGTTTGAGAGAACCCCTATTCTTAACATGGCACCCGAGTGACGCAGAATCAGACTGCACCAACGGGGACAGCAGAAGTACCTTGAGTTTTGTGTTGCGCTGCACACCAGGGAGCAGCCAATGGAAAGAGGAGCAAGAGCCCAAATGACAACTGTGAATAGCTTCGTGGTGCTGCTGGGCAGCACCACGCAGCACAGGGTACACGCTGCTCCCCACCTTAACCACGATGTAGACCAGTGTGCTCACACCATTTTCCCCAGCAAAAGAAATCTTACTGAACAGATTTTACGACATCAAAACAGATGGTTAGTTTTCTTTCTGTTAATTATTCTACTAATAAGGTGATGGAAACAGTCTTTTTTTCAGTGGTGTCCAGTGATAGGACAAGAGGTAACAGGCACAAACTTGAATATAGGAAGTTCCATCTAAACACAAGGAGGAACTTTACTTTGAGGGTGGCAGAGCACTGGAACAGGATGCCCAGAGAGGTTGTGGAGTCTCCCACTCTGGAGACATTCAAAACCTGCCTGGACATTGTCCTGTGCAACCTGCTGTAGGTGACCCTGCTCTGGCAGGGGGGTTGGACTGCATGATCTCCAGAGGTCCCTTCCAACCCTGACCCTTCTGTGATTCTGTAAATTATTTTTTGGCTTCTAATAGACTACTGGTTCGCTTATGAAAAACTTGTGAAAACCCACCCCATTTCTAATATCCAAGATACAACCATTTGAAGAAGTATATTTTGATTTGGCTATCTTCCCCCATCCCCTGCCCCCTAAGTACTACAGTGTTTGTTAAGTGGTAGAAAGTTTTTTTACCTAACCCTGACGCACAGAATAAAAGCAATAGATGTGTTGCCATCTGTGCAGCAAAGCATAGCTACTTCAGTGTTTTCATTAACTGTGATTTAAATATATTTAGCGGAAATAACTATTCTAATTTAGTACAATAATATTTGCAAAAAACACTGTCCTTGTATTTGTTTGTAAGTAAATGATTGACGCAATTCCTAGGCAATAGCATTTCTCAATAATTACATCCACCCCAAGTACTAAAAAATTCAAACAACTGAATGAGAGAGATAAGAGTCTGTACCTGTGCACCCACTAAAACTTGTTTGCTTTGTTTTAAATAAGCTCCTGGAATTGAACGCAAACCTCCACAGATTCATTAATACCTTTTATTTTTAAATCACATTTTCATTTAAGCAGCTTAAATATTTTAAAAGCAGACTCTGGCTCCGTACATTAATAAAAGAATGCAGCAATATCCTCTAAAAGATAAGATGTGAGGCAGTACAATCAACTACGTTATTACTTTTTTGTGGCAGACTGCATTCTAAAGGGAAAAAAGTAATTTCACATACGGGAAACCAAAAAGGTAAGTTTAACATGCTTCTATTCTTCGTAGGAAAGACATCAGTGATAAAAATGACAGGTTAATATATTTCCTAGTACATTTATTCATGCGCTTATTTTGAAAGCCATAGAGGCAATTGTCGGCTTTTTGATACAGCTCAGTAGACCAGTGACTTCTGCTCAGAGTGGATTCCAGATGCTCAGGAAAAAGAAGAATAAAACAAAACAGATGCTCATTGACCCTTCAAATACATACACTTACTGTACAATAATCAGACAAGGAATAGAAAGATGACTTTTAAAGACAGAATTACCAGGTAATAGTTTAAATAGTTTTAGAAAGGAGAATCACGCTTTTCAATTTTTTGAAAGTGGTATCTTCTGAGGTATTAAAATACAGATTTAAACATTACATATAGGTTCCAAAAACTAAAACATGTTTTCTTATATACTTGTTTATATACCTATACATGAATATAATGCACTTGTATGTATTTATAAACGTAAATACATACACAGCCTATGTAAACATGCTTTATTGTCGAAGGGTATTGAAGCATTTTTGACTAATTTCTTTTTAAAATACTTGCTGGAATCATACTGAAATAAAGTATTTTATCAGAAATTATGTTTTTGGAATGAACACTACTACCTGTAGCAACTATAACTTCAGTATCTTACAAATGTTAAATCTCCCTATAGTGGAAAGCGTAGACTAAACAATCGGTTAAAAAAATTGTACCAATAAGTTTAAATCTTATCTTTTTGAATGCCATTGCAAAACTGATCTTCTGCAGAATACGACACAGATTATTGTTTTAAGACATTACAATGCAGAAATAGTCCCTCTGATTTTGAGTCAGGTTTATAGCCAAATTAGTGATTCATACATGAACTTTCTAAGCTAGAAGTGGAATGACAGTAAAACCACTTTTTTAGTCTCAGATGTTTTCTGTGGATTTCTAATATTCATTTGTCATAAAGACACTACTAGGATGACAAATAAATCATTGATGACTGAGCAGCAGGAAGCCTAAACTACTAGATCAGAAACAGAAAAATGACACTTCTTATTACTACAGACTTACAGAGAATAAGGCCTCCATGAAATGGAGATTCAGGTTCATGAAAAACCATTTATAGCTTTATAAATTAATCATTACGCTATCATCCAGAAAACAAAACATGCTGAAGAGGTAGTGCTAAATTCGTCACTACTTGTAGAAAACCGATTATCCTTACACATACGCAGAATAAAGCAAGCTGCCTAAAGTCCACTGGAGGAATGTTGATTTATGGCAGATTGTCAGTGTTTTATTTCAGTATTTTATATTTGTTTCATTTTGGTAATGCAAATCTTTGGCCACTGGCTACTATAATACTTGAAGTCCTTTTAGGCTTCAACATAGGAATGCCACATAATCAACACTAGAGTAGATTTTCTCGACATTTTACTTATTTTCATGTGTCCATAGAATGACTTGAATGGGGAATTAGGATGAACAAAAACTTGGTTTATTATTAATGTAGAAGTTGCAAGACTAAGTTCTAGAAGATCACTCAGGCTGTTATTGGCATATGTCTAAACACCTGTAGGAGACAGAGAAGGACCATGTCGTCATACTTGCTCAGTTCCCAAAGGAATACAGCTGCATTAAAGGGACTTATTTAAGCTAATAAATTCCGTATACTGTCAGAGCTCATTAGCCAGGGCTCAACAACACAACATTTCATAATGAAACTGTATAGTTTCTCCCTAGCAAAGTCATAAGTTTTAATGCTTAAATATTAACTTTGTATTTGCACTGCTGCATGTCATACACAGTACTTAAGGGGTATGCATGAATAAAAATCCTTTTTTGGAAAATGGAGAAAAATAATTTCTAAGTACTTTTCTCACACATTTTTTCAGTGCATGAAATATCAAAGCATTTTGATTATGCATGACCATTGAATAACTTTTGGGTAAAAAAATAATTAAATCCCTAAGTGCTTCTTTGAAACAAACATTCAAACTTTGTCCCAGTAAAAATCACAATGTTCTGGATGTGTCCAAATCTAAGGCAAAACTCCTGTGACTCCAGTGAAGGCAAACAAGGATTTGTACATTTAACACTTTACCCTTCACACAGCAAATCGAATGCCTTTTAAGTCATTACTACTAAATGTTCTATTGGCTAGGAGTTATAATGAATCCACAATATGCTTATTCAATACTCTAACTGTTATATTATTATGATCATGTTAAAATCTACGGTCTTTTACCTTTCACTGTGTTCAAAATGAGTAAAATAATATTAATTATTTGTTTCACAGAAATATTTTTCTGTAGAGAACATTTTGTCTTGAAAGTATCACTTTTTAAAGGAGTGGTATAACTGTAAGTAAAATTATTTATTAGAGATTAAAAGACAGTTTTGTGATTGAATCATAGAATCATAGAATCATAGAATGGTTTAGGTTGGAAAGGACCTTGAAGATCATCGAGTTCCAACACCCCTGCCATAGGCAGGGACACCTCCCACTAGACCAGGTTGCCCAAGGCCACGTCCAGCCTGGCCTTGAACACCTCCAGGGATGGAGCTTCCACAGCTTCTCTGGGCAACCTGTTCCAGTGCCTCACCACACTCATAGTGAAAAACTTCTTCCTAATGTTCAATCTAAGCCTGCCCTCTTCCAGTTTGAAGCCATTCCCCCTCGTCCTATCACTACATGCCCTAGTAAAAAGTCCTTCCCCCGCTCTCCTGTAGGCCCGTACATTAATGGAAAGAATTTCATTTCTTCCTATCTGATTAAAAATATTGATGTGCTTAGTGTAATTATTCCACCTGAACATTAAGTATAACTAAACTATGTGAACAGCCAGTGCAAGGTCTTCTTCAGCAGCTGAAATTTGTGCTGGAATTACAAAAAGAATTGTAGAATGCCTAGTTACCCATAAGCACCAGCCATTTTTAGGCATTAATTGAGTTTTAGCCATTAAAAAAAAAATAAAAAATTGGTGAGAGTAGCTTTAGCTGCAATTTTGCAGCAAATATACATCTATTTTCATTCTGCTTTCATACAGGAATTCTGAAGGCTCATGACTGATGTTTTTAAATGAAAACACCTCTCTCTGACTACAGGGGTTGGTCTTCCTTGCAAGATTACCAACACAACACTTCCCCCCACCCTCTTTTTTCAAAGAGTTCACACATTAACCATTAACATGATACTTCAAAGACAATTCTGTAGTATTTTAGTCCAAAGATTTCAGACTAGTATTTAGAATATATATGTGTGATCTTCCCCATTGCTTGACCCTTTCTTAAAGTATGTTTCTACCATTCTTATTTTTAAGGCACAAGTCAAGTTCTCATCATGTGATGAAAGATAAAGGTCCTACTGCCTTCCTTTTTTATGGGTTGTAAAAATAAGGAATTGCCAATAACCACAACAAATATATACAAAAATATCTATAACAGAGTAAACGTGCAATTCGATGAATATCAGTGTGATCTTCAAGCACTTTAGACTACATTGTAGTTAACCAGAACTAAGTTTGCTTTCAAGACAGTGGAGATTAAGATAGTGGAAGCCATGAAAGTTAAAAATACAACAATTAAAGTGTCATTTATTTACAATCTATCCAAGCTTCATGCTCACGCAGGCTCTGTTCTAGCAATAGTTACATAAACAAAATGACTAAGAGAGAGTCTCATGGCCAAAATGTTCTGCTTTTCAGGAAACAGGATGAAGGAGAGAAGGCCCAGGAGAAAAGAGTGATGGGATGGCTGTGTGCCATTACAGAGGCACAGCGAGTACCAGCCCCTGTCAAAACCAGAGAAGATGCTGGGGAATATCATGCTTGCCTGTGAACTACCTCACAGCCTAGAACAGACATCTCGATTAGACATACTTTCAGTCCTATTCCTTGCCTACTCAAAGGTCCCTGCCATTGACCTTGTACTTAAAAGAACATTCGCTAGCTTTGCACTACAGAAATTCCAGAGCTTAGCTCTGTTTCCTAAGTTTTTAATATCAGAAATAAGCTCAATTATTGTGGTCTAGAAGTGGAAATTACCTTCATGATCTTCGATCTTTCTTAGATATTATAATACTACTTCCTTGCAGTATCGGAGGATAATACAAAACCAAGCTTTCTCCAAACTTTTGCCTGCCCTAAGCATTTATGTTAATATAATTCCATACCTTGCTGTGTATGCTCCCAAACTCTACACACCTCTCTCCCCTTCTTTATAAACATGCATTCTTTCTCTTTCTTTTTTCCCCTCCCACACACCCACACATAGCCAATGTGTCAAGATAAGAGAGATTTCTGGCAGTATATTTCAAAAGGAAGAGTATTAAATTGGTGGAAAGGCAAAAAGTAAAATTTTGATAAAGTAAAACTTCCCTTACTCTAACTTTTTAAAGATTATTTAGTTGATTAAAAGAAATAGCATTCCTTCTGGGGTATAGCCTCCATTCCCGTTCCCTCCCACATCCACTTGCTATCCAGCATTTTATTCTGCATTAGCCCTAAGAAACATCTTCTAACAGATGTTTTGCTTTTGTATTAAATTTACACATTCTTTGGAGTTATTCCCTTGAGTCTGTCAACTGTAATTTTCATCACATCTTTACTTTGTGTTTTGCAAGTATTAAAAGGTACTGAAAGAGACTCCCAAACCATGAGACTGAAGGAACTGCCAAAGGTCAGGTTTTACTTTTCTCACAAGTATAGCAAATAAAAAGAGAACACAACACACACTTTCAATAATGCCATTCTTTAAATATGCATCAACAACAGGGAGCTGTCAATGTAAGTTTCAAATTAAATGTGACTTTTTCAGTATGTGAACCCCAGAAGATAGGGAAAAAAAAACCCTCAACTACTCAGTTTGTTTTTCACCTAACTGATACTTTCTTAAAGGTTCCTTTTATCAATTTTAATGAAACCAGAAGACTGACTTAATATTAATGCATTCATTATTCTTCTATCAAAAGCATCTTGTTCAATGTAAAAAAGAATTATCTCTATTTTAGCTAAGTCAATCATAGCAAGCAGAATAAAATGACACTTCCTCTTTGATGAAAACATATACAAACTGAAGTATCACACGCATCCCTGAAACCTAGCCTGTTAATCTGTCAGTTCTTTCCCTTTGACCATTTTTAAGTGAATCCAGTTTGGGAGGAATTTCTCGTGAACCCACAAGACCCTTCATTCAACATTTCCAGTAAAACTACCAAGGACTGTAGAAGAATTAGTAAAACTGGGTGGCAATGATATGAAGTCTGTAATATTCTAGATGACTTCAAATAATCCGATTCCAATTTTTTAAATAATGCATCCTTGTAATACTTTACTGTTCCTGTTTATATTACTGTATCTGTTTATAAAAAGTTTGAAACTAATCCACTGATGTTTTAAACATGATACTTATTCATAACAGCAAGAGAGATACAAATATAGTAGTACAGCAGTAGAAAGTAATGCTAAAATAGTAATCATCGATTAACTCTGTGCCAGTTTATTAATTGCTTATGAATGGAACATTAGGGCAAAGTCTAATCTGCTTTTTTAAGTATAAATTTGTGTTTGCTCCCAAAGTTTGGGAATACAAGCAATACGTGTATCTGTATTTTTCTACATGACTGTTTCAAGAGCAGCCAGCCTGCAGTGATTACTCTAGAAATATTTTGCAGTGTTATGATTTAATATGTTTTAGCAAAATATCTTGAAAATAATGATTTTAAGGCTTTGATTGCCTCTTATGCTATTAGCTACAGAACTTTGACTGTAGTGGATGCCCTCATATGTGACTGCACCCAACATACACCGATGCCAAAAGCAGCTGCAGTGTAAGATACTGCCACAATTTTTTCCTGAGTTATCCAACTCTACCCTTTTAATCTTGTGCAATAGAGTTGGCAGGAACAAAGTTGTGCCCACAGCGCTGACGCTTAAGTTAACAGTTTCACTTATTTGAACAAGTCACTTGAGTTAACCATTTTTAATTATTAAGTCATAAGCGTCTTCTGTCACACTGCGATAAGCAAAGGAATGAGACGGACAGCTGAAGTAACTTTTCACAATGGCCACAGACCCACCTCTCACAGCACGCTCGGAGCTCTGCAAGACCTGCTAGATGAGAAAATGAACTGCTGATAAAGAGGCCATACGACAAGGGATGTGGGAATTACACAAACTCCAAGTGCCTAGTAGTCAAATTCATCTCCACATGCATAGTCGGTTTACACTGTGGTTTTCTTCATCATAGGGCCATTACGCTAAGCCTTCCCCAGAAAGTGCCAGACTGATTACACACCTTAGAAAGATTACAGTAATCACAGACAATTCTGGAGAAATGAAAGTTAGCACTGCTGTACAACAAACGCTTCAACTAGTGAGTTGAGAACATATTTCTGTAGATAATGCGACAAAGGTGTTCAAATATTAACTAATCACAGTGAACTTCTTTTAAATCAGTTGTGTGAAGGGAAGCCACCTCAGGTGGGCTGGAAAATAAACTGTAAATGCTTATTCAACACAGTAAGAAACTGTTAATGAGAAAGGGATCAAAGCACTTAACTCAAACTCTAGACAAAGTAGGTTACACAACTTGCTTCACAGAGATATTCCCCTGTAAGATTCTTAGAAACTATGTCAGTATAGATAGAGTTTGAGTAGAGGTCTGTACATACACTTGAGAAGTACAAATTTACTTTTGACTGACTGGAAACTACTCACAGGCGAAGCTCATGCACACCCCATCCAGCACATGAGATGACAGAGCAGGAAAGAATTCCCCCCACAAGCACAGGGCTCAGCAGCTCTTCAGGGTGGGACAAGATGACAAATCTCAGGTGCAATGCCCACAGCTTGACAGTCTGCTTACTGCAGGTGGCTTTAAGGTCTAATAAATACCCCATGACTTGCTTCTCAGGTGACAGCCATGTGGTGGCCCAACAGGGGCAGACAAGGTATGAGGTGTGCCCCCATGCTAGAGCTGGGAGTGCACCTGTGTGTGCCTATCCCTGGTGTGCATTCACAGCCACCCCATCCCCATGGCTGTGCCTGGCAGTCCTGGGGCCACGGCCCCAGTCACTGTCTTGGCTCTGTTCACCCATCTCTGGGCATGGTGGGACAGGGCCACTTGGGGATGTCCCTACCCCAACCTGCCCTGTGACAGCCTGCCCCAAGCCCCAACATAGCCAAGGGCTCCCCACTCACTACATGGTTTGCCATGACCCTGCAAGTGCTCTGTGGCTTACAATCTGTGATACGTTACCAGAAGCAGACTTTGGTGGGATTTGCAATCTGTGGTTCCTCCACACCCAGAGGGAGGTGGATGCTGCGGTTCCCCCCTCTCAGCACAGGTCCACACGTATGCCAAAAGGTCAGGAATGCACCTGGTGCTAACATGGCTGGCCATACAGGTCAATGTAATTGGAAAAATATGCCTTTATGGGCACCCACATAACCACAAGCAGCACTCGCATAAACACCCACAGCACAGCCAGCCCGATCCCATTCGGAGATCAGGACGGGAAGCCTGTAGCAGTCACATACACAGATCCCTGGCAGCTGGCCCAGGACTCTGTCTTTGCAGTAGCTGGTCCCCGCCATCAGTTATCCCTACAGTTACTACCCCCAGACCTATGGCTTCCTGTGACCCGTGGACCCTGACCTCTCATCCTACTTGCTGCACAGTCCTGCTTCAAGGTTGCTGGTGGTCACACACATGAGCACACTCACACAGAAAATAAATCAGGAGCAAAGTTTAAAACTAAGACAGAACAGACTGCAGTGATAATGTGTAAGGTGTGATCAGACAAGCACACTGACCATCGGCTTGCTTAAATATGACCTGCCCTTTTTATTCCCCNATGGCAGGGGGGTTGGAACTCGATGATCTTCAAGGTCCTTTCCAACCTAAACCATTCTATGATTCTATGATTCATGATTCTATGATTCCCTCTTCTTTCCATTATTCACACGTTTGTTCTTCCTCATCCTTGTCTTTACCCTTGCCTCCCCCCAAATCAACTGCTTGCACCTAATTACATTTTTTTTCACTCATCCCAGATTTGCTACAGTATTCCCAAATTCAGGATTTCTGATATTGTTACCCAGGTCATCTTAGCCTTACATGGTATCACTGATACAACTATTAAGTCACCACTTGACCTGAAAGGTCTCACTTCCTAGAAGGTTTCCAATACTCCGCCCAGTTATTCGTAAGGTTTGGTCACCCTTCTCGTGACCCATAACAGCCTGTGCAACACAGCCGCTCCTCATGGTGTTGTCTGTAATTCCTGTCATCTTCTCACCCTTTTGCTCCATAGGACCAGTGATTTCTCACATCATGTCTAGTAGTTTCTCACTGTTTGTTCAGTGAGCTAAACCTCAGGCCAGAACCTAATCATCTGTATGCATACCTTAACACTATATTCTTGTGCCTCATTCTTTACAGAAAGCCTCTGAAAAAAATCAGAAACAGTGCCCAAGAGCTAATAAAATGCCTTTACTTTGTCCCATGAAATTTCACTCCTGTTTGCCTGAAATAGATGCTGATAAGAACTATCATCTCCCTTCTGTTGCTGATGTTGGCAACACGGTCTGGCATCATGCCAAAAGTTTGCCTGGATATAATTTCTAATAATGGCATTCAAAGTTCTGAACAAGACACACACAAAAAAACCCCAAACAAACAAACCCCCCCCAAACACCATAAAAATTGTTGCCTTAAAAATTGGGAGTTTCTAAAAAAAAAAATAAAAAAAAAAATCTATATTTTTCTATTCTTCCTCACCTTTGAGCTATCAAAACTGAACATTTACTACTGTTTTTAGACATTCATGGGAGAGAAGAACCTAAAAAAGAAAAAGCTGAAATTCTTATTCATCCATCCAAATAGGTTTCCTCACAGGTGAATTTATTCTCTGAATAAATTTATTCACATGAGGATGTTTCAAAAAAAGAACATAGAAAAGAATGGAAAGATGCAGCAGTGAAGAAGAATGTTTCCTAAGAACAAGGGGAAATAAAGTCCAAACACACTGCCTTGGTTCTTTTTCCACACACATCAAGTCTCAGTGGTCCTACTCCCCTCAAGAGTACTAGATGGAAATGAAATTTAGCAGCATAAACTAGCTCTCCTCACACTTGCTGATGCTATTAATGTTAATTTTCTCATTCAGGCTGTATCATAATGCCAAGATGAAAGACTCAGACTGCCAAAGAATAACTAGCAGCAGTGAGAGGTTGCCTGGGGAAAAGACACAGTTGCACATCATATAGTATAATTTTTTCCGTCGGGATTGTTTGAGGATCTGGAGAGAAGGCAAGGAGATGGGAAGAAGAAGAAAAGTAGCACAAATTATCCCTCATTCATGTCCACTTATTTTTTGTTTCTGAAAGATACAGTATCCCAAGTGCAAGATTTTAATCTTATCAATTTCACTGAAAATTATAATAAGATTAATTCAACTATCATAACACTGAATATACTGTGCAAGCTAATAGTTACATTATTAAACTATAAACATACAGTTACTCACAGTGAGCTCCTTAAAATGCTATGTTTTCATGTCTAATGTCCTGTTCTTATTTGGGCCTGAGAAATTTGAAGGGAATAAAGCCTTGGTTGTTCAGTAAATGCTTAAACTTTTAGAATAAAATAGAACAGAATAGTTCAGTTAGAAGGGAGCTACAACAATTGTCTAGACCAACTGCTAGTTTTAAAAATTTAAAGAAAAATTACTAACAAACAGCTATTTAAAACTTTGCAATTTCAGTACTATCTTTCGGCCTCAGCACAAATCATGTCTATCTCTAAACACATTTTTTAGTTTCATTGTCATATATGATACTGACACTCCTACTTTTAACTTTCTTGCAGCCATATATAGTGCCTGTTCTGCTTGTTTACTTAATTTTCCTGAAGTCACTGTAGTACACGAGGAAACGTTATCCAAAACTTAGTATGTGCCCCCTATTCAACACTCATTAGTTTAACTGATGCAACAACAACAACAAAAAAAAAAAAAACCAAAAAAGATGAGACAACTGATCAGTGTTGTCACCAAGTCAGTCTTATTTCTCCATTGATACTACCAATGGCATTGGCAATTAATAGTAACAATTAGTACAAAACCTGGTATTAAGAAATGCCCCCAGCGGTTAAGTATAAAGGTAAGAAGAAAGAATAGACGTTTTGCTGAAGCTGCCCAGCACGTCACTGAAATAACAAGAACTAAACTACAAATCCTCAACTCCTCACTCACAGCACACGAGCTTGCTTCCTGCAAACTGCTAGTAACACCTGGGCTGCTAAATTCCTCACTGCTTACACCTGCTGTTTCAAGACAGTCTGAAAGCATCAGCACACACACTGCACATGTTACCACACCACCATCCAATAATTCATTCTACTCTGTCATTTGGGGCTGGAATTACATCAGGAGGTGAATGATTTTTATCTACTTACCAGCACCTTTGAATATTCCTCATTTTGTTTAGTATTGGACACAACAGCAAAGGGGATTTTTGTTTGTTTTGTTTAAAAGTATGTGAACACCAGTTTCCTCTCTATTATTAGGGGTTAGATGAGAGTAATGAAAGAGACAGGAGGGAAAAAAATCCTCTTTGATACCCAGTGCAACTGGCTGACTGCATGCATTTATAAACACCACAAGGTATGCACTTTGGGATGTCTTTCACAAGACCTGTTGTACAGTATATTTTTACTGGTCTTATCTTAACTTCAGTGTTTCCGTTACTTATATTGCTTCAGAATGGAAAATTGGCACCTACTCTATATTGTGAATTGCTACAGCACTATTTTCAAGATCAGACACCTGAGCAACTTGATCTGACCCCATATCTGACCCTGCTTTGAAGAGGTTGGACTACATACCTCCCTAAGGCTTTCTCCACCTGAATTTTTCGTAATTCTAAGATCTATTTAGAATTGAAGAACAAAAAATAATAGGATGGTTCATATGGAAAAATTGAGTTCTATATGTACATATTTGCATCTTAGTTAGCATTTAGATAACTCAGCAGCTTCCAGATGTAGCTGATTCTATGGTGACTATGAGAGTAGGCCAAATTCATTGTAACATTTACATGGTCTTGGAGTCGAGCATTTGCACATTTCAGTGCACTTAAAAACTCAAGAATGAACAACCATGGAAGGGTCTTCCACATATGACATTACAATCATTGGACACCACTCAAAACCAGAAAAACTATGTGAGGAAAGTTGATATACTATGTTATTAAATAAGCCCCCCAAAAAGGAAACAAAAGTATTGCTTCCCAATTAAGGGAGTTATATGCAAAACAGCTTTTAAAAAAAGATCAGATACAGCTGTGTGTTCTCTACTGGACTTAGGTTTCTTCTTGCTCTACCATTACATCTAACCTGTGTTGAATGTAACTGTTCTGTCCTCATCCTCACTACTTTCAAATAAAAAAGGCTCAGACCAGTTTAGCTGAAAGTTAACCAGGCTAAATCTTACTGAAACAATAAGCTAATTCATAAGACAGAGAATGATCTATTCCTCTCCAAATAATCCATCTCAAAGCACATTAAATCACCATTCTTAAAATTTCCACAAGTTAAAAAATCCAAACTAATTTGCTTTGGAAATCCAGACAACATGAAGCTACAACAGTCTACCTGGGTAGTTTCAGTTTCTTAAAACAGGACAATGTCTTGTCACCATGGAATAAGAAACAGTAATAAACAGATAATTAAACAGTGACTGGCAATATTCGTATATTTTTTCACAGTAAGATTTTTAATATGTTCCTGGCTTCAAAAGCATTACAGTCTGTATCTTTAAGAGTTTAAAGATGGACTGAACATAAAATTGAGATTCGGCTTTAAACACAGATTTGAACACAGTGAAATAACAGCAACTCTCATGAAATATGCTAGTGAATTAACAGGGTCGGGAACTTTTTTTTGGTAACAGTTCCAGAATCCACACAAGGTGTGGAGTCAAGATCTTTCTGGGCAACTCATTTAGAAAATCTTCTTGGGTCAACATCTTGACCTACCATCATCGCAGAAGGAGCAGCTAATTCTTACTCTAAACCTCCAAAATGGTATGACCTGCAGTAAAATAGGCACCACACCACCAAATGTTAGGTGGTTGGCTCCCACAAAATAAGGATTCACATGACACTTGGCAAAAATGTCAACTTCCGTACCTGATTAAGAAAAGTGTTCTCCTCATGGAGGATTGTCCCTGAAGGAGGCAGCATATGCGTTGCTTAGTTTTACATTTGCAGATAAGATTTGGCAGGTAATAGTGCAAAAGCCTACAGCTGATTTGTGTTTTTAATGCTTAATTCTGCTAACAAAGAATGGAAAACATTTATTCTCCCAAGCAAGGAGGGTCAGACTTTGGAGCACAGTTGTGCAGCAGATTCTGTGACTTAGCAATACAAGGATCCTTGATTATAATTATTCTCTTTTGTTTCATGGACTGCAGTTGTGGCAAATGAATCAGAAACTTAATGCTTGAAAAAAAGATTCTCCTAATTTTTAAATACTGAACTACATTTGGAGGGGGAGAGCAGGAAGGGCATCATCTTTTCTAGTGATGGAAAAGTATAGAAGTGGTTAATTTTTCATGTAGAATATAATAAGTAATTTAAAATCCCCAAAGCTTCTGATTTATCTCAGAATTACTCTTTAATAAAAACTTGGCCTGCTTTGTCAGCCTGCAACAATCTCCTTCTAACTAGGTTTTTCCAAGAGTGCGATCCACTGTTTCTCTGCTCTATCATCAATACCGTCTACATATTCCAGTACTCAAATTGCAGTCACACACACGCACACTTTCTCTTTGAGCTACTGCCCTGTTTCCTCAACTCTTCCCCTATTATTTTTTTATTGCTTTAATAAAGTAACCAATAGTCTGCTCCCAAGCCTCACACAACCAAACTAAGAAAACTTGCAAGAAATTAGATTTTTACCCAGCCTTGTTAATACTAATCCTAAATATCTAGTCTTTTAGACATTCATATGCCTCTATAAGGGTGAAACGCTGAACAGCTAATGATTTTGGTTGCTCTTTAAAAGACGATCATCTACAAAGTGCAAGAGCATTCAGAATAATACAAAGTGTACAACCATACTGCAGTTCCCAACTGGTAGAGTAAGAGAAGAAAATTACTTTTTTCTATTAAATAATATAGCCATTCGAAATATTCTAAATCTACAATTGTATTGCAATAAACGTGAAACCACACAGACCTGGCTTAGAGGGAAAGAGTTTAAATGCCTTTATGCCACTGGGTTTTGGTTTGTTTGTTGGCGGTTGGGTGGTTGTTTTTTTGTTTTTTTTTCACATGGGTTTTTTTTCCTCCTTTCCTTTTTCTTTGTCAGTCTCTGTTAAACTTGCTGAACCTGCCCCTTCCTCAGTTTTTTACAATTCTGTAACTTTAGTTTGTGAATCTCCTGAGCAAGGCAGTAATACAGTGAATTGAAAAAGCATATTATACCCTTCAGCGGACCATATAAAATCTGACTGAGCTGAAATGAATTGTTTTAAGAAAAATTTATATTCATTTCTACTTTCTTCATCTCAAAACGAAGTAGTCATATTTAAGTATGTCCATAACATATCATTATACTTTTTCTTCCTGAATTGATTCCTGTAATATTGCATTTTATCTTTTTTGTGACCCATTGTATATTATAGCAGTGAAAGTTGGCAGACTTACCTTTTTAAAAAGTGGCCTCCCCTTACATTTGTGTACCTAAATGACATGTCAGCATTTTACCTTAGTGTAAAATCTACCTTTGAGAAATACAAAACCCAGAGTCTACACAACAGATTCAATAGCACATGTATCATAAACTTATATATGTATTTTAAAGGCAATGCTGAGTGAAGAGTGTGAAATTCCTCCCTCCAGCCTCAACAAAAACTGCCTACAGATTATCAACATTTCTTAAAGTTTAAGAAAAAAAAAGAAAGTCCACACATCAAATGGATAGATTGTCAGAGTTCCACCAGAAAGTACAGCAAAATCCACTTGAAGGAAGTTGAAGGCTTAGACATATTTTCACTCATCAAGAAGCAGCCTCAATTTAAGCCATAACTGTAGCCCCATCGTTTGCTACACCGTCCCCTGTCTCAGACAACCATTTCACTGTCCCCGTTAATCACGATGACTTTCTGAACAGTTATCAGCCATCTCAGGGCAAGATCAGCTGCTCAGCTCAAACCACCTAGAGGGGCAGTTTGAATTGCGAACTTTACGCTGAAGTGGTTGAGGCATGCTCCTCAATTCTAATTCAACATCACTTGTGCATGCACACCAACACCTTTAATCAACACAGATGTTTAAGTAAATGCATTTCTGAGCTCTTTAACTATTTAAAGAAAACAACTAATTTAAATTTAACATACTACTCTCTTGACCAGTCTTCAAATGCACCATTGCAACACACTCAATTTATTGGTTGTGTTAAATTAAACAGTAATGATCAATTAGTATGGAAAACAAATACACATAAGTGCTCTTATTAGAAGAAAAAGTAACAAAAAATTTCCCCAAATGCTGTATTTGGGCAAAGAGCCAGAAAACATACAAAAAAAAGAAAAAAAAATTAATTCCTATGCAAGTCAGATTTACATTCAATCTGCAT
>VUYV01000070.1:2298717-2365482 GCA_008711295.1 Anarhynchus alexandrinus | reverse complement strand
TTCCGATCTAGCACATGTATCATAAACTTATATATGTATTTTAAAGGCAATGCTGAGTGAAGAGTGTGAAATTCCTCCCTCCAGCCTCAACAAAAACTGCCTACAGATTATCAACGTTTCTTAAAGTTTAAGAAAAAAAAAAAGAAAGTCCACACATCAAACAGATAGATTGTCAGAGTTCCACCAGAAAGTACAGAAAAATCCACTTGAAGGAAGTTGAAGGCTTAAGACATATTTTCACTCATCAAGAAGCAGCCTCAATTTAAGCCATAACTGTAGCCCCATCGTTTGCTACACCGTCCCCTGTCTCAGACAACCATTTCACTGTCCCCGTTAATCACGATGACTTTCTGAACAGTTATCAGCCATCTCAGGGCAAGATCAGCTGCTCAGCTCAAACCACCTAGAGGGGCAGTTTGAATTGCGAACTTTACGCTGAAGTGGTTGAGACATGCTCCTCAATTCTAATTCAACATCACTTGTGCATGCACACCAACACCTTTAATCAACACAGATGTTTAAGTAAATGCATTTCTGAGCTCTTTAACTATTTAAAGAAAACAACTAATTTAAATTTAACATACTACTCTCTTGACCAGTCTTCAAATGCACCATTGCAACACACTCAATTTATTGGTTGTGTTAAATTAAACAGTAATGATCAATTAGTATGGAAAACAAATACACATAAGTGCTCTTATTAGAAGAAAAAGTAACAAAAAATTTCCCCAAATGCTGTATTTGGGCAAAGAGCCAGAAAACATACAAAAAAAAGAAAAAAAAATTAATTCCTATGCAAGTCAGATTTACATTCAATCTGCATTTTTCAAGGTTAAAAAAAAAAGAAGAAAAAAAAAGCTGCTGGCATAACATCAATAAAAATTGGTCTTAATTAAAGCTCTATATTAAGCAATTCAATATTCTACCTTTCCTTAGTGGACAAATACCAAGAAATATAATTGGAAATACTGATAGATTCACACTATAAATTTCATATTAATTTTCTAAAGTACCTTGTGGATTTTTACTGTTTCGATAAAGTTTGTAATACAAGTCAGTCCAGCATGAAAGGATTAAATAAACAAAGAGTTCCCTGCACTTGGCACCTCTTAGATCACACTATGTTTATCTAGACCCATTCATCAAATGAAACTAGTAACAGTAGTTCCATGAGCATGTTGCTCTACAGTTAAGTCTTTAACTAGCCAACAGCACTTTCCTGCCTTGAGAAAAATACAATAGTGGGAATGGCCATTGACCAAATTAAACATTTTCTGTGAAAAGGCTGTTGAAGATTTCTTCAAATGGAAATTAAATATATTTTGTTGTAAACCAGAACTTCACTCTAGCAGATACTGCATTTTCCAATCCCCCTCTCCCCCAAAATTTGTTTTACTTTTATTCAAGGAAGTCACTTGAGTAAACAGACAAAACCCCCTTTATTCAAACAAGGAAAAATGATCACCTGAGCCAGAAAAGTTATTTGATGAACCTTGTAGACAGAGGACCTCTGAGGTTTTTCATACAACAGATGAAAACAGGAGAGGGGAAAAACACTATACTTTGGCACAAAAGCCATGATGTAAAATCGAACTGATGTCCTGTAATACATAGTCTTTAGTCTGAATACAGTCATACAGAGGCTGTTGGTTTATGAGCACCTAGTTACATAAGGAGCACGAAGGAGCACTCATTCAATATATGAAATAATACCGCTTTAAAAATAACAATATCCACATAGCTACATTGGAAGCATTACTAAAAATCTAAAAAGGACAAGCCTTATTATACTAATGGCCAAATTAACTCATGTTTTTATGACTACTTGATGTCAGAACTGTCTTAAATTTTGGAGGCCTTGGGCACAGAGTTAGATGACAGCTTGTCCATTTCCAGGAAGATGAACTCCTAAACAATAAGTACATGAGACTGCATGGTGCACCAGTCCAAATAAGCTGTTTATGTTCAGCACATTTTTCATTTATAAGTACACAACAGCTATTCTTGTAGAAAAAAAAGTTACTCAAAACCCCTTTCAGGTGGCCATGAAAATATGGAAATACTGCATTTTGCAGAAGAATGCTGCACTCTGTCATTTCCAAGAACACTGCACCCTGTCAGTTCGAAGAACCCTTTCACTGGTTCTGTATCTTTAATGTTTTGACCCTCAGTCCTGTAACCCAAACTTTTAGGACAGGATTATTGGAACAAAATCTGAAGCTGAAGCTGTGAAGATCCAAACAATGCATATGTTTTTTCAATCTTTTTTTGCACTATGAATTATCTGTACAAAACTTTAATTTTATTTTTTTGAAATATAGTTCCAACCTGCTGTGTAAACAAGCAAGACAGACCACGTTTAAGCCATTCCCATACTTGAAAAGCCTTTGAAATTCATGGTCACAGAAGTTTTACAGTATAGTGTCTACACATTCAAAAATAAAAATATTAAAAAACCCCCCAACAAACAAATAAAAAAAAAAAATCAAAATCCAAACTTTTAAAAATAGAAAGTAAAAAGAAGTTAAAGCAATCTCAAAATACATGCAGCTTCTCTAAATCAAAAAACAATCCCAAGACAACAATCTGTGCCAGTCAAATAGGAGTATTATAAATAATGCTGCAAATTAAAACAATGTCACCACATTAACAACAGATATCTAACTCTAAAGTCTGGCTGAAAAAGACAAAATGCTAAGAAGAAGGTATTCGGTCTGTCACAGACATACACGGATATATTGCCCTTCGGCATTTCAGTCCACTGAAAGTAAAAAGGAAAACCTTTACTCTAGAATATGCACAAGTATAGGAGCTAAGGCACCTCAACACAAAAGACTAGGTTATTCAGAAGGGAGTTGGCCAAGAAGAAAGTCAAAGAGAAAGTCTAAAAGACAAGTTCACTCTAAAAAAGCTTTGAGACTTCCTGATTAGTTGTAACAAAAGAATTACAGATTTGCTAATAGGTAATGAAAACTAAACTTCAGTATTTTTTCAAAATAGCATTTCTTTAAAATCACTGACTTATTTAAGGACTTAAAAACATAAATGATAGCCTTTTCAGAACAGCTCTGCAGGTGCAACCAGTGATTTAACACTTTTGGACACTTTCATCTTTTAAGAATTGGCACAATATACAAATGCCTTCTGGAAGTGGGATGAACTGATTACTTCTTTGTTTGCCTTATAATTTCCTAAAATACTGTCTAAGATATTATTTAAATCACTCCTGTACCTAAGGAGTTGGAGATTTAAGTGACTAAACCACACTTTTAATTTGCCAACTTTTTCTTTGGATAAAGTAAAATTTTAATGAGCAAGGGTCTTTGTTCTTAGCAAAGACAACAAGATTTTGTACTCCAGTCATTGCTACAAAAGCATGCTATCAATGAAGAATTAAGACCTCGTCACCTGACCCCACTGCTTTTCCTTAATTGTTCTAACACATCTTTGGAAGTGCAGTCATTTGGCTTTTGTTCAATTTAGCGTACCTGAAGATTTTAATTTAATGTAGCTAGCAAAAACTCCCAATAGAGTGAGAAACAGAGAACCAAGACATAAACTGACAAAAGATGAGAGAATCAAAGCCCAGCTAGTATTACATCCAAAATTCATTCCTTGACACCTCATCATAAAACCATACAGTGACAGCAAGTATGATGCAATCATATAAGGTTTTGAATCCTATATAAAAGGCAATGATGAAGTGTTTAATTAATATATTGGAATTAACTACTTAGACCATATTGATCAAACATTAATCAAAATTGTTTATAATAATAGGAGTTAGTTCCTTAAAATATACAAACTAAAACTGAAGGTGTACAGCAAATGATGTTCCTACTCCTTCCTTCTTGCTACAGTCTTTGAAGTCTTGCTACAGTCTTTGCTACAGCAACTTTGAAATGGTGTATGTAGGATGTCCACAGAATTCAGAAACATTCCCCTTGCTCTAGGACCTGGAAGACCAGTTCCTGTGGACTTCATGTACACAACAGGAGACCAAGTCCTCTTGTAATCCTGTATTCATCTACACTCTGCCCGCCCATTCCTGCCTCCACCCCCATCTCCAAATCCTTTTGTCATTTTATGACAGCAGTACCAGGTACTTCTAGAGATTAATGACTTGCTAGGGCTAATGGCCTACAGCAGTACCACAGGTTATCAGCTTCTTCCAGCTGCTCTTTAATCTCCAGACAATCCCCAGCACCTTCATCATTATTGGATAATTAGCATTAATGAAAACCATGCATACACAGTCAGAGGATAATACACCCTCAAGCTTGTATGTCAGAAATCCTTACTTAAAAAAAAAAAAGAAAAAGAAGGTATCCTGCATGAATAATATCTGCATTGTTAAATGAAAGATTATGTCCCCACCTACCCAAAGGCATGAGCATCAGTTAGAGACTAATGATCTGTAAAACTTTATGAAAGATAACATTACCACAGACTTCAGAGATTAAAAAAAGAAGTCAGTCTCACCACCTCCCTGCTTTATCTTCATTACTTTTCTCTACCCTTCTCAGCCCGTGCCCTACCTCTCCACCCAAGATATTCTCTACTTCTTGGCAAATAACTTATCCACCAATATTGGCCTTCAGAAATTTTAGGCATATAATTTTAACATTCATTGCTTTAAAGCAAGAAGATATAACCTCAAAAACTTCAGAAGGATCTGATGCAGTAAACTACTTTAAGATGTGACAGTTGTCTCCATATGTTACATATAATATTCACACTCTACTGGTCTATAGGGCAATTGCCTATTCCTGGCATTCTGCCAGGATTTATATAGATATGTGTGGTCTGCTCTCTTCTACTTACTCATCTACTAACTGAAGAGAAATAAAAAGTTCTATGTGTCCAAATTCACAACATTTTCACCCTTTGGTTTCATCACACCCCCAACCTGCTAAGCTTTCCAACAATATCATGCGTTGGAAAACAAAATTATATGAATCATTGGATCTAAATATTTCAAGAAAAAGGATGTGGAAATAAATATTTACTTTAACAATGTAAATATTGGTTAATGTTGTAAAGCATGCCAACTGCATTTTAATTCCCTGTTCACGGAATCAACAATTGTAAATCCAGTATCTCAACAGTTTCCTTCTGATTAAACCTCTTTCAAAAACTGCAAGTATAACTTGCTTTTTTTTTTTTCCCCCTAAAGAACATTAGTAGTCACATTGATGTATTTATTTCTTTACTACAAGGGTACAGCTCAAACTTCTTTTTCTAAGGAGCCTGGGATTTTTATCCTAGGTTCTGTAGGCTTGCACCTCCTGCCATGGCAATCCAACTACAACGAAAAGTCTTTTTTCTTTTGCCAACAGAAAGACAGGGGCAACTTCATTGAATCAACATAAACAAGGCTAAAATTGCTTCAAACTAAACCCTTTAGATCATTAATATTTCTAGGGGCTAGGACCAAAGAGCAACTCCTTAATTAAACTCAATTGTTCCAGTGGAAAGTTCTAAATTTTATGAGCTAGGAATCAAGTTCTCCTATGAGCACCACCATCTGCACCAAGTTTAATGTGCAGGGCCAGTGGTACTCTGCAAACTTTAAAAGGCTCATTTGTCCTGTTCCAACCTCTGTTCCAGCACTAAAAAATGAAAATGCAAGTTTCTGTGAAGGCTGTTTATTGTACTGAGCTAGAAAATACTATTCACGTCATCTGGTCAACAGAAGCAAACTCAATACATATTCTGAGAACTTTTTAACTAGCCTCACAAAATTTAAAAGAATGCATACAAAGATTTGGTATGACTAATTTTGTAGCAGAGTATTAAAATACTACTTTTAAGATATTTCATTCAAGTATACTATATACTAAATAGTTTCAGAATCATCTGCAATTAAAGTCAGCTAATCCTGCATTTATCTATGAAGGTTAAAATCCTTTGCACTTACTGGAATTTACAGAGAAGTGCTCTTAACATAAGAATCTATGATCATATGGATGGTCATACTGTTTCATACCAAGGTTTTCTATAGCCCAACATTCAGCCTCTAAATGTGGCTACAAGCAAATGTCTAATATAGAAGAAAATTAGGACAAACATAGATAAGAATTCCTGATTAATGTCTTCATAACATCCAGCTAGATTTCTCATGCCCGATTTGTTTTTCATACTTAGTGATCCTAGATGTATCTCTCCTCGAGGTGTTTGTCCAGTCTCTCATTTAACCAATGGAAACTTGCATCTGCAGTGGCCATTACAGAAGCACTCACAATGCATTATTCACTCCCTTTGGAAGTAATAAAATAAAATAAAACAAACAAAAAAAATCCTCACAGAAGCAGGACATCTGTTTAAATAAAGAACTAGGAGTGGTTGCAAGCTTTTACAATTTGAGAGCATTAGTATTCAAAGCTGAAGGACAAGAGTTCTCATAATTTATTTGCCCTGCATTCATTATTATTTCCAAAGGCAATAAGATGTTAATTTGGGGTTTATCTTGTCTTCTTAATTTCTTTATTCCAGAGACTAAGATCCAAAAGATGTCTCCTGAATTAGTGAAATATGTCTCATCTATAATTCAGCAACGGACTGGCCTCCACTGAGATTGGAAACAGGAGTCAGACTGGAGAAAACTGTGGACAAATTGCTGCCAACCCACATGGATATGCAAGAGTTAACGTTACCAGAGCCTTGCTTGGGATAGGACTCTTGCACATTTCAGGATTTCAGATTAATGTGATAAATCTGAGTAGAAAACACCAACCCACCCCCAAATTCTTTACATAAAAATGAAAAGTCTTCTGTATTCTTTAGCTGGCAATTTTAACAGCATTCTTTCATCCATTCAAAACATAGCAGAGACAGTGCCAGTCTATGTACAATGCTGACTGCCAGCAGGAGTCATACAAATATTTTTGTTCAGGCTACACTAGAGGACTAAATCTAGAAATCCTCACTAGATTTCCACCCACACCGTATACAGTCACGTCGTCTAACTCAAATGACTAATGCCTTGAAGTGTCATTCCAGATTGTATTGTCTTGCCTATGTCCTAAAGTTATATTTGCTTTAAGTTTCGGGTTTGGGGTTTCTGTGTTTTGGGTTTTTTTGTTGCTGTTTTTTACTGTCACACAACTTTCATGTAACATATCAATTCTGTTAAGTGTGTTCATGTTAAACACATTTCACTGAGGGAAACATAAAGAATAAACTAGAAGAATGAAGAAGAAACTCCTCACCAGAAGTAGGCAAGCTATGAGAAAGTCAGAAACAAAACTTGTATTCACAATATCATAAACTCTTCCTCCAATTTAAGAAATGCATTCAATTAAGAAACTGAGGAGCTTTCTTTTCTCTTTTCAGAAATTGTGTAACTTGAAAAAATTTACATCACATTTTTAAACAAAATAAACTTTGGGGTTTTTAGCTCTGCTATTATATGAATTCCTTCTTCAGATTTTTTCCCTAGTCTAGACAAATATTTTTCTTATGTAGAAAGCACAGTTGAAATGTATACACCACCCCCGCTATACACACAGCTAAATTAAGTCATCATATGAGTGGCTTCCCAGATGATTCTAAGGAGATACAGAACGCATCAGTGCAAATTAGCAAGCAATAATAATAAAAAAATTGGGGGGGGGGTGGGGCAAAGAGAGGAATAATTAACAAGGAAGGCTAGTCCATCAAAAGCTGTTATATAATATACGTGATCTGAAAGTAAATGAGCAAATCCATTCCTATCAGTATCAGTGATAACCACTACAAAATTATATTCTATCACACCTGATGTTCTCCCTTTTCACAGCTGTCTGATTTAAGCACATTTCTTACTAGAGTAGCTGACAGCAACAACTCTACCTAAAGTAATATGTGAAATGGTGCTACTATATCTGAAAGATGTTATCACTTCAGGAGTTGTTAGAGCAACGCACGTCCTTCTTTTGTTCCCACTGTATTTTATATTCTTTTTGTATTTGTCATATTTTATTTTGAATGTAACACCAAAAGTTTAGAAAGCTGTTGCCTACTCAACATTTCATGACAATACTGCTTGCACAGAATAATAAAGCTAATATCCTTTTGTTTTTTCCTCACCATTTCTATGCTTCATCATCTCTTTCTGGCTTTATCCACCATATTATCCTATCACAATTAATGTGTAAATGCAACTAGCACACAAAATAATTAATGTGGGATAGCACTTATATTACTCATACTGCACTGGCAAATGAATCTCCAGAGGGAAAGAAATTTTAAACAACCTTTAAAGGCATCTTACTACTTTTAAGGTTAAATGAATGCATTGACTACTAAGGAAAAGCATTATCTATAGAAAATTTGGAAAAACTGATTGCACTGTATAATTTATAGGCTGTATTTTAGACATATGCTTATTGCAGTTCATAACTTGTATCACCTCCCAAAAACCAATATCTTCCCAAAGATATCTTGCATCTTTGACGTGAATTTATTTGCAATAAAACAGGATGTTATTTACAAGATAAACAGAATTTTGATAGTATAAGTTCATAGAATATGTCAAGTTGGAAAGAACCCATAAGGATCATCAAGTCCAACTCCCTGCCCCTCACAGCACTACCTAAAACTAAATCATATGACTAAGAGCATTGCCCAGACACTCCTTGAAGTTATCTTCGGGGAAAAAAAAAAAAGTAACTGGGAAAAGAAAGTACAGACAGTAATGGTAAAACTGTACATACTCAAATGTTTTAATAGATTTAAGTTTCAGAACAAAATCATAGCTGTGGCTAGGTATGAAAGGATCACAGACACAGTTTTCCAAAAGAAACGGGATTATTTTTGGTTTACTTCAAAAAAGGACTTTTTTCTAATGAAAATAACCTAGAAATTTCTAACCATTATGCCTCAGTCTAGTAAGCAATTAAGTATTCATTAGTTTCTCCAAGATAATTTCATATTCACACACAACCTTAAAATGAGAATAAGGAGAAAGAGATAAAAGAAGCCACACCAGATCTTCCTGATATAGCACAGCTTTGTGTACTCAGCTTCCACTTGTATTAGCCTATGCCTAGATAACCAAGCACTTGGAATGCACTTCCAATTGCTTCAAAAGGAATTATACTTCCAAGAACTTTCAGTACAGCTCAAATTTGTCTGTTCACTGTCTGTCTTTTTTTTTCTTGGGTCCCTCTAACAGAAATTAGTGTACTTTCAAAGTCATATTGTTTCTCAGTTGCTATTTGCATCATCATATTAAGCTAATATTTCCCAAATGGCAAGAATGTGAAAAACCTCGGGAAAATGAGCAAAATAAGCCATAGAGCACAGTAAACACTCGCTCAACTTGTGAGAGATGATTAATAACAGACTTTCAGAAGCTTGGATGTGGTGTTTTTTGTTTGGGTTGTGGGGTTTTTTGTTGCTATGGGGTTTTTTTGTTTCTTTGTGGTTTTTTTTTTTTTTTAAATTTCCAAGTCATAGAAGTAGGCCAGCTGTGTTAAACAGAACTTAAACTATCATACCTGTAACACCTAGTTTTACTTATTAACAAGGACTACTTTATGGATTCTCTCTGCCAGTCCTTCAATACCATGGTAAGTATTCATAATAATATAGCCGTCTGAAACAGTTTCACAATACTTTTAGAAGCAAGGAAGCTTCCAACTTCAGCCAATATTAGCCATATAATTTGTGTCTCTGACTTGTAAGAATCTCTTTTTGTGGAAGAGTTTAATATACCCATAAAGTTACATTTTATTCCCCCCCTTGGAGAAGTAAGGACTTCATGTAGAAACAAAAAACTAAGCATTATTCTGTCTTTGTCCTAAATGTGTGTATACTCTAGTCTTCCTGCTGAAAACAATTTAAGCGTGGAACTTCCACAAAAGCAAGTAACCAGAATTGTTTAATTTTCATTTCTCAGAGAATGAGGATTCATCTTTGATTCACCTGGTTCTGTCTTTCAGGAATACTATGGTCCATTTGCTGAAAAAGCATTTATACTTATTCACAAGTGTAAGAAGACTAGAAGAAAGTACCTGCCAACAGTGTCAGAATCAGTTATGTCTGCAGGTGTAATTAGAAAAAAAAAATATTTTTTTTTTGCCTACCAAGGGACTGGAAGAAAACTTTATTAGACCACACAGCTCTAGATAAGGACAGAATACTCTTATCTTCTCCTGTTCTCTCATCAATGATACAGAAACCTTGTTGGAGACAGATTCAAATGTTTGTGAAATATTAGGTGATGCTTGTTGTATGCAGCTCTTTAGAGATATTGTGCAGTTACTGCACTAATATGTATACATACATATTAGAGTCATAGATATGTATATATACTAAAAAGTCAAGAATTCGTGCCAAGAAATTGTCTTACACAGGTAGAAGGTCTTACAACAGTCATTTAGGGTTCAAAGAATAAAAGAAGTTAGTTCCTGAGATCACTTGCGGCAAGGATGCTGAGACTGTGAGCAAAGGAGATGGGACTATGGCATGACTTAAATCTTCTCTATGTTTTGAATCAAGGATATGACAGGGTTAACTTGTTTATACCTAAATAATATAAAATCATGTGAGTCTGCAGAGATAAGATCTTACAGTAGACACAGCAATCGAAGCTGAGAGCAATGGAAGAATGTGGGCTTTGTAAGACAAATAAATCAGGGATGCTGCACGTTCTAGCCTGAGGCTGCATATTATAAGCTATATAAAAGTATAGGAGCTGCCCTCCCCTCTCAGCCCGAGTGAGAAATTGTCAGTTGGAAAGAGATGGCATTTTTTTCCCTTGAAAGAAACTTGAAACTTACCAACTCATCCTTTCCCCCAACTGTTACATGTTCCATAGTTTTGACATCTATCCACCAGCTATTAAAAAAAATAAGATCTTAGCCACACCTGAGTCTAATCTCTCTGCTACCTCATCTCTAGGACTAAAACACATAGATGTGAAATAATTGTAAAAAACAGCATACTAACATATTTAAGCAAAAAAAAACAAATCAAAACAAACAAAAAAACCCACATCCCCCCAATTCTCTAACCCTCTTCTTTGAGGGAGCCAGGTAAGATTAAAAGCTTCTTCAACAGACTAGATATGAAGCAGGAAGTGTATTAATCATGTTCAATCTATTTTTTTTATTTTTTTAAGAGGTTTTGGGTATAAGCACAGTCTGGAAAGCTGGCAGAAGTCCCAGATTTTGCCTACATTGCCCCCCCAAGCCTTTCCCCTCAAACTGTGAAAATAACAAAATAATTATGCCAGTTGCATAACTTTGATCCCCTACTTCACCACCAGCATTTATGACTGTGGATTTAAGAAACTTCTAAGAAGGCCCACAAGAGATATTTTTATTTTTCTTAGGAAAGGGAAAATTGCTTTGCTTCATTTTATATTTTTTAGTTATCTCTCTCAATTTTTTTTTTGGTCAAAATCTATAGAAAAAAAAAAGTTAAAAAGCACATCCCTGAATTGTAAAACTTCAAAAAACATGTGATATCCATAGGGAAAAAAAAAATAATCATGTCTCTGTATTTCAAGCCTTGGACTGGAGTCTGGAACAGTTTATCAGAAGGAAAATACTTGTATGACAACAGAAAGATACAGCCCTTGGCCTTCTATGTACACTCTTCAGAGACTCCAAACACTTAAATATTCCTAATGAAAACCTGATTCACTGCTATACTAATTTACACATTCACATGGTGTGACTTAACATACTGGCAAATTTATAGTTGTTCATTTCAAGAGTAACACAGTTGCAGATTAAGCTGACATTATTAGACACACACAAGTCTACATTGGAAAAAACATAGCTAAGATTGCAAAGTTGAGTACTCTAAATTTGGGAAATGACAGAATTCGCTCTGCGAGGACTTATTTGAGTCATCTTCTGCATACGCATTATGACAAAATCTTTTGTCGTGTACCCCGTAAGCCTACCCTCACACAAGACCTTTGCTTCAATGAGCAAAAAGGACGGAAGGTGTTCCCATTGTGAGAATCTACATAATATTTTATTTCACCTTCACAGTTCAGAGGATGGCCTTTTCAGCAACACATTCCTTACATAACTTGTACAACCCAAGCCACCCTTTATGTACAAAGGAGACAGTAATGTACTGATTCAAAACAGAGAATTGAGAGATAAGGAAATTCAGGTCGGAAACATCTCCTTTCTTGTATCAGTTTGAAATGCCTGTCAGAGCATCCAATAATGAAAGAACAGTTGGTAAGGTCAAAATCCACTGAGTGCAAGTACAGCTGTGGAGTTTGGGACTTCTGCCAGTCAGATTCTGAGGAATCAAGTCAGACACCGAGGAAACATTTGCACAGTTATCACACAAGATCTCTTTGGCATAGATACTCCTACAGAACAGCACTCAATTATTTTTGTCTTGTCCTTTTGCCTTCTGAAATCCCTTGCTTAAACATGAAAAGTTTCCCTCATTCTAACTTATTTTCATGCAAAACTCTTAGCAACACATCCTGTGTAACTACATTAAAGATGGGGAAGAATACTCTACTAGATGACCAGTGGACTTTATAACCAGCCTTAATCTCTCCTTAAAAGCACACCACCTAGGTGTGCTTCACCCAGATACTGCAGAAACATTGTTCTAGATGTGGGTTTGCCTGACAGATAATCCCACTGGGCTTCTCTTAGCAGTACAGGGAGATGAGTCACACGTTGTCTAATATGGACTGATGCCAAAAAATAACAGTGAGACTGAGGAACTTGCTGTTCTAATTCAGACTACGGAAGGGCAGGGACTTGAGAGGGGACAGACTTTTCTACCTTTTCTTTCCAATGCTTATTCTTGCAGCACCTATTCTGATCCTGGTCCTTTCCTAGTTCTACCTAAATTCTCCACACCAGCCCCACTCTCTTCATGGGCTGGAGCCACTGTCTCATTTCCATCCCACTCCATTGTGCAGCGTGGCCTCCTCTCACTCCTCAAGATGCACCATTACAGTTCTCTTGACATATCCCGGATTCCTTTCTGGTTTCTTCACCCTTTCTTCCAAATCAAGCTTCTGCTTTTTTTCTTTACAGCCCACACTTCTAAATAATTACCTTTCCTTTTAAAGGCATTCAATTTTGTAATCTCAGATTCTTGTCCCTTCCCTATCTAGTAAGCGCTAGCTTCTTCTCATTATCTGATCTATCCCATCAAATCTCAATCTCGACTTTCTTTTCTGTAAGGACACAGTATCAACCAGTTCTAGTATTCCCAAATGGCTCCAAGCCATCACTTTCTATTCTTGCCTAACTTCCACCTCCAAACACCCTGTCTATCACTGTCCAGGCACTATCCAGCATTAAGTCTCAATCTTCTTGCCAGTCAGAGTTTCACTGCCTCTCTCCATCAAGTTCTGAGCCCATTTTTCTACTAATATTAGGTCCAAATCACCCTCTACAACTGATGAGGCAATTTTTTTTTTTTTTTTTTTGCTTGGTACTATCATCTTCACCTCACATGTAGCATACTGCATGTGAGACATAGCAGAAGCACAGAACTGGACCCAGCACAATCTGAAACAACCTCAAGCTGTAATTATAAGGAAAATCCTGTGCAGTCTCAGGCTGGAATAAGCTCATTTGGTTGGAAACTTCAGGGTAAGTACTTGCAAAATTCAACCAAGCATTTACTAAGAGCTTGTAAAATGTGGTTTTCAAAAGCTCATATCTTGGTCAAACTGGGGTGTTTCAGAGAGTCCTGGGAAAATACAACTATACAGGTCACACTTTTAAATAGATGCATACTTGTGCTCTCCACAATGATGATAGCATTTTCCAAATAAAGAGTCACCAGTTTTTGTTTTGTTTCCTCTCCTCATTCCCACAATGGGTAAAAACAACTATCTTTTCTCATCCTGAGAATGTGCTGAAGCAAATAAATAAAAAAAATCTCAAAATTATTCAGGCTCAGTTAGACCTTTGATGTAGAAAAGGTCAGTCCAAAAGTTAATCTACACCTAAATTCAGGTTTGTAAAGAAGGTATTGTAAACAGAAACTATGAGAAAATACACTAATAAACCACTTAGTACTGTAGTACACTCTAGTAGAACATGTAGGTTACTTTAGCATAAAGATATTTTTGTCATTTGATTATGAAAACAGTGACTCTGCTTCAGCCACCTTTCTGTATTCTACCTAATCTCAAAGATTTCTGTACTCTACCTCACATTAAACACTTTAATGTGTCATCCATTATCATATCCTGATTTACAGACATCTGACACATAGAAATTTATTTTTCTGACCAGTTAAAAAAAGGCCCCTCTTTTTTTCCTAAGTCTATTACTTTTCCCACTTCTCTTGCACACACACCTAACTAGAACGTACAATAGTGCCACAGGCAAGGTTATAAATGAAACTATCCCTTGGTAGACTAAGTCTTGGAAGAATAATAACCTATACACTGAATTCAAATATTTTCAAAGGACACTTAGCTCCTCTGTTATGGGTAGTGTTACAGTTTATACATCCTGCCACCTGATGAGCCAAATAAAAGTGAAGCAGCTTACAAGTCTCTTGCTATCTACCAACACGTTAAACACATTATGTCCCTCAGCATGAGTTTTTCCTTTAAGAACAAGAGAAGGAAACCTGTGATTTTTCCATTTGCTCTTTGTAGATAGGTTGGAGGTTTTTTATTATTCATGGTACTATGCTAGTCTCTGCTGACTCTTAAAACATCTGGGCCACTGTTTAAAATTCCTGGAGTGCAATGATATCAACCCATGTTGATAATCGGAGGACCGTCAATCAAGTACCTACAAGGCAACCAATGGTAAACAAGAAAACATACAAAAGGACAACAGATGAATTCTTCCCTATCCCAATTCTCAGAAGCCATTAGAATTAATTCTTTTTGTCTTAGATTTGAAATTCAAATTCCAGTGATAATTCATTAAACATTTGTAATTATATGAAACCTGAGACAATCAAGTGATTCTGTGTAATAAATCATACTAAAGACAAACCACAAAGAGCTGAATGAGCCATGTACATTCTGGGTCATAACTCTCTCTTATCTGTTTCTTCAAGTTACACATTTCCCCAATAGCACCAATAATTAAAGATCCACTGTTACCAGAAATCCTCACCATGACTGGGGAAAAAAAAATTATCAAAAAATAATTGCATGAGACATCATCAAAACCAGCCCTGGCTTACTTAGGAGAGTTGCCCTATATTCAAATATTACGTGAATTCTACAACAGCAGCTTAAGTTTACATCTATTACCTTAGAACAGGAGACAGAAAGTAAGTGGACTTCTGGATTCCTAGATTCTATCACTCTTTCAGATATGCAGGAATATGTTTTGAGGTTATACCAGAAAGTAACAGGATTAATCATATAAATGATGCCAAATCATTAAATGAAACAGTATAATGGTGCGACATATGCAAAGCCACCAACATAGAGAGAGGAGACAAAGGATTTGGTGCTTGTGATAAATGAGAAGGGCAACTGGAAAGGAAGTAGAAGTGTAAAGGGCGGAAAAAAATTGGGAATTTTCATTTTCCTGAACAATATACCAGATGTAGAAGACATGTTATTTTCTGTAGCAATCCTGGGGGGAAAAAAAACCCAAACTATAAAATGAAAGATGTGTACTTGTCCTGGTTCGAGGTAAAACAGAACCAATTTTGTTCAGTAACTTCGCTTCTTAGCTGGGCCTCTTCTAACTACTGAAATTAACAGCATATTGTGCAGACAACGTTCACTTTCTCAGAGTGATAAGACCAATGTTTATTGTTGATGCCCAGGCATGAGATGCAGAGAGGCTCTTGCTTATACTTATTACTATAACCCCCAAGGCCAACCAACTTTGTTATTTGCCCCGTTGGAAGGTCGGAAGCGGAAAAGCATAGTGGGGTCCCACCTGCAGGGAGGAGCGGACAGGACAGGGGACCCAAAACTGACCAACAGGGTATTCCATCCCATCTGCCTCATGCTCAGTATAAAAGCTGATGGATCAAAGGGTCAGCTCTCTCTTCCTTCAGTGGCTGATGTCTGAGGAGGACTCTGTTCGTCTGCCTGTGACCCCGATCCTGAATCCAGATCCGGAATCCAGTTCCCGTCCGTCACTGAGTCCAATCTGGGACTGGCCCAGTGCCAGCTGGTGTCGTCATTGTCATCTTGGGAGCTTGATATGGTTTTGTATATATTTTTCATTATTTCTTTCTTCTTATTTTAGTATTAATATTTCATTAAAATAGTTTAGTTCCTTCTAAACTCATAAGTCTCTTTTTCCTCCTCTGCCTCTCTCTTTGAAGAGGGGTAGAGGGGAGCATCTGTTGGTCCCATCTGGGGTCCCCCAGGTCCCCAGTAGCCGATTTGGCCTAAACCACGACAGTACTGTACAAAAGGCTGAAACCACATATGGTATTGATAGATTTTATCACAGCCTTCCATCAGTCCTGGAACTAGATACTAAACAACTAGACTGTAACATTCCCTGTTTATGTCTGTCTTCAGATGAAATTATTTTCATAAATATTGAGGAATTCAAATTAATAGATGAATCAGATGAGACAATTATCTACTGTAAAAACCTCAAACAACTATGAAAAACAGAAAGTGCTTGTTCTCTGCTATATAGATAAAACAGTTTCAAGCTATTTGCTTTTTCCATCATTTAAACTTTCTCCCTCTCAGTTTTATCCGAGAAGACTGTTACTGTGACTCAGTGGTGCAGTTGTATGAAACCATATGCTCAGAAGACTGAGGGCTGCTTAAGCCTGTCAACAGCCAGACATATCACTGCTGACATCTGCACCAGTTGTCAAACCAATGACTATGAATGTCACTGGTCATTAGACTTATTTTCAGTCATCCAGCTATAGCGACACGACCCGTAACTCTTTTCTGCTACTGCGGGACACAAGGACCAATACTCTGACTCATCTAATTTGAGAAATAGTAGAATGTGGATAATATCCTCAGTTGCTATGACAGCATTCCAGGCAGCGTGTGATCCCAGATCCACAAAGCCCGATAAAAGGACAAACAGAGTCCAAGCTCTAAAAGATACAGAAAGTGCTTTTGTTTTACTTTTTAATACACATTTCTAAATGGGAAAAGAGGTCAAGCTGCATGAGCTTAGTAATAATCACCTTCATAAAATATACTTTCTCCTAGGGTTATTTCCCATATAAGCAAGAGGAAAAGTGAGAAGTCACAGACATAGGCAGCTGGAAAGCACAAGACCAACCGCCGGTCCCTAAATTCATAGGAACTGCTGTTGTGATCATTCCTGGAAGGAGCAAGGGAAATATTTCCTTGCCCTATTTCCTAATTGATCGTATGGGATCTACCCCAAAATCAGGTCAGAAGTCATGCACTAACAAGCATTACTTTCCAATCATAATATAAAATGCAATCATCTAAATTGTAAATCCAATACTCTGTCTTCCAGTTCTGCAAATACTCTCCAATACACTTTGCAATACTGAGTGGGAGCATCTCTCCTTTTCCATGAACACCATATGTTGTATTTCAACCTTTCTTTTCAATGCTACCTCACTAACCTTGCAAGAGTTCATTTGTTCTTAAAATAAAACAAATGGCATTTGGTTATTTATTCAAAAAAAATGTAGTAATTTCTATCCTAGCACTTGACAGAAATTTCTATTGCATAAATACAAATCTTATTTCAATCATTTAGCATAGAAAATGTACTAAATTATTGATATTGACATAAATTATTACCTCTAACTATATAACAATATCTATGTGTACAGTACTTTATACAGAACAAACTTTATGTTTAAAGATCTTACTTAATAGTCTTTTCCTAATGATATCACCAAGAGTGACACAGCCTAATCAGGGCAGATGACATTACCAAACTATCCTCTCAAAGGAAACCAATCTTATATATGAGCATTTCTATTGCAGTCTTCAGGCCACAGCTTAAACAGTTTGTGGCACCGTAATCTGCAGCATGACCATTCATCCAATTACCACTGAAATGGTGATATTAATCTGCTCATAAAGGGCAAGT
This sequence comes from Anarhynchus alexandrinus, assembly GCA_008711295.1. Classification (NCBI taxonomy): domain Eukaryota; kingdom Metazoa; phylum Chordata; class Aves; order Charadriiformes; family Charadriidae; genus Anarhynchus; species Anarhynchus alexandrinus. The sequence goes on along the minus strand of VUYV01000070.1, from coordinate 2,347,504 downwards.
TAAGGGTCAATTGCCAGCAGAAGAAAATACTTGGTATGGATAATGTGTTACAGACCTGGTTTCAGCTGCTCTTGCCGATTTCAGCAGTCTGCACGATTTGACTTCATTTTTGAGTGGATAAAAACACAAAACCCAAAACTGGGTCAAATCACATCTGCGTATTACCTGTGATGAATATCTTCAGGATCGCTAATGGCATGAGATAGTCTCGCACTCTGCTCTATCTGGCACATTCCAGCAGTGCGGACTCCCAGCCTGACACATCACCGCATGACACACGACTCCACTGACAAATCACTCGTGCCCCGAGACCTTGACCAGGCCCTCCCTTAATAATTCACATTCACAGAAGCATCTGATCTCCCCTTGTGTTCAACATTTAGAATTGCTATGATAATTTTGGTTTACAGTTTAAATCTTTGGAGACTGTCTGACAGGCAGTAATACAATATTTGCCAGGGAGCTTTTGAAACACACACACAAACACGTGCATACACTTTTTCTTAGAAAGCAGAGAAGATACAGCTTCTTAGGAAAAAAAAAAAAAAAAAACAAACATATTGGGGGGGAGGGGTAATGTCTTTGTGACAAGGTAGCCCCAGGAAACTCAATTTCCATTCGTCTTTTTCTTTTATAAGCCATGATTCAGGCTCAGTACTTGCCAGGCAGAAAGTACACACTTTCAAAAATGAGCCTCAAATAAGTTTTCCTGCTCCTCATTGTATACTTTTATTGCCTGCTCCTTAGTGCATAAATGGGAGTGTGGCAAAGAATCACTGAATGCCTCAGCTAGTACCACTTTTTACTTCTCTTCTTGACTGTGAGAAAGGCCAACAGACCTTTCTGAACTGCTCAGTCTGCTTCTCTTCAGAGAAAGCAAGCTGTAACCCACACTAACTTTCACCAAATAAACATTATTTATACAAACCAATGACATCCATAATAAAGAGTTGTATTCCCTAAATGACATTACAATGATTTTTTTTATTTTTCTATGAATTACAATAAAACACAAATATTAAAAGCATTATGGAAAAATCATGCCCCCCCCAAGTCAGTCATATCAACTACATTTGTTAAAGTACAGCATAGTTTTCAACATCCATTTTCTGTCCGACAGGCAGTGTCACTTTAAATGCTATCTGAAAGTATTTATTATTGTTCTAAAACGTATCTGTTATAGTAAGATTTTGATTAAACTTAACTGACATTCATTTTCCATTAAAGACTTAACACAAACTAGATTTGAAAATCTAAAATTTTGATTAAATGTTTTTGTTATGATTATACGGTAATATCTTATTGCTCACAATCTTATTAACTTAATTTGCTTCTTTCATTTAGCTTTCCAAAGCTACAGACTAGGGAGACATCTTACTGCTGTTCCTGTACAATCATAAATCATGTGAACTGGTATTTAAGATTCCCATGCACTGCTCTTTCCAAATTCTGCATCTCCATAGACAATTTTAGAGGCATAATTACCTTTAATTACTTGCACTGGCAAATATAAACTTCAGCAAAATTACTCAGTTACCTTTTCTAGTTATGTACCAGCTCAAACAATTGTTTTTATTTTGTGGTTGCACACTGCCTTAAGTTATTTCTACTATTCATCTCACCCTTTACTTCAAAGTATTTTTTTGTAATTGTAAATCTGCCAAATTGTAAGAGTAATAGAACATTGTAATAAATAATCACATAATCTATAGGCCTTTCAATCTTTATAATTGACAGCATATTTTTACTTTGTGAATCAGAAAATAAGCATTTTATGATTTATTAGCAAATAGAGGGGAGAACCTGCTTTATTTTCAGCAAAAAACGTATATTGATTGATTGATATTTATGCTTTGGTTTTAAAAATTAATAAAGGCTTCCCTTGCAAAGGCTCTTATTCTCCTCTACTTTCTCATCCTGCACTTTAGAGGTTTTCTGTCCCCTAAACATGCTGAGTTACCAACTATATCCCATCTTCTCAAAGCCTGTGCTTTGACCAAGAGCATAGAAGACAAGAAGAAAAAACTGCAGCTTTAATGGGGAAAATTTATGACATAGAGAATAAACTACAAATAAGTAAATTGTGGATACACATTCATAACCAGCATTTCAATTTAACATCTTTATTATTTCTATGATATAAGATCACAGAAACTATGCTTTACATTTATACAAGCTAAGCTACTTTGTTGTCCATTCAGTCACTACATAATTAGATATTTTGTTCTCAAATATATTTTGGGACTTAGTACTGTTTTCCTATCAAACTTATTATAAAAAAAAATCCCTTTACAGTCAATTCTAAATACAATAACCTTCTTCTAAACACACCACTGGAGTCAAAATAAAATTTAAGCGTACTACTTGATATTGCAGGTTACAGTTAGTAGCTCTAAAACATTAGCATTTCCTTTGGATTGATTAGCTAGGCTTTATTTTAAGGGTTGTCCTGTACTAGAAACTGAGGGAGTGCCTACATAACTGCCTTAAAACCTCCTTTAGTTCAAATAACTAATACATGTCTGAGAGGTGCAAATTATTAGTGAGAAACCTGTATTATTGTATGAGGTTATTATCTAGTGAACTACTAATGGAGGTTAGGTATTTGTAAAATTTTCATGTTATGACCCAAAGAAACTTAAAAAAAACTAGTGTAAGTGTTACAAAAAACAAACTGAAGTATTAGGCACCTCAACGATGAAAAGAAGCATTGCTCTATGATGTGTGTTACTGTATGGTTTACAACTGAGTAATTATGTGTTTGAAAGTACATACCTTAATATTGTCTTTGATTTGTTTTGTCCTTGTGCATCTTTTAAGGCACAATATCTAAATTGGGGGAGCAATTCCTAAAGAAATATCATCAATCATTTTAAAGACATACTTTCAATTTTTACTGGGTAGGAACACAGCCTTTCCAGAAAGATGCTGCATAACTGTATTTAATTTGCAATAGAACAGTTTTTGAAGGGTTATCTGCTTGTTTGTTTGCTGGTCTACTCCTGTGAAGATTTCAGCTATAAACATCAACCTTCTTCAGGTATAATTTGCTACATTCAGGTGTACAGCTTCAGATAGCATTACGAAAAAGTTTATTAATCATACACCATAGTCTGAAGTACAGATTTTGTGTTTGGTTGTGTTGACAGGAGTGAGTGTTTTAGCTGGCTGCCTATAGATAGTCTGATTTTCACCTCCATATGTTGGAGAAAGAACCCTTCAGCATCCCAGGGCCCACCCTTCCAAGCTCCACTCAGCTTCATTTCTCAACTTTTCTTTTCTGCTTTGGTTTCATGTTCTTACTGTCATTAGAAACATTTTCCCCATCTTGTACTTCCTTGCTTGTATTTCTGTTCTCTGAAGCGAGCTGCTTCTGTTTTCTGCTGTTGCTCTTAGCATGTCTCAAAGGCTTATGATGCCTACAGTGAATCTGAAAGCTGAGTTTTTCCCCAGTTACATGTTCTTGGTTTTTTTGCTACGTCGCTAAGCAGGGAAACTGAGCTTCTACTTATTAGTGCCAGTCCTGTGGTTTGTATGTGTGAATAATCTTGAAATGCAGACATGTTCAAGAGTGGCATTCCTTTTGTTTTCTGTTACGCTTATTCCTTCTCTCACTTCTTGCACAATCATTAAACAACTGAGTAAGCCTGGTGAGAGCAGAAAGCAGTGGGTACACTTACATCTCAGCCTATGCTGCTACACAGCGCTCCTGTGACACAGGACCACAGAAAGTCTGAGTCTGGAAGGCACCTCTACAGATCATCCAGTCCAACCCCCTACTCCAAGCAGGTTGCTCAGGACCATGTCTAGCCAAGTTTTTAATACAGAATCATAGAATTAGTGAGGTTGGAAGGGACCTTTAAGATCATCAAGTCCAACCGTTAACCTACCCTGAAGAGAGAGGAAAAAAAAAAAAAAAACCCAAAAAACAAACAAACAAACAAACAAACAAAAAAAACCACAAAAAAACCCCACACCACACCACAAAAAAAAAAACCAAAAAAACAACCAAAAAACACCCCAAAACAAACCACCACCCACCCACTTCTAAACCATGTCCCTAAGCACCTCATCTACCCTTTTCTTAAACACCTCCAGGGATGGTGAATCCACCACCTCTCTGGGCAGCCTATTCCAATGTTTAATAACCCTTTCAGTGAAAAAATACTTCCTAATATCCAATCTAAACCTGCCCTGACATAACTTGAACCCGTTTCCTCTCGTCCTATCACTTGTCACCAGGGAGAAGAGGTCAGCCCCCATCTCTCTAAAACCTCCTTTCAGGTAGTTGTAGAGAGTGATAAGGGCTCCCCTCAGCCTCCTCTTCTCCAGGCTAAACAAGCAAACATATCTCCAAGGCTGCAGACTCCACAACCCCCCTGGGCAACCTGTGCCAAACTTTCACCACCTTCCCGCTAAAAAAAAGCTTCCTTTTACTTTTATGTAGAACCACCTGTGTTTCAGTTTGTGCCCATCACCCTGTCACTGGGCACCACTGAGCAGGGTCTGGCTCTGTCATCTTTACTCCCTCCCCCATGTTTATGCACATGGAAAAGATCTCCTTGAGAGTCCCCTAGCATGAGCCATCTCAGTTCTCTCAGCCTCTTCTCATATCACACATGCTCTGGTCCCTGAATAATTTTCATGGCCCTTTCCTGAACACGCAGTAAGTATGTCCCCACTTAGCATACTGGGGAGTGCAGTACTGGACACAGAGCAGCCCTGGAAAGGCTGCATCTACAGCGATTAGAGGGGAAGCATCACCTACCTCAGCCTGCTGGCGATGACCTTTGACTCCATAGCAATCACCAGAAAACAGACAGAAAATCTCTGTTGTTGCTCTCCTCATACTTCATTCAAGGGTTTTAAATATGATTCAATTGATAGTTTTACTTTGTCCTTCAGAACTTTGCTACTGCATTGCGTTACCCTCACTATCACTTCTAAACTGGAGAATTCAACATATTCATTTAGTTCTAGAGTTTTATCAATGTTTAGGATGCAAGGGTGATAATAATAAGAGTTAATTCACAAGATTAGGAAAACAGCATATGCAGACTGTAGACTCTGCAATCCTGGAATTTAAACCCAAATGCAACCAAATACAAACATTTCCTATCAAACACAATTAATTAAAAATATTCTCAATTAATCAACATATTTTAACTTTGCCCTTTGACTATTTTTTCATCAAAATATAAACCCAAGCAAAAATTAAAAGATATTTCAAGATAAATAAATATTTTCTTCTGAAAATATTGAAACAAAACTCTAACATTCTTCTACATTTCTCAAAACAAAATTGAAACATTCATCAGGTAAATTCTGACTGCAACTAAATGACACTTCTAAAACAATAATTTCATATCTGTAAATTTAAAACCAGCTGTTATCCCTGGATTTCCATTTATTCTTGGTAGAACTAAAGGCAAATAATTAAGAATCAGACTCTCATCTGGTACAAATTAGCAAAATTCCATGAGAATGAATATAAATGCAAACAAGCAAGCAAACAATAACTTAGGATCTAGCTATTAACTTTGATTAAAACTGCTCTGTTTGGCAGTTTATCATCCAGCCAATTATCTGGAAAATTAATTACTTCCTGAAAATCATATTGTAGATCCTTTGATATAAAATGTAAAAAATTGACAGAATTATTTTATCTCCTTTCTGCAGTATGTATCACTTTAATTACTATCTATTTTTAAATCCATTCTTATCACTTCACAGATTTTGTCATTTCTCACAACATCTGAAAGAATCCTAGGATTCTGGGGCTTCTGACTCAAACCTGGTCTTTAAAAACACTAGCTTCACCCTGAAGAGTACACACTTCAGGTTTTTAAAAGGCAATCAGAAAACGAATACCCCATTCATCCTATCCAGCCATCTGAGCAAGATATATAATGAGCTAGATAACAGAACAACACCACTACTCTGGACTGTAAAGCTGCTTAACTCATTTAGGACCAAATTGCTATCAATTATCCCCATCAGTGCTCATATGAGAATTAAAAATATTGTGTACATTACTAATAAAGTCCTTATAAAAATCAAGGTCTCATAACAAATTCTACAAAGATTAAAGTCTTGTCACATCCTTAAAGGTGTTATTCCCACATTTAAAGTGTGAAAGAATAATGCACAGACTGAATAGCCACCTAATTTTTACATGTGCTCTGAACAGAGCTAGTTGTAGTGCAGATGGTTAGCATCTTTGCAGATACATCTGACTTGATAGTTTTCTTAAGACTAAAAAGGGAAATCACAACCAGTAAGGAAACAAGCTTGTTTAGATTTGCTACTATCTGTAGAGTAATTGAACCAGATATTATAGCAACAACAACAAAAACCACAAGGCATTAAATTCAAGAAAATCTCACTCATTGAGAATGCAAATTGCTTTTTCATTTCCTGACCTTATAGTGCAAGAGGATGAGCACTGCAAGTAGATTACCATACCATAATCTCATGGAATTAGATAGGTTAAACACCCAATTACAAACACTCTGCATGGCAAAAGACTAAAGAGGAAATGTGCTGAGTACTCTGAAAGTACGAAGCTGACTTTTTAGACACCGCAAGAAAAAGAAAGCTATAGAATTTTTGGTTACAAAGCTAATACATAATTTTAAAATATATGCATATCTTAAGTAAAATGACTTTCTGACATCAAATGCCTGCCTGGTAGATGTTACATTAGTCTTCAATTACACTTAAACATACACAAATTATGCACACACACCCCTTCATTCTAAAGACCTTTTCAAACAGCCTTGTTTCGCATGCACCAAGTGTGTATGTCTGATGGTAACACATTTTTTTTTCTGTGTTACTTCGCAAGAAGACTACTCATGAGCATCACTGCACTGGGTCTGGCTAAAATGGAGTTAATCTTCTTTTGGATTTGTGACTAAAGCAGCATTGATAACACACCAGTGTTTTGGCTACTGCTGAGCAGTGCAAGCACTGAATCAACTCTTTTCCCCACTCATCCCCTCAGCAAGTAGACTGGGGGTGAGCAAGAAGCTGGGAGGGGACACAGCTAGGACAGTTGACCCCAACTGACTAAAGGGATATCCCATACCACACAACATGAAGAACTGGGCAGGGGCTGTTGGCCTAGGAGGTAGCCATTGCTCAGAGACTAGCTGGGCATCGACCTAGTTGTGGGAGGTGGTGAGCAACTGCCTACACATCACTTGTATAATAAGTAATTTAGCAAAATAATTTTGCTTCAGCTAAAACAGATATGTGCTTACTATGGCTTCAGCTAAAGATAGGTATGTGCTTGCTATGCGTTTGGAAAAGGGATAGTGTTAGATAGGATATCAGATGAAAGCAACAGTTGGAAGTACCGAACGTCGCAAAACAAAGGATGGTGTGGTTAGATAAGATAACCACAAAAGTGTAAGGAATGGAGAAGCTACAAGAAGGACATGGTGATAAAGACCTCGAGCTTCCCTTCAATGACCACCAGGAAGACCCCTGAGGAAGCATATCGCCTGCGCCACTAGAAGGGAAGGGGGCATGTTCGGGAGTGGGTGGCATTCCAAGAACTCATTGATTATGTAATTGGGGGGTGGGTTGCATTCCAAGAACTCATTGATTATGCAAACTATGTTCCAAGAAAAAACATGAATAATTATGAGAAATATGAAATAAAAACGAGCGTTTGTAAAGGAAAAATGAGCCACAGGAGGAGAAATCCCCTGTGTAACTCCCAGCGCTGTAATAAATATTCTTTGCTCCACTGAATTTTCCCCTGACTAAAATTCAATACAGTGAGCGTTTCTCACACTTGTGTTCCCCTCTCCAACCCCCATTCCTTATTTAGACTGTCTTTATCTTGACCCACAAGTTTTCTTGCTTTTGCTCTTCTTTACTCTCCCTTGTCCCACAGGGCAGGACAGTCAAATGTGTGAGCAGCTGTGCGGTGCTTAGCTGCTGGTGGGGTCAACTCATCACAGCCCCCTAGAAACATATTGCCCTTGTGCAATTCTTCCCTATTTTTCCAAATCAGTCATTGTTTTGTAGCCTCTGCAAATGTTGACTGATCACGGAACTTCACAGTACAACCTATGGATGACTGCAGTCCACAAGTTGAGCTTTAGCTTAAGCTCCAAGTCACATGTATTTGGACTAGTGAAGAAGCAGTGATTACTGCAAATGCATGCTAAAAAAAATTATAAAAATTCAAGAGGTAAGGTCACAAGGCTAGTCCTTGTCTTTTCCATTCCTCATTTACTGAGATCCCCTAGATTTTGTGTTAGGGTTGAAGGCCTACTGCTTTGATAATTAGTATCAATTAATATTCATTGGACAACCCAAACAGACAGGACCTTCATCAGGTCCTGCCTATAGCCTGTTTAAGAAGTCAGTAAAATGTAAAACTAAGATGAAATCAAAACAGAAAACAAAGGAAGTTATTGGAGACTCAAAGACTGCATTGTCTACATCATTAATAGACCTCCACATCGTTTTTCTTCTCATTGGTATATACGTAAAAGCATCACTATGCTTCTCGTAACTCTAAGTTGGATGAACTAAATGGCATAATCTGATACATTTTAACCTTTTAGAGAAACAGAAGCATTCCGAGAGTTTAAAATGGAATGGTTTGTCCACTATAACCAGGGAGTCGCAGCATTGACCTTATTCATAAGCACTTGAAATTTTTAGCAGAACTAACCTTAAAACCTTATTTTACACTCAGATAACCTGGTTCCATTTTAACCAAAAAGGGCCATCTTACTGAGAAAGATTTTCAAATATTTAGATCAATGGTGAAGCCTAGCTGCACATTCTGTTTAATTTTTAGCATACAGTTTACTTTAAGACTTCTAATAAGAAAGAGAAACTTGAAATATATATATATATATAATTGAAAGGTAAGGAAAATGTTTTTATATGTGCAAATACATACACATGGCTGTGTGAATTATGCTGCAAGATGTACATTCTAGTGACAGTATCATGGCTATTCTGGTTATTCTGGAGCTCTGGCTCAGGCTTTATGAAAATTGAGGAAACTGGCTTGAAGCCAAAGCAACTGTCTCAAGGATCAGTCTCCTTTATTTTATACAGCATCTTTCATGCAAGTATTTCAGGAGACTTTGCAGCAGATGCAGAATAGTTAAAATAAAAACATAGATGAATGAGACAGAGATCAATGTCATTTCTTAAACAAGTAAGAGACATTTCTTAGTGTCTTACAATCAGGAGGTGTTAAATCTGAATTTCCCTAACTACCGAGTTTCTGATTATAATGCCATTATAAAGAAAATAACAAAAACATTGCCATTTATGCCTCACAGATTTTATAGCTTTCTCTAATAAGAATTTTACCAAAGCTTCCTTTAGAATTACTTTTATAAGTAGCTTTGTTTTCTAAATAAAATTAGACTTTGCTGCTTTTGATAGAAAGGGTAATAACTCTAGAGAAACATGAGCAAAATTATTAAAGAACTGATGTTAACTTGAAAGCATGGCAAACATTTAATTTAGGAACTACTACGTGACTCCTTTAGTGGTTTTCCATGTCTGCTTGAGAGTTTAACAAGCAAAAGAACCTCTCAAATATAATAAAAGTCTTTTTATGAGCGCGCTACTTAGGAGTTTGTTTGGTTTTGCATGTATCATGATGCACGTTTTCTATTTGTGAAACTTGATACAGTTCATTTATCATGAACACATTTACAAGACCTGCATCTGCAGAGATCCTGACTCTACACATTTAAAAAAACTCTCTTCCCCTAAAACTGTGTATGTACCATTGACTTTACTTGCATTTTTTTTAATTTTTTTTTTTTTTTTGAGATTTTGGGATGTGAGGGGAACCACAGATATTCTCATGGGGTTCTTGCAGCATTATAAACCTGCCAGTGGATGAAAGTATTTTGTGCTGAACCTCTCAAGACTTGTAGACAGCAGATCAGCCATGCCAGGATAAAGAAAGGAGAGATGACAACTGCTTGATGATACATGAGAAAGCAGAAATTCACTGGCAACCAACAATTATTGGTTGTCTGGAGAAGACAGAAGGGGAGGAGTACCTCTGCTGCAAAAATTGACTGTTGCACAGATGCCATAGGCTTTGGAGCCGTTTTGCCCAACTGGAAAATTGTAATTAAGGAAGTCCCCCTCATACCAGTCTTACTGCCAAAAAAACTTGACTCCTGCACTGCTGGGAAAGAAATCTCCTTGAACAGGGGCTCACTCACCACCTCCTCCACAGGCCACACTACCTACCTCAAGGCACAGCATCTTCTTGGGTCAGACTGAGTTTTACTCAGACCTCAGTGAAAGCAATAAAAGCTCATTATTGGGTCTTTTGAGCTTTTAAGTCGTTCATATTTAAGTATTAGGACAAGAATCTTATTGAGTGTAAACTGACACAGCTACACCAATTTCAATCCTTTCATTGTGAAAATATGAACTACTGTTAATGTTTCTTTATTGATGTGTATTTAGCACACCTATATTGTGCACTTAGCAAATCTAAGAAAAAAAAAACCAACTGTAAAAGCTGATAACTATTTCTGTAGATGATGCTGACCTTTAAAGCTATTTCTGAAGATTTTTCCCCTTCAAATTTTAAGGCAGCCTGTACTGGTGTTTTTAGCCTCTATGGGTACACTTAGACCTGGAAAAAAATTAACAATTTTTTTTTTTTTTTTTAAAAAAGGTACTGAAATAATCATGTTCAGGAAGACAAAAAAATGAGAGGGGAATGAAATTCCAGCCAGGACAGCATGGAATGTGCCATGCAAAGTTTTCAATATTCTCAAGTTTTCCCCAGTGAAAAGCCTCAAGTCCACATTGAATACATGTAAGTGGGTAGACGATTCACAATATCCTTGACCTTATCCATATTTTTCAACTACTCTAATAGACTACATTCCTGAGACTGAGGTACATAATCCACATTTCCTTCATTCAGATATCAAACACTTCCATTTCTCAATCTCCATTTCCTCTTGAAACAAGCATACTGCAGTCAACCCTGTAGGCAGGGAAAGCTCTGCGCACTGTTACTCAGCCCCATGTTGGCTTGGGACTCCTCTGAATGTTTCTATTTGCTCAGTTTGGAAAGCAGAAGAAACTAAAATTGTCCACAAATGTTCCAGAGAAAGAGTAGATTAAGAAAACAAGAAACACTGCCACTACCAGCACCTGCCAGTGGAGAATCTAAATATGACAAAACCTGCGCGCAAGGAGCTTGGTGACTATCTCCATCCATCATGACCACTAAGGAGTTTGCATAATTATTATACAGCACAACTACATACAGATTCAGAGCAATTGTTACAGAAGATATTTAAGCTACTAACTATTTTTCAGTAAGGCAATAAATAACACCACATTAACACACAGACTTTAGGTTTAAATACTCAGGATTAAAATATTCAGTATGTGTATTATTCAAGGAGTCTCTTCAAAAGCTCAAGGTAACACATAACATTTTTTTAAAAAGCATTATGGTGCCTGTGAAATTTATGTCACATGCCTTGTCCTCTATGGCATTAATTTTTCTCCTACCTTAAAGCTTGTGAAATAAGAAAATTTTGCTTTTACCTCATTTAAAAAGTATATAGTAAAATCTGAAAGGACACAGGTTACATCACAGTTTACTTTTTTTTTTTAAAAAAAAAAGCTATTCCAAATGTTTTTAATCAATCCTGTAATTCTGGGCCCATTTGTTTATTTTACATTTGGAACATAGTCAAAATTGTGTAAAGTTAACCTTATTTCTACATTAAAAAAATAAATCAATAAATACCTATTGATTGTCTTAAAATTTGTACTTGAAGATACATTTTTTACATTGCTATACTTTTTACAGACCTGACATCTCTACTTCTTAATGGCCTTCATAAAGCATTTCATTTAGCATTCTTTATATTCTCACCTCCAGGTGAGGTTTTCCTTCAAATTACTCTTTTTCTACTTAGCTAGAATTGCTCTGAATAAACAGGCACCTACCTCCGTGTAGCTTGAATACTGGAAGTGGTAATGAATAAAAGAATCAGAGAAAGTAGCCCTCTCGGTCTTCCATTTCCATAAAGCACTTGATGGTACAGTGATATATGTGACAAAACCTATATAAAATACTATTTTCATGAACAAATTTTCCTACCACAGAAAATGCAGTGTATATAACACATTACCTACATATTTTTTATCTTAGTAAATCCTAACACCACCATTCCCTAGTTGTTAGAGCATCACATTCTTATACAAAACTTAGAGACATTCATACCCCTTTTTCTTAATTGATTACATCTGACTAAAAAATCCCCAATATATTTTAGAAGACTAAAAAGTGATCACACATTTTCACTTCTTACTTACTAATACTTCTTACAATACACCACAGCCTGGAACTTTTTAAAGGGCATGAATTGGTACCTTCCCAAGCAGCGATCATGAGTACCCTTCCCACAGCTAACCCCATTTATATACAGAGCACGATGTCTATGGTATGGATATTCCACTGGCCATTCCATCATCCTGTCTAGGCTCCTTCTCAGCTTCTATGGGAAGCTGAAGAGAGTCCTTGAAAAAAAATATAAGCATCACCTGGCAACAACTAAAACAATATGCATTATTGGCATTGCTTTCATACCAAATCTGAGACACAGCAACCACTAGAAAGAAAATTAACTGTCCCAGCTGAAACCAGGACAAGTCAGTAACTTCTCGTGAAACACAAGTACATAAATGAATGGTGATCACTTCAACTTTTATTTTTAAGCAGGAAGAAAAACATACACAAACAGCCCTAGACATGAATGTATCCCTACTCTGAGCAGCTTTTCATACATATTAATAAAATGCTCTTTTCGTGACAATCCTCTTGGAAGAAAAGTACAAAGCCACACTAGTGAACTTTTACGCCTCACCAGGCTTCTGGCCAGATCTGTAACTGGAATCAATGAAAAAAATTCATTTATGTGATGTGCCCCTCCACTTCCCCCAGGCCAGTTATCAAGCTTGGCATTTTCCCCCTTTCCTCTGCAGGAAGAGCAACTCTTCATCTTAATGAGGGTAATGATGAGCTTCTTGCCTATAATTGCATTGAATTTAACATAGGATTTTAAATTATACCATTAGAGGATAAAGCAATTTTTAAGTTTAATGCCATCTGAACCTAAATTTAACTGCCTATGAATTTCAAATTTCCAATAACAACATGAGTTACACAGTTCATCCTTTTTTTTTAAGTTATAAATTAATTCGTGAACTCTACAGAAACAGTTGAAATTAAAGGCCCTTTAAGAACATGAAAGAACTTACTCAAAACATTATGGACTTCTGAGAAGGAGGTGAGAAAGAAATCCTTCCAAATTAATCCAGTGTAGGGGGTAAAGACAGACATACACACATTTGCATGTTTTAATATATATAAATATTAAAAATATAAGAGTGTGCACGTATACATCCTCCCACTCACATCCCTATGGGAGGCTGTATCATTTAGTCTAATGACTACTACAGGAGCAGAAACTATAATTTAATTCCCCTCTCTCCTATTTTTTTGATTTGCCCCTTACCCGAGGGCTTTTGCACCTGAGCTGTAATGTTTGTCCTTCAAACTCATCTACTCGCTTAATTCATATGAAAAATGCAACCGAAGGGGCAGGCTGACTCTGTAAGTCAGTGGCATACACCTGGGAGTCTCAAAGACTTAAAAGAGAGAAGTGGTCCAGTGTTGAGTGTCACATCTCTGCCTGGTATTTAGTAATAGTCTGATGGCAGCAGGATGAGACCATGGTCTGCTGTGTAGCTCAGTAAAGTCTCAAGGTACCATTTACTTTGCCGTGTTGCTTTTTTTGGTTTATTTTTGTCATGTACACCTGTTGCTTCCTGTACTACGCTTAGACTGAAAGCCCTGTCTTTCATATTGGTACAGCACTCAGACCAGCGGTGACCCGGCTCACAAGCAGAGCTCCTTGTATCAGTACTCTAGAGTACAGAGAAACATCTTAGTAACAAATGTAGAAACCTATAGATGAAAATACGCTTTAGGGTTTCAGTAAGAGCAAAGACATGTCTAGTTAGTTAAATAATGATAATATACCTTTTAAGTTTTTGGAAGCATTCAGTATTATTTCTAAAGATTTTATAAGTTTAGATTTGACCAAGAAATCCATTTAAAATTAAGCAGGTAGACTGTGAAAGTAAGAACAAACAGAGATTAAAAGAGAAGAAAGAAACTGTTTGTAAGCCTGTTACTGGGAATACAAGGAAAATAAAAGCTTATGAAACAGATAAGCATTCAATATCCAGCTGGAATATAAATGAACCCTTGGCTCTCTGTTGTGTGCAGTCCTCTTTTATTGCCCCCCACTTTACTCAATGCACTGCTTATTCAGTTTTGCTTGCACTGGATTCCTGTGAGCCAAAGATACTACAAATAACCTTAATCTTCCTCAGTACAATTTATACGTACCTGTTGTTAGTAATTATATTAAGCCTTAAAAGAAATTTGTACTGTTGTACATCATTAATGTACACAGAGGTTTTTCTCCTTTCTTTGATCCCTGAAACAAATAGTATAACTCAAAGAAAGTAAAGCAAATCTGTAACTTTGACAGTTTATAATATTAAAAAAATAATAATAATAAAAAAAATTAGTACAATTTCTTTCTGAACTCAGCCAGTCATTGTACTTGCATGCTGGTCGAATAGTTGTAAACAGAGCAGTCAGCAGAAAGTATAAGATGGATCCTGAGGCCAATTACATAAAATATTCAATTTTCCAGTCATAACAATTACAGCTTGGATGAAATTAATATTGGCTATTGTTTTTCACAGGTACAAGCAAGATTGTGCCTGTTAATAATCACTCCTTCTGGCAGCCCTCCCCTAAGCACCGAATCCAGGGTCCTGGGAATCAGACTTCCAGGCTGTCAGCAAGAGATCCTCTTCCACATCCCCATCCCCACTGAGCCACTAGCTGGGGCGAGCAGAGATCAGTATCTTGTAGGAGAATGACACGTGTCTCAGCAGGTAAACATATCCAGCCTCAGAGCCCACCCCCTCAAAATCCTGCTTCTGAGGGACATAAGGTCTGGAAAGGAGCATGATGGGAAGAACTGTAACAAGGACTCACATTATTAACTGTAGGAAAAAAGAAATCATCTAATTTCGGCCACTTAACAAATGGAATTTGGAGAAGCTATGCAGAAGAAGGCATGACTATTCATGGTGTTTCAACATTTGCTTTTATCTTACCCAGGACAAAACGCTGAAATTCAGAAACAGTGAATTAACTTTCATAGTTTAATTAAACCAAGCGAAAATTTTTACATTAACAAGTAGTAATAAGATATTTGTTTGTTTAGTAATTCAAACTAGTGTGGGGTTGTTGTTTTGTTTTAGAAAAGAAAAATAAAAATCAAGACATGTGAGGATTAAATGGTATTCACTTAGAGTGCCATGACTCCTCACGAGAGCTATATATCAGATTCTTACCTTTGTTCTCCTGTGATGTTCATATGATGTTACCTCTAGCTAACAGGGAAAAAGCTAATGCAACATGGACAAAGCAAAAGCTAATGGTTCTTCACCCCCCAAACCAAAGACATCATTTCCAGCAAAGAATAAGAGGCCCACCTACACATCCAACTCAGAGAAAAAAAGCAGATGGCAACCTAAGCTAGAATTTCAGGAAAACTGAAGTTTTCTATAAGAAAAGATTGATTTTCCAGAAGCCCCATTTCCAGAGGAAAAATTCATAACAGATCATTAAAAGTTTGAGAAGTTTGTCATTAAAAAAAACCCCACCACCTAGAAGTAAGTGTAGTTCTCAAGAGTCTTGTAATCTTAATCGTTTCAGTACAGACACACAGATGGAGTAGACAGTATTTCCCTCTGCAGCTCAAACTACTCATTTTTCTTCTTACTGGTTTCTGTTTTGAGACTATTCAGAATATACATGATCCTCCAACTCAGAAACCTCATATTTGCCAAAAGCAAGGAAAAAATCCCCACAAACCCACACAACGAAAGAATGCATATTTTTTTTCAAGGCATACATCTTTTGAATGCCTACTAGCTGTTAAAGTCATACGGGCAATTAAAAATAGCCTTACAGAAATCTCTTTTCTTTGCTACATCTTATGTACCAGATATTGTATTTTGTTTGATGCAGAGCCAGAAATTCCATAGTTGCAACCAGACATTACATAGACTTCTGAGGCTAGCAAGATTTCTACCTGCACCTCCCAGTAACACTACACTGGTGGTACTACCAGAAAGTGGTACTGCAATAGGCACTACATGGACTTATAATACAAGGTGAGACACTAGCCATGAGACAGCTTGTTTTACTTTTGAAATCCAGCCATAGGTTTATGTGTATATACTTAAGAATTCAGAATGCATTGTGGACACGCAAGAAATCCTGTAAAAACAGGTTTTACATACAACTACTGCACATGAAGGAAGACGTGTTCTATTTAAGTATGAGGTTACATATAATCCCCAAATTATATCAAATATAGGGAAGATGCCTGTCAGATTTACCAAGTCACCTCTCAGGTTACTTGTCACAAAACTCATTCTCCGATGCACACTCCGCATGTCCCACAAGTGTAGGTGAAAACAGTGTTACAATTGTAAACTAAGACACCCAAAAGGTAAGAATTCAGAGTTGACCAAATTAAGATTGCTTCCGTAAGTTTAATAACACCTCTTGGGCAGATACAGATTTGATACAGATTTTAAATACATATTCACATCATTTAACATGATAGTATGCAGTATTTAATTTTTACCCCCATCATTCAGTGGGTAAGCTCATACCTCATTTGTTGTATACTATTGAACTGTGAATTGGGAAAGAATTATCAGTTCCCTTCATGAGCTGTTTGGTGGCACACATCACACTAGTATCAGAGGGCTTCCCAATTCTAATTATTTTCCACAGGCCTTCATTGAGACAAGGATCTATTATTATTCCCTTTACACAGAAAGAGAGTTAAGACAAATGCAGTATAAGGTCAAAGTATCTGCTGATTTTGGATACCTAATTTGAGATGGATGGGATGTGATTATTTACTGCTGTATACCACTTCATATTCCCAAATCAGAGCTCTCATTAATAAACTCAGTTAAACTTAAAGGGCTCAAGGACTGAGCTACAGGCCACTAAGACTATATCCTCCCCATCCTCTTACCTCAGCCTACTCTCACCAGACAAGATTGCTAAAACTTTTTCTCTGCCTAACTATCACTCTGTTTTCCCCCATGAGCTACTCTCATCCTGTTTCCTATGTCTCTTCTGCAGACTGTTCCTTTCACAGCTTGTCACTAATGGACTTCTAAATTCCCAAATCTGTCTGCTAGCACCTAATGTAATTCCTTTTCCTCTGTCCTACCTTCCTTTCACCAAAGCTACCTCAGTTCTTTTTCCTGCATTTCAGGTCCACTATGAGACTCACCTTCCCTGCAGGACTGATCCTAGTCTCTTATGCTTTGCCCCTTATCTCTCTTTAAACGTGTCTATTAATCAAAGTTTTCACTTATTTTTCATAGGTAATAGAGGCTATTACAAAATAAGTTAAGCATGACAGGCAAGAATTGACAAGTACTATCGTCATTCAGTTCAAGCACAAGGAAACCAAATGACTGTAACATGGGGTATCGCGTGCTAAAGAGATGACACAGATATCTGCAGACTTAGAGGACTAATGTCTTCATTAGAAGAAATAGTGGCTTGTTTAAAATATTTATGCTTCCCAAAGAATCAAGAGAAAACATACCTATAAAACCATCATCAATATTTGTAACAGCCTTTACAAGTTTCATGGCAAATATATCTAGATATGCAAATATTTTCATTTGTAAGCATGCTGAGGCAATGAGGAATTATGCATTCTTTGCTGGCCAGCAAAGAATGTATAGAAAACAAAGATAAGAAGACTTTCAAAGCAAATATTCCCACAGCACAGTACAAACTGTGAGTTACAACGGCATAACCAACTATTACAGAAAGTCTTACATCAAATATAAAGCCTGCAGAGCTGAATTTCTTTACAAGTATATTTAAGTAACAACTCCTATTAGTCTAGGACACACCACAGACATCTCCACCCCATAACCCTAATGGGAAATGAAGACACTTGGCCTTGAATAAATCCCACAACTTGATTAGCATCATCCCAGTGAAAGTCAAGATGATGGCAAACAGTTCCAGAGGCAAACACTCAAACATGACGCTAAAGTTCATCAGCCTGTTCTAATTTCAGTCAGTAGTTAAGTACCGCAAGACATTCTTGCCTTGGTAGCAAGACACTTACCAAAGGCATTCCCCACACCAAGTCCACTTTTTCAGTAACTCAAAACCAGCATTGAACACTGCTAAAAGTGTTTATTTCTCTTATGGACTAATCTTAGGACTTAACCATACTTTGAAAGCCATTCCCTGTAATTTAGACTACAGGATCAAAATGACAAAGGGTGACAAAGACTGGCATTTTATACTCAACACTGGCATTACTGCAATAATGCAGTAATGCATTATTCCCTATACAATGCTTCTTTTCCTTTATGAAGACAAACTACTAATTTATGCTAAATCTGCCTTTTATAATCTACTTCTTCATACAACAGCATTATTTTCTTTTTCTAAGCCATAAGAATAACACAACTCTTATTATTAGAGAAACAAACACATAAAACCAAGCTATAGTTTACTAGTAGGAAGTATAAAGTAAGAAACAACAAGAAGTCTTTACCTGTCTTTACAGAATACCTCAAAACCATTTCTGAAGGCTTGACAATGACTTATCAGAATCCTCACATCTAAGAAAAGTTGTCCTAAATCAGTCTAAATCAGAAAAGCCTGTTCTCATCTATCCCTTCATGTTTCTATACCAAGAGGCAAGCTCACATCACACTCACACAGCTTTGGCATTAAGTAGTTGATTGAGTACTCAACCTGCCTTTAGATGATTACTGCACATGGTCTCAAAAAAAAAAAAAAAATCACACAAAATCAAATCGCCCAAAACCCAGGAATAAAGACCCCGAATCAGAAGCACCTGGTACTGCAGCAATTCTTTCACAATGGCCTGGCATCTCCCCATAGATGAGATTATTCAATAGCATACAACAATGCTGGAGAAAAATAAGTGTCTATAAAAAATAATGGTCAAATTCTGAACTTATTTACAATAATGTAAATGTCTACTAGACTGAGTAAGACCAAAATAGAGGTAGAAATGTTACCTTGTTATTTGTGAAGTTAAAAAATCCCGTGAACCTTCTCAAGATGATCAATACTTCTGTCAAAAATTCTCTGTCTCCCTCAATCTTTGTTAATATTCCTCAATTTGTGATTCTAAAAGCAATACATGCTTTAGGAATCATATTTTTTGCATTACTGAAAATCAGACCTTAGAATAATTATTTTATAGTAATTGATTAACAAGAGAAAGGTGACATAATGAGCTTGAGTTGTTAAGCATTGTTTAAACAGAGCTGTTAAAATGCTTTCCTTTCCCACTCTCCTCACATCTGCATCATATGAGCAGATGCCTAATTTCCTGGCACAATTAACTGTCTCTTTCTGTGCTAGAAACTTTAATAATAATATATACAGAAAGAAAAATTAATAAATGTACTATATTTCTCCCTCTAAAAATACTGTCTTGCATTTAAATAACGAAACAGTCTGAAATACACAATCTGAACACGAAATCTGTATTCAGCACTATAAAAAAATAGAGCAAACCCTTTATATTTAGGTTTAGCTTTGCATATTTTAAATTATTCACTTTTATTTTTAATTACTAAAAATTTTTGCACTAATTGGGATAAGTGCTAAAAATCCAGCAAACCCAAACCATAGAATTTTTAACAAATATCCCCATGTATTCCCTCCATTACTCTAAAACAAACAGAACCCAATATAGACAACATATTATGTATTTTACTAAACATACTCTAATTCTTCACATGCAAACAGATAAGTTATTCACTGAGAACAGGGAAATATCAGTTTGTTGTCCACTAAGGATGCTTAATACCATGTTATGAAGTGAGAGTTCTCATTTTCCAAAGCTGTTACGCTTTGTAATGTAAATGTACCAATGAAAGGAGGGTCTCATGACTGCAGATGAATGGCACTACATGAGTGAAAATAATTACTGCTGTTCTAACAAATGAATTTGGTGACTTCAGCACATTTTATATAATGATAAATATAAGCAGCTGGTGCAGGTGTTCTTAGACAGTAGAACACATTTCTTTACTATTTCAATTTTACTAATTTCTCTGCATAATGTCTTGCATAGTCACATGCAATGAGAAGATATGAGTAAGACTGTAGGTTCTGAAGAAGCTGGCTGATATGAAAAACAACTTGTAAGTATAGCAAAAATAAGGGAATTTTCCACTGAAACATTATGATATAACATTTATGATTATTATTAACATAGAAATAGAGAGATATATTGTAAGACTTTGAGGTAGCAAGAATAAAAGATATACCTTTGGAAATGGAAATATTGGTGATGTGAATGAGAAAGAGTAAACTGTAAGAAACAAATTCCTGCACCAAATAGTAATAATAATGGTATAGTTGTTGTGGTTTGGGCCGGACTGGCCACTGAAATGAATGACAGATGCTCTCCCCCACCTCTTTCTCCAAGGAGAGGAGGGAGAGAGAAAGAGAGACTTATGAGTTTAGAAGGAGCTAAACTACTTTAATGAAATATTAATTATAAAATAAAATAATATAATTAAATATACTATATATACAAAACCGGATCAAGCTCCCAGGATGACAAGCATGTCACCGGTAGGCAATGGAAAAGTCCCAGATTGGACTCAGTGATGGACAGGAACTGGATTCTGGATCTGGATTTGGGATTGGGATCAAAGTCAGACAAACAGACAGAGTCCTCCTCAGACGCCGGCCATTAAGAAAAGAGCACTGGCCCTTTGATCCCTAAGCTTTTATATTGAGCATAAAGCAGATGCAATACGCTGTTGGTCAGTTCTGGGTCACCTGTCCTGTCCGCTCCTCCCCGCAGGTGGGACCTCTCTACACTTTTCCACTTCCAACCCTCCAATGGGGCAAGTAAAAAAGTTATCTGCCCTTGGCTGGTATAGCAATAAGTATAAGCAAAAGCCCCTCTGCATACCATGCCTGGGCATAAATTACAACTGATCAGGTCTTATCACACTGAGAACAGACAGTGCCTCCACAATATACTGTTAATTTCAGAGAGTTTCAGTTAGTTAGAAGAGGTTCAGCTGCAAAGTAAAATTACTGAACAGAAAATTGGTTCTGTCTTACCTCAAACCAGGACATAGTTTAATTACCAGGGTGGCTTAAGTCTGGACCTGTTTGCTGTATTAAATACACCAATATTTTGAGGATCAACATATATATATGGCGAAAATAAAAAGAAAAATACCCCACGAATTCTACATCCCTGAAACGATAAATAACTGAATTTTAAAAGCATTTTACTTACTTGTGCATATAGTTTTGAACCACAGTTTATTAACATTTGATATCCATACTACATTAGGAAGAGAGACAGGGATCTATAAATCAATGCCTGACAATGAGGTACATCCAATACCTTCTTCTTCCTGGCCTTTTCAGAGTAGAGGCCTTCCCTGGCATGCACATGAAAAGAACCTACAAACCCAGTGACTGTCATCATTATACATTTAACCCTTAATTACAAATAGTTATATTTCATCACATCCAATTCAGAAATTAACTTTAATATTTCATTCAAGAAAACACTTATATTTTTTTGAATTGTTAAAAGTGCCAGATAAATTATGTTCTTAGATATGCGTATAGCAGAAATAAGAAATCATTTTTATAGACCATTCTGTGTAGATTCTTTTCTCTTTACTACAAAGGAATACAGTTTTATTTTTGTTTGTTTCAGACTACTTTAGTGTGCAGTGACAGAAGTACTACTCTACTTTTCTATCCTCACTTAGCAGAATCCACATATCTATATGGAATGATTTTCTGTTTTCATTTCCTTTGTCCCGCTTACCAAATATATTTTCTATCATCTTCTATTTTATCTTCTGTTGCAAAATGTCATCACAGATCCCACATGTCTACCTATATTTAGAACTCTGCAGACAAAAATGCAATGAAGTATTTTTTTCACTGGAATTTGTAATGCTTGATAATAGGGATGTTCCAGAAAGACTGCTTGTTTTTGACATAGCCTTGACAACTGCAAACGCTTCTGATGAAAGTCTGCTTGGTTTCCTTCAAGGTCATATGGCTGGACATTTTGTAGATCACTTTATAATCATTAGTTTCCACTGGAAACTAAAGGGAAAATATTTATATGAGATACACAGAGGGGGAGTAAGAAGCATGGCTGGAATGTTGGTCATGAACAAGTGGCAATGCAATGCAAACCAATGAAGGAAGAAGGATAAAGAGAAAGAAATGGAGAAAATAGCATCCAGGCATGAAGATAAAGAGCTTGGCATTCTGTATATAAATTTGATACAAGACATCCAAGACAGAGGAAGAAGGGTGAAGTAACTTTGGCAAAGGTGCCAAGTATTTCACATAAGTTACGTTATGAAACAGATGTTGCCATTGCATTTGAACCTGTGGTTTGAAATTTTTAAATTCAGACCTGAGCCTGTTCAACCTTAAGAGTTAGCTCTGAGATAAAACAAAACATCATATACAAATACATGCAAACTAAATTTTAGGAATCTTGGAAGCTGCTCCAAAACAAGCTTCTCAGATGTTTATTTTGAAAAATACATCTTTTTTTTTTTTTTTAATATGGGAATGTCCAATTGCTTAAGATATTTATCTGATGTATATCTTAATTATTGGGGAGCTACAATTTCCTCTTATTAAAGATGAAGTTGACTCAGGCCTCATATGAAATAAAATTGGCCTATTTATCTAATTTTTATTGTATGAGAAGACATCATTGTGTTTATGACTATGCATATGTGAGGGAGATTTACTCTTTTAAAAAATTTATTTTTATATTGCCAGCTTTTTTCACTTCTTTGAGGGTAAAGGCAGGGATGTGGGAATACAAACAAAGCATGTGGGAGCAAAGTTATTTGCCCTGAGATCTTTCTTTTTCACCACTTTTTATGGACAATTCTCATTTGTGCTTTCAATGTATTTAGTAAAAGCATTTCTTTCTGATCCTGTAAGTAGTGAAAAGAGTGGAGTGCAAATAATTCCATTGCCACTGTATTTTTAAGTCACAAAAAAATTGTTTCTTTCCAACATTTCTTGAAAGCAGGAAATAAATTATGGTTTTGTTGCTGTTGTTTTCTTTTTGTAGTTTCCTTATTTATCAGACTCCATGCATGTTACAGCCTTGTAAACTGAAGTTACAGCCTAGCTGAAATGGAGAAAGAGAATGGTTTCCTCTCTTAGGAAGGAAAAAAACTTTATTTCTTAGGATTTTTGGTGTTTGGTTTTTTTTAGTTTGCCTCTTTCTTTTTTTTTTCCTTCATTTCATAGATATAAAGGTTAAATTACCTAGTGTAGAAACATTGTAACTTCTCTCCTTTTTGATCATAAGACTTTAATGGATACAATTTGGCCATTCTATTCAGTAATTAGATTTGGAGTCTGCTAATTTAAATAGTCACTGCAGTAATCTCTCTGTAGGAATTTATGCAGTGCTGTTATCATAAATCCATGGATACAGTGCATGTAAGTATTCCAATGAGATCAGACTGTACTTAAGAATAGCTTCAGGAAGTAAGGTTGGCCATTTGAGTAGACTAGACTATAAGAATTAAAATCCCTTTAATATATTTAATTTTTAATTAATAAACATTTTTTGTGCCCTTCTTCTCCAGATAACTAATCCTGTTATGCAGTCAGCAGCACCTCCAAATAAAACATTTTGTTCTACAGAGTGCTTACAACCATCACAGCTATCCCCAGCAGATAGTACATAATGATAAGATGAATTTACATTTTAAAAAAATGGAGGTGATTTTGTCATGATATGCTATACTTAGAACAATACATTTTAGAATCAACTGTCCCTGGTCCATTGCCAGCCCAAAATCATTGATTACCATTACATATGGTTCCAATCAAGAGTCATGAAGGCAAACAAATTTTACTGTGTGTAGTTTAGTCTTGCAACTCCCGTTGCACAAGAAAAGTTTGAAGGAAACATTTAACCTGGCTAAATCCACTGGAGGACTTAAAAACAAAATCCAAACAGCAGGCTTTAAAATCATTTAACATGCTAGAGAACCCGAGGTTCTCTGTAATGGATACAACCTGAAGTATAAGGTATGCAGAAGCATAGGATCAGTGTCTAAAAAGCAAGTACATTTGAGAGAAGGGGAGAAAGAGCTTTCTGATTACTTTGGAGTGTGATTGCGCAGTACAGATTTAAGTGAACCAAATTTCAGGCTGCCACTAAAGAGGATGGTCCCACTCTCTCCCTGCATCCTAGCGTTATAGTCCCCCTGTCTCAAGTTGAATCTAGCAATGCTGCAACTTCTGATTCAACCAACTGAAACTAGACAAGTAAAAAAAGGATTATAATTGCTTAAAACAGGCTAGTACAAGAACCAGAAATGATATGCAGGAGAGCTTGGGAACATGCTGCTGGAGAGGAGGAAGGCAGAGAAAGCCTGTTCCTTTTGGCAGCATCCTCTGTTACAGCAGACTGAATGTACCGCAAAACCTCACCTTTAGTGTTAGCAGAACAAACATGGGTTTTTTTTCTCTATAGTTTTTATTTGTCTTTTATAAACATTTGCAGGTGTTTTCTATTTGGATGCTGTGAATACTTTTCTTTGCATTGAGCCATAATCTAAAGTGAATTGATGTTTGTTTTCACCTTCTCCCCCATTTATTTCTCTTGCTTTCCAGTACATACGGCCACGCCTCCCTCAATACAACAGCACCAACTCCCATTTCTCTTAGCAGCCTACCAACCATCAAGTTCAAGTTGTCAGTATCACTTCCAAAGTTTGAGAAAATCTCTGTGCATCACCACTTGCCTACACTGTTAAATCTTTTGCTATACAGCCTCTGACAATATTCCTATATCTGGTTGGACATTGGTTGCTTCTTGCAAAATTACCGTTCAAAAAAGTTTTCTGCCTCATACCAGTTTCACTTGTTTCACTCTCTCCAACTACCTGAAAGGAGGCTGTAGCAAGGTGGGTGTCAGTCTCTTTTCCCAAGAAACAAGTGATAGGATGAGAGGAAATGGCCTCAAGTCGTACCAGGGGAGGTTTAGGCTGGATATTAGGAAATATTTCTTCACTGAAAGGGTTGTCAAGCATTGGGACAGGCTGCCTGGGGAAGTGGCTGAGTCACCATCCCTGAAGGTAGTTAAAAGCCATGTAGATGTGGCACTGAGGGACATGGTTTAGTGGTGGACTTGGCAGCATTAGGTTTAGGGTTGGACTCGATGATCTTAAAGGTCTTTTCAACCTAACTGATTCTACGATTCAAAAATTCACCCACAAAAGTCCCTTTCTGTAATCTTTTAAATCCTTCCAAAAGCCTTCCCCATCCATACTTGCTTAAAACAGTTTTTGGTTTTAACACTTCCCCTAGCCTGCCTGTGGGCAGGGAGCATTTTGCAGTTTGTGAACACTTGGATAACATTTAGCACATTGTGGATTCCACCTTCAGCTAAAGAAATAGTAGCAGAAAATCTCTCCCCATTTCCCAAATGAAAAAGAAAAGCTAGTACAGTGTGTTAGGAATGAGCTACTTCTTGTGAACTTTCAAGTAACTTAGTATCTTTTCGAATAGGATCTCTTACTATATTATTTGGCACATATTATTTGCAGTCTCCATTATGTTTCACTACACATCATATGCATAATGCACACATATACTTCTATAATGAAATGTGCATTAGGCAACTAGTCAAGTCATGTTCAGTGGACCCTTTGCTGGTGATATTCTTTTAATAGAAGTGTCCTGTAACTTTAGTCCAGCAATGAATTTACAAAATGCCTGCAACACTGACTTCTGGAGTTAAATGAGAATCATCACAGGGCTGAAACAGATACTGCACTTACTGTAGCATTTTCGTGAACTAGGTAGTTGAGTACTGGTGGCATGTAAAAAGCATTCCTTAGCCCCATATGCCAGAAACTACTTTAAAGGTCATTTACTGCAAGCTCAAACCTTCTCTGTTACTCCCCAACTTCTTACTCCAAACCTACAGTCCTTCAGTTTCATTTGTTTCACCTTCTCCACAAATCATTCAAATCAGTTTCACATTGTCAGCAAGAACTACAAAACCTGCAGTATAAAAGCATAAAATGTAGATGAAGAATCTTATGATACAGATTTTATATATATTCTGTACCCATGCTTCCCAGGCTGTCCAAACTATATTTTTGCTAAACACTAGCTGTACCCAGCATACATTTCTACCAATATGTTTGTCTAAATACTAGTTGTACCCGGCATACATTTCTACCAATATGTTTGTCTAATTCTTTTTACAGGAATATAAGGAAAGCAGGCCTCTAGACATTACTTAAAGATCTCAAAGGAAGTTTAAATATATGACTAAATTATCAGTAGTCTAACATTTTGGACTAGCAATGTAATTTGTTCAGGGTTTTTTGTGAGCAGGTTTTCCCCCCTGCTTTTAATTTCAGTCACAAAGCATGAGAATCACTTGCCTGAACAAAGGTATTGAGTTCCAGTTTTCAGACACTGTCTCCAAGGTATCTCAGCTAGCATCCAGCTGCTGCTCTAAAATGTCTCTCACTTGTAATCTCTATATATCTACCAGCCTTTTGTCACTGCCTTAGACACTCAAAGGTATGTAAAATGGCAGTAGGTGCCCACTTTTGGAGAACTGAAGGTACTGTTTGATAGAGAACCTTCTAAAAGGTTAAATAAGGAAAGGCCTGGGAGCCCAGAGTCTTGTTTTCAACTGAAAAAGTTTCATGAGAGTAATGATTATTAGAACTTATATATTAAAAGAATGAATTATTCTAGAGAGTCCTACATACAGGAATTTTAAGGTGCCTTCACTACTATTAACTCAAAATATTTGGCCTCTGTTTCAGTCATATGTGCTGTGTATGTGCTTCCATTTCAGGTGAGATACACACACACACACACGTGCACACGCATATGCATAGAATGGCCATATATCTTGGCTTTCCTTGATTTCATGACATGGTCACCTTTCTTTTCCAGACCATTTATGTGGATTTTATAAATCCATCATAACAATCAAGTCCTGCTGGCCCTTGGTGGAATATCCAAGTCGTGAAAAAGAAAGAGTAGGGATTACCACACAAGTAATTCTACCAAGGTATTTCTTCAAACAACAAATCCTTCACTCGCCATCATTACATCCCTGTATCAAAGAATGAATAAAAACTAACACATTGAAAAGAAGATCGAAACAAATAAACCTAAAACACCATAATGGAAAATCCTTCTTTAAGGTTGTGCAGGTAAAAACCTTGTAAATAACTAGCTGCGGTCTCCTTGGTAGTAATTCTAGCTAGAGAAATACTACTTCAGTTTTCTTCTTTCCTTAACAAGGACACAAGTTAAACTCTACTATGTTATCAGATAGCAGGGAAAGGGAATTTGGAAGATTACACAAGATTAATACATAGTGCAGTGTATTCAGAGAAGATATTCAGAGCTTTTTCAGTAATAAAACGTTCTCCCTTAGTACTCTGTGCCACAGGCTTTAGGGAAGATGTTTGGCATCTCAAGTAATGTTAAGACACTAAGTGATTTATACGAATGGGGTGCGTTGTCCAGACCAATGAATAATTATTTGTCCCTTGAAGGGTTTGGGCAGCAACTGTATCAACACTGAAGCTTCCAAGGCAGTAAGACTCTCTGCTGAAATTTGCCATTAGACATTTACTGAAATATCACGGTCTAAATTTTTATTACAAAAAGCCCAACATTATGAAAATCTAATGATCTTAGACAAAGGATAATTGACTAGATCCTCTGGTAAGGCAGTAAAAGACCGGTGCATAGGTAACTGAGGTTTTATGTACAAGTTGAGGAGTTATCTGAACATTTCTAAGCCTGTCTGAGGCAGGTGTCTGAATTTGTTTTTTAAAACATACTCCTCACTATCCAAATATGGTACTTTTATCATGAATTAGGTTTCTAATTCTCAAACAAAATATTATATTGTTGTTTTAGGAAAATAACCGAAATAAAAGTAAAGGAAGTTTAAATTTCCACAATACACCTTTTATTTTAATTTGAATGTTTTTCCAGAAAATGCCTCTGCCAGAAATTTATCATAGTATCACCTCTCTCAGTAGAAATAAAAATACAAATACAAAAATATTAATAACAGAATTTATGATTATGATGTTATTAATTAGTTCCATCACACAATGCTACATCATTTTCCAAGTGAAACATCATCTTTAAACTACTGATATGTAGCTTTTATCCTGTTCTTTCAGGTATTGCTTTAGAATCTTATGCATTTGACCCAAGTTCTGCATTTTCTGCTATAAAAATCATACTCTGAATATTTTGGACGTTTAAGTCAGTTAATTTGAATACAATCAATTCCAATATATGACTGTTCATGTTCCTTGATATTTTAAATGAGGTTTCAATTGAATGCACGTCATTAGGGAAGATAGACTTCAGAACTGTTATTTTTAGAATATCTATATTGTGAAAACATTCTTGAACTTGAAAGAAGTCAAGAGTCTCTATTGATGGAATAACACACAAAGACTCCAACAGAACACAATTACTCCATTTCATTGTTTTATTACTGTAGTATGTCTTTACTAGCCACAAATGAAAGCTAGGTAAAAAATCCTTAAACAAAATCATTTGATCACCTGTAAAATATATGTAACCGTGTTCTTGCACTGTTATACCTACATATAAATATTTACAGAGGAATCTCCCTTTCTAAACTCACCTTTCCAAATAAATAAATTATAAACACTCAAAGCTGCTATAGAATATAATTATCTGGAGAAATAATCTGGAAAAAGAGGTTTGACAAAATGTTTAAGCAACCAGCTTCATCTCTTTCACCAAAGTCAATGCAAATTTCATTTTATGTGTCAGAAATCAAGCTTCTTCCATAACACCTCTGAAACATGAAATAAGTATGGGAAGCCTTATTGTCCTAGATTGCCATACTGACCTAAATTTGTCTGAGAAAAAAGCAAGGGACCTAGTGACAGTGAGCTACATCCTAAATGAAAATGACAAGCTATAACTTAGACATCCAAAAGAAACAATGAATATTTCACCTTTCCCTGCAATCCCTTGAGATTAATATAAGTATGATTTTCCCCCTAAATATTACTGAATTAGAGCATATGAGGTAAAATCTCACCTACTATCATTAACACTTATAGCAACTCAAATTAGATATAATGAAATCAAGTAACATGCCAGTCACACTAATGATGTGCCAAACAGTGAAAGTTTTGAACTGGAAGACTAATATCCTCCTCCTGTAACTGTTACAGTGGATTTAAAAAAAAAAAAAAACTATAAGGAGAGAGGAATTGTTTGAATCTTTAATTTAAAAACATGCTTCCTCATTAATCATTGAATCACAAAATCATAGAATCATATAGGTTAGAAGAGAACCTTAAGATCAAGAAGTCCAACTGTAAACCTAACACTGCCAAGTCTACATCTACATGTCTTAAATACCTCCAGGGATGGGGACTCAACCACTTCCAGTAAGGAAAGGAATAACTGGGGGTCCATATCAATTATTGATTGGGTCAGACTTTCTCTGCTGAGGCCTGAATCCTCTGCTCTTTTGCACTTCTTCATGCTAGAAGACCCAGTGACATAGTTAGAGTAAGCATGAGATGAAGAGGCCTTCAATTAGTGCAAAGGACAC
Organism: Anarhynchus alexandrinus; assembly: GCA_008711295.1. NCBI lineage: Eukaryota > Metazoa > Chordata > Aves > Charadriiformes > Charadriidae > Anarhynchus > Anarhynchus alexandrinus. Next base: position 2,317,628 of record VUYV01000070.1, on the reverse strand, counting down.
AGAAGCTTGTCTATTGAGGGCATGTAACAAAATTCTCAAAGATGTTCACATAAATACTGTTATCAGTACCACATCTATGTCTGTCTTTTAGTTGTACTGGAATGATACCTCATGCTCACTGGGCACCATTTCTGTTCTGCTCCACAACATGATACAGAAAATTAGCCCTAATAGCAAAGACTCATTTTCTTTATGAACTTGGGACAGAATTATTTTGCTAAACACCCTGGCACGTATGCCATAAGTTGTTTTCAAAAATCTTATAAGTTAACATCAGTTGTCTCTAACAAGAAACACAGGACTATTTCAACTACAGATATTGTTACAAATGAAGAACTTAACAACAAAAGTTCAAGAAATCCTATTTCCTTATAGTTGAGCCATGTTCTGAAAAAACAATAATCATACATCAGAGTCTAAGAGGAATAAAAGTCTGTTGCAAAAATCTGAAAATCAGCTGTTTTGCTTAATATAAAATCACTGATAATTGGAAGCAGGATCAAAATACAAACTACATGACAATGAAGAAAAAATGTAAAGTTCTGTTCCTCACAATGCTTAAGCTTAAGAAAGTCTTAGCTGTCTTAAGTAATGAAATAAATATGGAAAAAAAGCCTCCCCATGTATACTACAGTGCTATATAAATGAAGTCCATAGTCAAGGAAATATTATAAAAGAATTATGTCAATTCTCATGTATGTGAGACTTAGATTAAGATCATAAAGAAAGAATAATTAAATCATTAAGGAAAAAAAATAAAAATCCACAGAAAAAGAAGCATTCTCAACAGTAATTTAAAAACTGTACAGAGGGAAATTTATTTATACCATGATGTAGTATATTGCACATTCAATGTACATTAAAAATCCAAAGGAGGACATCCTGATTTAGCAAATCTATGTTTGCAAATATATTATTTTATAATGGTTGTGGACAAAAAGAAAACCCACTATGCAAAACCCTGATACACATGTGTTAAAATCACCTTGGACATACGTGTACCATACATGTACATCTTTCTTTATTGCTAGTGAAAAGAGCTAAAGTTAATCAATCTTTCAATATATTGTATTGCTTATAGCTCTGTTCTTTTTAAGATAATACAGTAGAGATCTTGACAGTTTGTTAACAAAAAGTTAGCATTTGCAAAGTTATCATAAAACTATCAGTTGTGTGATATATTTTCCAACATGTTTGTTTGGAAATTTCTGTGGCACCAATGAACTATGTGCTGTCAAATGTCAAATTTTTAATGATACACATATCTGATATACTAAAATGCTAAAATTGAAGCATGTGTCTTACTCATTTTTGTCTGAAATTGAAGAAATCAAGGATTTATACTCTGAACAGTCTTCAAGTGGTGTGCCCTTGAGACAGACATCAGCATGGAAACTATACAACTACTCAAAAACCTGGCAGTTTGGGGTGTCATTCTGAATTTCTAGTTTGAATTGACTACAAGGTCAGAAGTTACTGCAAGGAAAAAAATTATTTTAACAGAATAGCTAATGATATAAGTTCTGACTGATGATTTATGCCTAGATCTCAGGAGGTTTACTGATAAATCTATAAGAACAAACTTTGACAAGTCAGCCAGCAAGTCAACAGTGATTAAATGTATTCTACTTGACACCATTTCAGGCAGAATTTTGGTGTCAAAGGTTGACTTCTTCTTGTAACACTTTGTATTTCTTTAAGTAACAGCTGTTCCTTCAAATACCTTTTGGCTCTCAGTCTACAGACTTTCTCTCCAGACATGCTTGAATATAGAAAAGAAATAGAGCTTCTGAGTCACTTAGACTGTTCAGAAGGTAAGAAGGCTATTTTTTGCCTCCCCTTCAGAAGTCAATGATACCTCGTTAAACATGCATTCCTTAAAATGTACCAGGCTTATTGAGAGGAAATCCCTGATAATTAAATTCTGCTTATTCAGTTGAAAAGAAAAAAAACCCAGACAACAAAACAAGTACATTGTAAATGTCATCTTTCATTGCATTAACTGGATTATCTTTTTCAGCTTTTTTTTTTTAGGTGTGTATATCGTTATATGTGCATACATTTTACATCCAGATCTAGCTAGCAATTTACATTTGCAATAAAATTGCACTCTTGTAAAATTAAACAAAATAAAAAAAACACTTCCATGAAATAGACAGCATTCAGCATAGGATGTAGGATGAACAGAAACCAATAATGATGTAACAGTGAAATTATTTTCAATAACACTTGTTTATTCATGTTTTGTAGCTTGGGGATTTACAAAGCCCCTGTGAGTAAATAATTCATGATTCTCATTAGAATTCTTTCTGTATTTTTGTACTGTAGGCAAAAATATAATTTGCAGATTGCAAACAATGTATAAAGGTCAGGTTTGCACCAATGCTATCACCTTGGAGTTTTTGTGGTTTTTTTTTTTTTTTGTAGTTTTATAGTTTTGGGGTACAAGTGTAGCAAAGATAACACTGGCTATTCCCAGAAAGACTATATTGTTGAGCATTCTTTAATAACAGTCATACAAAAATGCCAGTGTTATATAAGATATGCCAGTGTGGGATTCTAGGTATACAGAAAACTGTCTATTTCCATTTCATGTAGTACATATTTTTGTAAAGGAAAAAAAAAAAGTGTTCTGGTTGCTTTTCTTCTGATGCTAATAATATATAAGATTTCAGAAAAATCTTAATGCTAAGGCTGCAACGGTAAGTAGAACATGAAGCAAGACTCAACATGGGGCTTCTAAAGGCAGTTTATAGCAATTATACTGACATAATACTTTTTATGTAATCAGAAAATACTCTTCTAGAGAAAAGAAAGGTAGTACATTTCATTTACCTGGACTTCAAGAAAGAATATGATACTGTGTTACCAGAAACAAATGGTATGTATGTTGCAGAAATTGGGATTAATGCAGTAGAACTGGCAAAATAGTGAAAAATGTAGCAGGCTTATCCTTGATTTCTTTCAAGGTCAAAATTGGAATTGATCTGATTAGATACTTTCCCTGATGACTGCCCAAGTAAGAGGAGCACACCGATTAAATATATTTGACACGAAGTTGTAGAAACAGAAAGAAGAGTTGGGATGCCCATCTTGAAAGAATCAGGCAACATAGATCACCAGAGTAACAAAAACAGAACTCATATTAAGGCGTGACTGCACTGCAATTTCTGCCATAATTACAGAACTAAATAAAAAATAAGCAGAACAAAGCATATCTGCATATAGAAAATGAACCACTTTCAGCCCTAGGTATACTGGATAAGAATTCAACAAAACACTTCCTTGCTCTGAGGGGGGAAAAGTTAATAAAAGTGCTGATAATATATTCATTGAGACAAAATTGAATGCAACTTATATTGCTACTGCTTATATGTTTTGGACTAAAGCAATAGCTTATTCTACATGAATAAACAGATGCAATCAGTTTTATGAAAAGCCACTGCTTTCCTGCCTTGGTCAAAGATTTAAGTATAGCTTAAACAAATGTCATGGAAAACTGGGTTGTATTCTCATTTTTAATAATATATGATTTATCACCAACTGTTTGTGAGTGTGTGCTTTGGTTTTGGGTGGTTTTTTTTGTTTTGTTTTGTTTTTTCTTGTGAGCAGCAAGGCATTCCTTTATCTGGTGCTCTTTGCAAAAGGTGCAAGCTTAATATCAAATTTGCTAGTGCTTTTTAAAATACAGCTGAGAAACATCCATCCATATAAAAACCCACAGGACTGGCTACATTTAAAAGCTATCTGTATCCCTCAGAAATGATAGATTTTATTTCTTTTTTGTTTTAGTTTGGAGAAAAGCAATATAAATAGGCTTAAAAAAACCCTGAACCACCATATTTGTGCCCTAAAAAGTTCTGGTGGAAATTTTGTAAAAGGCACCAATACAAATATGTCCTTAAAGCTCAGTGAAAGCTATGACATAGAAAATGTGTGTGGACAGAAATATGAGGAAGGACACATTAAGGACAGGGGCTGCGCGCACATATTTTCTTGGAGACTCCAGCAGCTCATCATCTATAAAGATGTCACAACCCAACCCTAGAAGAGAGACACATGGGGTTCATACCTCCCCTGCCTTCAATGTGTAAATGCAATCTTCTGAAATCATGATGCAAATTAGCATGCTGGCTTTTTAGTATGTACCTTTCAATTTGAATATATATAACTGTGTAATAATGATGGGGAAATCCCCGGCAATGGTTTGTAAAGCTCTAGAATAGAAGAACTCACAGGGATAATAAATTAGTGGGGCTATTCAACAAATCTTTCAGAGTAGTAACCACATGGCAGCAAATAAAAATATAGCCATGCACTGTTACTACTTTATATTGTCCAAATTATTGATTTCTGACCAATGTCAATGTTTCCGTAGGCTGCCAACAGAATTAATGAGGCAAAGCATACACTGAAAGGAAGATGAAAATCCTACTGTCAGAATAGAGAGGATGACAAAAGTGCATGTTTGGATGAGGGGGTGGTGGTTGTCTCACTACAGGAATTTTGCATAAAGTGTATATTTTAAGTCAAATTACAGCAGGAAATGGTTGAAAAAAAAATAAGACTAGACCAGCAATGACTTTTGAGGATTCTCAGTCCATGATACTGCTTAAAAATAGCTAATGGAGGAAAATAATGCCTTGACTAAAACTTTTCCTCTTCATTATTTCTTGGCAAGTACTTAGTAAAAATGCTGTTCAAGCTGAATACTATATACCAATTCCATTATTTTTAAAAATCTTAAAATAACTCTGCATCAGGTAATAGTTAAAACTCACAGTTCTACACTCTTCTGCATCCTGACCAAAAGACAGAAAGACAGGGAAAAAGCAGAGAGGAGAAAATAATAGGAAGGAGAAAGATCAAATGAAGGTTAAGTTTATCTCGATTAACCTGAACACGGGAACACTATACTCTTTACTAGACCTCAAGAATCTTCACAGCATAGATGTCATTAACTTTTTACTTTAGTAAGGTTTGTAACATTTTTTCAGATGACATTCTCATAAACAATTGAGGAAACATGACACCAATAAAATTGTTTATTGGTTTATAGCAAAAATTATTAGATAACTGTATCCAGAGAATATTTATCTGCAGTCAAATAGCAAAATGGAAGGGCATATTGAATATGGTTCTGCAGTCTGTCCTGGTTCTACTGCAGTTCAATTTTTACATTAATGATCATTTAAGTAAAGCTGCATATGACAAAAAGCCAGGAGTATGCTGGAGGACAAAATAAGAATTGAAAGTGATCTTGGTCAATTAAAGAGTGATCTGAAAAGATACCAAAAAATGGAATTCACATAAATGAATGTTATAACATGTAGGAAAAATAAATTGCACAACTGTGAACTGGGGTACAGCTGGATGCATCACACCACTTCAGCAGAGGATCTCGGATTACAGTGGACAAAAGAGGAATACGTATGAATAATGTTCTCATGCTGCAACAAAGAGAAATTGAATGCCCTGCTGGAATGTATAAAGGTTTGAAAGATAAATGAATCTTTGCACTTTACTCATCTGAAATTCTGTACCCAGTTTCAAACACTGTGCCTCAAGAAAGATGAAGTGCTATAACCCAAGTGAGGAGAATGCAGAAAAGAAGAGAAAGATCAGAGATCTAGAAAACATGATGTACAACAGAAGAGAGGAAGAACTAGGTTCAAGTACAGAAGGGGACATTGCAAAGAGCATAGTAATAATCTGCATAAAACAGTAACTAACAGACTTTCAAATATATCAAGAAAGATTCATGTTAGGCATTAGGAAAAACTTTCAGCTGGAAAGGCTGTGATCTTCTCAAATCTGTGAGGAAAGACACAGGTTTAGTGAGGTTGCTGTAAGGAGCAAAGGAACCGAATTAACTTCCAAGATCCCATCCAGCTCCACAATTTTTATGGGTTTTAGGCATGTTAAGAGACACCAAAAACAATTAATCAAATTTAAAAAACAAGAGAGCTTCACTCTAACTGAAAAACTTGAGTGCTTACAGAGTTTTCAAAATACAGTTAGCCATTTTAATCCACTATTATACATGTATTAAAGCAAAACCAATGCATTTGCAGTAGTGAAAAAGAAATAGGGAATCTATTCCAATTTTATTTTATTGTATCTAAGTTTGCACTACACTAAGTCAGCATGAATTTAATTTTATTGGGAATATATTAACACAAAAATACTATAATAGCCCAAACACAATCATCATATTTGTTATAACCTATTTGGACATTTTTCAGAATTTTCATCTTTGACATGACAGAGTGCAATGTTTTTTTGTGCCATTAAATGCTGTAGGGATAATTTGCGTTAACTATAAATTCTTGAAAAAATCTCCTGAACTTTATCATGTCAGTTGAACTACCCCTTCTTTACTGTATCCATTTACTAAAAATCCCAACTCCAGAGTTGGAGAGAAAATGTGCTTGTAATACCAATTTATATATTTTTCTAAAAAAATATTTGACCACTAAACCTAGACTCATTACTATATACTTGATCTTCACTTTTCAGTTAACTATAGGAAGCCTTCAACAGAAATTTGTCAACGATTATAAGTTGTATCCTCAACTACATGGTTGAGCACTATCTAGATTTTATCAAAAAGCTTGAGACCATAAATCCAACTTTGCATCTTCTAAAAAGCACTAATTTAATTCTCCAGACTCATGACTGACTACATTTTTAGAAGTATGTTTTCAAAGATAATTTTACTGTTGAACTATCCCACAATAAAAAGCAACAGGATCTGCTCTCAGTCTACAACTTCAGCCTGGGACACGAAGGACTTCCTTGTCCTCAGATCTAACTGTTTGTCTCTGTTGCAATGAAGCATAATGTTGATATAAAACCTGGGTTCATGTCTTCCTTCTGAGAACCTGGTTTCTATGCAAAATAAGCCATGTAATGGGTTCATGTCCTCTAACAGATCCCCTAATCTGGGCAATCATGTGGATTAAGATTTGTGAGACTCACTAAGAACCCCATCAACTCCAAAACAGAGATACAGTAACCACTGACTGGCAGAATATAAAAGTATGTGTAGCAATATAAGAAAATAATGAATATTAACAGATTGTTATTACATTCACCAACCTGTCAGCCTCACTTCTGTGCCTGGCAAGATCATGGTACAGATCCTCCCAGAAGCTACTCTAAGTCACGTGGAGGACAGGGAGGTGATTCAAGACAGCCAGCATTGCTTCCCCAAGGGCAAGTCCTGCCTGACCAACCTAGTGGCCTTGTATGATGGAGTGACTATGTCAGTGGACAAGGGAAGAACTATGGATGTCATGTATCTGGACTTCTGTAAGGCCTTTGACACGGTCCCCCACAACATCCCTCTCTCTAAATTGGAGAGATATGGATTTGATGAGCAGACTGTTCAGTAAATGAGGAATTGGTTGGATGGTCACATCCAGAGGGTAGTGGTAAATGGCTCAATGTCCAGATGGAGATCGGTGACAAGTGGTGTGCCTCAGGGGTCCATACTGTGACCAGTACTGTTTAATATCTTCATCAATGTCATAGACAGTGGGATCGAGTGCACCCTCAGCAAGTTTGCAGATGACACCAAGCTGAGTAGTGCGGCTGACACATCTGAGGGACAGGATGCCATCCAGAGGGACCTGGACAAGCTCAAGAAGTGGGCCTGTGTGAACCCATGAGGTTCAACAAGGCCAAGTACAAGGTCCTGCACCTGGATTGAGGCTTGTATCAATACAGGCTGGGGGATGAAGGGATTGAGAGCAGCCCTGAGGAGAAGGACGTGGGGGTACCGGTGGATGAAAAGCTGGACATGAGTCGAAAACGCATGCTCACAGCCCAGAAGGCCAATCCTATCCTGGGTGGCCAGCAGGTTGAGGGAGGTGATTCTGCCCTTCTACTGCGCTCTTGTTAGACCCTGCCTGAAGTACTGTGTCCAGCTCTGGAGCCCTCAGCACAGGAAAGACATGAATCTGTTGGAGTGGGTCCAGAGGAGAGCCACAAAAATGATCAGAGGGCTGGAGCACCTCTCCTATGAGGACATGCTGGGAGAGTTGGGGTTGTTCAGCCTGGAGAAGAGAAGGCTCTCAGGAGACCTTATTCTGACCTTTTAGTACTTAAAGAGGGCCTACAGGAAAGATGGGGACAAACCTTTTAGCAGGGCCTGTTGCAATAAGACAAGGGATAATTGTTTTAAACTAAGAGAGGGTAGACTTAGACTAGATAGAAGGAAAAAATGTTTTACAATGAAGGAGGTAAGACACTGGAACAGCTTGCCCAGAGAGGTGGTAAATGCTCCATCCCTTGAAATATTCGAGATCATGTTGGACGGGGCTCTGAGCAACCTGATCTAGATGAAGCTGTCCCTGCTCATTGCAGGGGGGTTGGACTAGATGACCTTTAAAGGTCCCTTCTAATCCAAACCATTCTATGATTATATGATCATTTCCAGCTATCAATTGCAATGTCCTTTTCTTAATAAAAAATTTGTGGATTTTTTTCATGTATAAAACCCTCCTTTATGTTGCAAACTACTAAATCCCTATTCTAGTCCATTTCTCCATAGGGATCTGTCTAGAAATTCCTTACACACTTACTTGTCCCTTGGCAGGATAAGGCACTTTCCATTACAAAATCACTGACCTAAATCACATTAATATCCTTTTCTTTTTTTTTTAGGTACTTATGCAAAAGAAGCTGAACACTCTACTCTCTTGTAGCCCTATTTTGTTGTTGTCGCTTCTACCTTTTAAAGAAGCATTACAAAACACGATCTCTAAAAAATTCCACTTTACTGTACAAAGTCTGAATCATTATTAACCTTGCCTTTGATGTACAAGGCACATTTACAATAAAAGACATGAAGACATTAAAGAAAAGAAAGATGTCTCTTTTTAAAGTGAAAAATATAATACCACCATCTCTATGTGTTATCATCCATGCTTTCTATCAAGTGCTTGCATTTGTTGAATACTTTCAAAATTTTGTAGCATGCCAGAAAAGGGATTAAATACTATTTCTGTTTTCATCATAAAGAAAAGTGGGCATAAGGAAGTAAATTGACTTGCTTTAGACTACACAGCAAATTGTAGAGCTAGGGTTAAAACTCAAACCAGCTGGCTAGGGTTATTGGGGGAAAAAAAAATAATCTTCGGAAGTGTAAACTTAACGAAACTGAATATTTTCCATGGGTAAGGACTCTTTTCAATTAATTTCCTGATGGAATAGCCTGTCATTTTCTTTTAAAATTAGTTTGTGTCATAGAATCGTAGAACAACCCACATTGAAAGGGATCTCGAAAAATCATCTGTCCCAACCTTTCATGGGAAAAGGAGGCTAGATGAGATTATCTAACATCCTACATCCAATCCCATCTTGAAAACCTCCAGCAATGGGAACCCTACCATGTCCGTGGGAGGCTATTCCAGTGAATGATTGTTCTTACTGTAACAAAAAAAAATCTGTCTTACATCGAAATGATGTTTTAGTTAATCTTTTTTTTAATTGATACTTATGCATTTGTTCATTCAAAGCATGTTTTTTTCAAATAAGTTAAAATGTATGCTATTCAAATTACTAGAAACATTCAAAGACTTGAAGTGAAATATAATGACTAAACTGTTCAAAGTTTTCTGGAGGTTATTTTTTTTTTAATCCTAATTCAGCAAAAGCAAAAATTCTAAGCCTCAAACTCTCACAAAAGAGGAATATTATTGATGGAATATTTGTAGCCAGCAGCTGATGTGACATTAAGGCTACATACTTTTAGACACCTAAACATGAATCCACATTTTATAATTAAAAAGTGGAACAAGCAAGACTTTCAATTAAGGTTGCTTTTTGAAGTGGTCACGTTATTTGGTTGCATGTATACTTGCCACATTCCATGGGCTTGTTCCTATGATGGTCTAAGGATATTGGTTAGACAAAGTTTATAAAAAAAAATTTGTTATCTCTTATAAGACTAACTAGTTTGGAAAAACTTGATATACTTTTTGGAACACAGAAGTACAAAAGGTTTTGCAATACAATTCGCGTATTACTGTTCTGTCACACAAACACCTCAGTTATCCATAAGAAGTCAAGTGCGCAAAACATTTCAGTCATGAAAAATGACTTGTTTTCCCTTATCAGTACTTCACATGTCCTAGTGCTTCAATTGTGTAGTAAAATTGGACTTTAGCTGTAGTAAAACAGTGACAAGTGTAGCTGCATTTGAACTGCTTTATTGTAGTCCCTTTTAGCTAAGAAGGAACTTTGAAAACAAATTACAGGAGGTAATGGCTGCAGAATAATTATTGATTTGGTACCCACACGCTTCTTCAGTCAAAACTAATAGCATAAGTCACTGGCAGTTATTCTGCTAAGGATTTAGAGTTGAAATCACCAACATAAGTCACATCAGGTAAGTGAAGCTGATCACAGTCAGAATGGTTAACTCCTAAAAGAGAAGTCCTGGATCAACTCAGAACAAGCACTGCAAAGATAAACAGGATATAAATAATACTGTTAAGGAGAGTTGCCTTAAGTTGCTGTAAGCGTTTTCTGTATCAGGACTTGAAGAAGGATACCTCAGAAATTAAGTATGGTTTGCACATCAAAAATAAGTAAAAAACTTGTCAGAACCTTCTCCTTGCATAAAGATGCTTGATTGGATATAAAAATCCACGAACACTGTAATGCAGTCACTACTGTATAAAGCAAAAAAATAAACCACAAAGACTATTTTTAATCATTTACTTTTTAACAGTAAACAACCAGCTATTTTTGAGGAAAAAAAGAATCACACAAAAGCTTAACCTTTAGCACAGGGAAATCAAGGGGAAAACTTCACGCCCCCAAAAAACACAACAAAGAGACACGGATGTTTAAAGTCATGGCTGTGTGAGTGAGCTTTTCATGCATATAAAATGTTTTCAAGCATATAGAACAAGACAAATACTGTAACTGAGTGCATCAACAGCACATCAAGAGCAATCTGCAACTGTGGATTCTCTACATCATTTCTAGCATTTCAAAACTCACCTGAAGCACACAAGTTTCTAGCATACCTTCTAGTTAGTGGTATGCACATACCATTTTATTATGTCTTTGACTCTTTAATACTTTTAGAATGTGGTGGAAGTTTTCCAAAAATAGAATGGATTTATATGCATGAATACATTCTAAAAAAGCATGTAACTTCCCACAAGACAGGCCTAGGATTTTTAAAGGTTTTATTTATAAAAGTGGATTAATTTTAAGCATGTGGAAAAAGCCCTAGTATTCAGAAACAAGAATTTATCCAAGTGAACAGGTCTACTCTTGAGGTTCAGGAAGACTCATTTTTATCCCATAGCATATTTGAATATTTTGCATTTTTAAATATGTCTTCATAGCTCCTGTTGTGCATATCTTCCACTTGTAAAACAAACTTTTAAAGTGATCTGAGTATGTATCATCATTTTTCAGCAGTAATTAGGAAAGAATGAGCATGCTTCATAGACCACCCAGGTATTCATGGGATATACATGTCTTTCAAAAAAGACGCATGCACACTCACAATAAAAGGAAGATGAGAAGTGATTGAGTGCTACAGGGTGAATAATTTTAGGTGTATATCAGCATTCTGATAATTTGGAACTTAACCCAAATTATGTATAGTTTGGCACATTCTGAACTAATGAATACATTTCAATTCTAATCAATATATGCTAATGTAATTATTTGAAATTATACCTAAAGAATAAACAGAAGTATATATTGTTCCAAATTTTTGCTTGAACAGTTCTGAATAAATTGTTTCAAAGAGCGTCCTCCCCAACAAGATATTCTGAAACTGAAGACTGTGTAGAATCCAATGCCCTAGATTTATATTAAAATAATTGAGTCTGATTCTCTATTTAATACCTCTGATCACGTCATTGGCAAGAAGGCATAATGATATTCATAGTGTTGTTTTTGCTAATAAGAATGTTGATGTACAACAAAACAGATATGCTGCGGATTGTCTCTCGCTATTAACTTAGTCATTAACCATGTTGGACCAGTTTCTGACTACTAACGTGGAGCAAAGTAAGCAGATTTATAAAAATAGACATGAGTAGGCTTGTCTGAATTTACTAAAATGCAAGTATTGCAAAAAAGCCAGTTCTTCATAATAAATAAAAAATATTAGAAAAAATGGGTAAGATATAAATCCTTTCTTCAGATAACCATCAAAGATAAATTATGCAAAGTTATCTTTAGCAGAAATTAAGATGACTGGAAAATTCTACAAATTTACTTATTCTCAATTATCTTTCTTAAATACACAACAGAGGGTTTTTTAATTCAAAGGGAGGTTTAAAATTTTATTCTGTGATCTGCCAATGTATGCGTGTCTAAATTCTGTGTATGCACTTCAAGTATGCTTTACCATGTTTTGACCACTGACCTGCAGTTCTGCTTTAGTTAAGTGTAGGCTAAATAGTAAATTGTGACTCTACATTATAATTAGTCCATAGCCACCTATAAAATTTCTTCTAAGAATGCTAATTCATAAATAAAATAAAAAGTAAAGTGCTACATGATATTGTTTCAAAACTAACAAAAAATTAATGTATCAGAACGGAAAAATGAATGTTAAACTACAGCTGAGTTGTCTAAGGATTTGGGGTTTGGGGTTTTGTTGGCTTTTTTGTTTTCCTTTCTTAAATTTAGAGTGCTTCAGAATTCTGTTATTACAAAAAATATATTGTTTTTTAGTTTGTTCAGATTCCAAAGTTGAAAGAGAACTGACCCAAAATTAAAAGAAATAGGAAATGATGGTGAATTTTACAAGAAAAACAATATTGAAGAAAGAACACATTTAGGCTTGTATGCAGTGTGACACTTTGGTGACGAAGTTGATTTTTTTTTTAGTTCAAATTGAAGGTTATTGTGGTTCTTCCTTGAAATGTAAGGTGGTGCAATAAAGACTGCGCAAGACAACAGTATTACATTTTCAAACTTGATTTACTTTTCTTTTATGAAATCTAGTTTACGTCATTGAAACTCTGGCTCGGGTATGTATGCTACGAATATCAGAAATGAAGTAAAAATGCCTACTGTCTCCTTTTGTCCCTTGATGAATGACAGCACGGAAATTTCACTCTTCACTAGTGGAAAGAAACATACTTTATAATGGAGAACTAGTTCTTGCTCTGTCCACTGGACCTGAAGCTAGGCTTCCCAGGAATTAACTGAAACCTGAGCAGAATGTACAGTGTGTAAGAGTTGATCAGAAGATTGGTATTGTCTCAACATTGTCATCAGTGACTAGGCCCCAAAAACCTGGACTAACATCTTGACATGAGTTTGCAGTGGCTCGTTGAGCTCGCTGTTATCAGACGTGGAAACCTTGGGAAAGGACTGAGGTACACGCAGTGTCGTTACCATGGTACAAAGGTACGAACAGTGTCGTTACCTGGTACAAGCCTATTCTACTGGAGCAGCAGAGAACTGCTGTCAAAGAAGATGGATCGCAATGGCTGTGCCAGTACCGATGAAGTAATCTCGAACCTCAGTTGAACTTTCCTCATTATAATATCATTATAATGTCAAAACACACCTCCTGGTAAGAAGCTACCCACCTCCGAAGCTGACCACGCCTCAGACACTCCTCTCCTGGCATGCGTGGAAGCCTTACTCCAGACAGGCGGAGATTGGCACCTTTCCACAGGACAGAGGTGGAGTGGAGGTGGGTCCAAGGAGGAGCAAGGTGTGCTACCTAGCATAAAAGATGGTTCCTCAGTAACGGAATTCTGAAGATATTCCCCACCGACAGACCACGATGGTCGAAGAAGAAGCAGCAGAATGCCTTCTGGATTCGGGACCATTGGGACACTAGTGGACCTGTGGTGGTAGCTATAATCCTCTTTCCCCACTTTTTTACCTCATCTTTCCTATTCTTCCTTCTTTCTATCTCAAGCCGCTTTACGGGCAAAACCAATAAAGTTATTGTGTGCTGAAAGCATAACTCCCTGGGCCTGATGCCATTTCTTTTTGCGCTTTGAGATCGCAGCTGAAATGAACCATCACGCGTCCACCGAGGAGTGGACCATGACACAGTGTTAACCTGTGGTCATAGGTGGGTTTTACTATTTTTTCCACTTTAGCAGGAAAAAGGAAGCTCATGTGCTGTATGTCATGCCAGTCAGTCATTTTTCATAAAAATGTTCTTGGGAGGAAAAAAAAAAATCAATTATATCTTACCTACTCACCTTGAAATGTCACTTGGAATTTAGGAATATAGAACATAACTGAGTAACTCCAAATGACTTCAGACACTGAGATTAATAATAATCATAGTATTTCCCTGCAAAATATGGAGTCATTACAGAAAAGGATTATGAAGTTCTTATTAAAATACATAGATACCATGGTTTCAGCTTCACTATAATTTACTTAGTCAGTTGTCAGAACTCAAGACTATCCTTTCAGCACATCCTCCCTCCTTCCAGTTATTAAAGAAAATGAGAGTCTACATAAAGAGCAACCCAGTCTGCAAAGGCTTGGTTTCCCGCTTCTGCCTCCAGGCAAATGCAACTCATAAGTTATCTCCTTGATATTCACATGTCACCTTAAACAGATAGACATACGAGCTACTTATCTAATTTGACTTCATATTAGCAAAATTACAAACTCCGTTTGTAACATCAAGCTTTTAAATTGTTATATTTATTAACCTAAATTAGTTCCCTGTAATGCTGCAGGAGAACAAATGCCATTCACTCTTCCAAAAGTAAACTAACTTCCCTAAAAGTCACACTAGGCAATTTGTCAGCGTAATAGAGAAAAAAATTTCCTCTACATCTCCAAACTGGCTGTTGGATTTAACAGTTATATATTAGAAATACAATTTTAAGACAAGAATTGTTTCACACACAGCACTCAGTGGTCCAGGGAAGAATCATGCATATCTCTTTTTTTCATGAGTTGGCCAACAATCTCTGCATGAGCCTCATCTCCCAGGTCTTTCGGACTCAAGGTAGGGAAGGGCTGAAAACAATAACGTTAATTTCCCTTCTTTCCAGAAAGCCAGGAGTTATCTATTACAATTCAAAGCTGCACTTCACATTTTTCAGGGAAGTTGATATTTTTAGTTACCAGGTAAATGAATGCTGGTCACCTGTACACAAAATAGTTGCCTGCTGTATACACAAAATGGTACGCAAACAAAGGAAAGTTTAAGGCTAATTGTAACTTTGGCCTGAAGGGTTAAGTTCACTACTATTAGTAAATGCGTTAATGCAAAGTATAGCCCTAAAATCATAGAATCACTCAAGGTGTCATCCAGTCCAACCTTCCGCTCAAAGCAGAGCCAACACCGAATGCAGACCAGGTTGCTCAGGGCCTCATCCAGCTGGGTTTTGAAAACCTCTGATAATGAAGATATCACAACCTCTCTGGGCACTCTGATCCAGTGCTTAATTATTCTCATGGTGATTTTTTTATTCCTTATATCCAGCCAGACCAATCCCTTTCAGTTCATGGTCATGGTCCTCTGTTCTCGTGCCCACCTCTGTCTTCTTGGTGACCTTCCCATAAGTAAGGACAGGTGGCTGTTAGGGTCCTCTACAGCTGTCCCTTCTCCAGGCTAAGCAAACCCCAGTCCCCCAACCTCTCCTCACAGGGTAAGGTCTCCAGCCCTGTGACCACCTTGGTGGCCCTGGAATGCACTTGTTTATCAACATTATTCTTGCATTGCATGTCCCAAAACTGGATGCTTTATTTGAGATATGGTCCAATGAGTGACGAGTAAAGAGGAATAATAAATTCCATGACCTAATGCCTCTGCTTCTGTTGGTACAGCCCAGGATGCTGCCAGCCTTCATTGTTGTCTGGTCACATTGCTGCCAGGCATTTACCAGTTAAAAACAACAAAACAAAACAGCACAACTTAGATTTCTAGCATTCATTTTTCATTTTTGCTGTTTGTAAATCTAACTAAAGTGAACAAAAACGCTTTGAACATCTGAAAATTCAAAACCCTCATATGATTAAGGTTAGGAGACTAATTAAAAACAACAGTCCTTTTTTCACGAGTATTTTTGTTCAACACATCACTTTCTCCTAATCTTCCAAGTTTCTTTGCAGATTCTTGCTTTCAGGGTCCTTCAGAACTGGGATCGAATTCCTCAAGGTGTACGTGGTTGGGGTGATGAGAATGATTAATTTATTACATAATCGTTAATGGCCCCATTAAAGGACTCACTAATGATATTGGCAAAAGCAGAATCATCAGTTTTAACGCATTATTCCATAGTGTGGAAATGAATATATTTCCCATTTATTTTCTCCTGGATATCTTGATAGCCATCACCAATCACTAAAGGGTATGAAGCAGAGGTATGGAGAAAGGACTGATTGCCTTCAATCATAACAAATTTGCTTTTTTTTTTTTTAAGAGCTTTGAGTGTTTGCACAAAGGTGCCTAAAAGGCTGCTCACTGCTTCCTCTGGACCGCTGGCTGATGTGAGTTGGTTGGTTGGTTAGTTTGGGGTTTTTTGGTTGAGGTTTCTTTTTTTTTTAACATATAATTTAATAGAGCAAATTCTAAAAATGCACTGTGCAAATTAAAGGCATTGTTACCACTGTATTTTATTTAGTCAGTTTGCTATACCTTGTAACCATGTTTGAAAGATAAGAGACTTCCATTACAAAGACAGAAGAAAAGAAAAAGGAAAAGAACTCAAAGCTACCTACTGTGATGATTTTTCATCTAACTGCTCACACTAATTTCAGCCTGTAGACAAGAACAAGCACAGCTACTCTTTTGTTCATCTCAGTTCTGCTCACGGTTGAACACCCTATGAGATTATGAGAAAATAAAAAACCCACACTTAGGGGTTCCTGCAATTCCCCTTTTAATGAAAATAAAAATAGGTTTTCAAAGTCTCTAGCTTCACTGATCATAAAGGTGTCTTGAAAACAAAACTTTCAGTAACAAATTTTTTTATGGCAATAATCATGACATTTTGAAGGAGCTGATCTCATTTTTACTACAGACCCACTGCTGAGAGAAAGGAATTTATAACTATTATTTAAATACATGAGTTCACACTGATTTCAACTTGATCTGCATTTATTTTATTTTTTTTTCGTTCTGAATAGAGTCTTGAATACCTGGAAAGGAATGTTCCTTTCCTTCCAGGATGTTGTAAATTGTTGTTCTACAATTTCTCTTTCTACTTTGAAAGAGATACAATAAACAGCCTAGAAACAAAACAGCAAAATTGAATTTATCTTAAAATTATACAACAGGTAGTTTAAAAAAACCCCATATCTGATTAATACAATAATGCCCAATTAAATGGAATCAATGGCATTCAGATAAAGATATAATGTTAATTTGATCAGGATCTAAAATGATTAATTCAGAGTAATGACCTATCAAAACCGTGAGCAAAATCTTACGTTTTTTCTTTAGTCTGAACTGAAACTTGTCCAGGTGAAACTTCAATTCAATTTCACTTTTTTTTTACTGTCTGTGATCAACATAAACACCACTGTGAATCTAGGATATATAAAAGCTTTATTTTTTTTTCCACAGATATTGTGATGAGAGGATGATAGAACAATGACCTGTTGGAAAATTAAAAAGTATTTTTCAGAAGTATGCCTGAAACATGTCAGTTTTCAGGAATGTCACTATTTAAAAAAAATAAATATGAATTCCTTTATAGCAGGAATGTTCAGTTTGATAAATAAAACATGGTTATACATTTACTTTTGACATACAGTAAAATATTCATTCCAATACTAAAATATATAAAATATTAAATGTTATAATACGCTTAATATTTTATTATGTTTTACCGTTTTCTAAACCTAAATGTTTCCACATGTCTCAATCTGATTTTTTTCACTATATTAATTAAAGGGAGAGTTCAACTTTTAACTTTTCCTGATTTAAAATGGGGAAAAAATGCCAGAACCTCCAGTTCTAGTTTTTTTTTTTTTCTTACGGGTGGCAAGGTACCGTTAGGAGAAGATATGTTTTCAAAAAATAGGTTTGTGTATAGAAAGTCATGGAAAATGATAACAAATTAGGAATTGCTAGGTGCCACTCAAGCATATTAAAAAATACATATGTACCAGCCTACCTTCAAGGGTGAACTATCTGAACAGGTATGAGAGAAAGAATGGGCAACTGCATCCATTTAAAAGAGTTTTCCTCAATCGTAATGTGCCCTTCCTTAATACAGATGTATTAATACATTGCAAATTTGGATGTATATTTCCTTTACTAAGCACAGGAGATCAATTAATACAACAGTTTTATAGTAGAACGGGTATTTTAGTGTTCACTGTCTAGTCCTTTCCTAAGCTGAAAGCATAACTGATAGGAAAAAAAGCAGAAGCTCATATAATACTTCTCTACCCGAATCAACAAACTGATCAACAAACCCCTGCAACGGAAGAAAGCTCAGAGGAGATGGGCATAGGTGGTGTGCTCATGAAGCTCTGAAGAGAACCTAGGGAGTCACCGCAGCTGTTGTAAGGGAAACTGAACTCATCTCAATGCCAAGGGGCTGGAGGGTGGCCTTTGCTGTAGATAAAGAGCTGTATTGGTTGAGTGGGTCAACGGGTTGTGCAAATGGCCTTCCCTAAAATAATCAATAGAAATTATTATCTTCCTTAGAAAGCGTTGTGGTTTGGGCTGGACTGGCTGGTCTGGCAGAATGACAGATGCTCTCCCCCACCTCTCTCCAAGGAGAGGCAGGAGAGAGAGAAAGAGGCTTATGAGTTTAGAAGGAACTAAACTACTTTAATGAAATAAAATTATTTAAATAATAAAAAGAAAATACTGAAAGATATACAAAAACGTATCAAGCTCCCAGGATGACGATGATGTCACTGGCAGGCACAGGGTAAGTCCCTGACTGGACCCAGTGACAGACGGGAACTGGATTCCG
>VUYV01000070.1:2228034-2298705 GCA_008711295.1 Anarhynchus alexandrinus | reverse complement strand
AGAGACCTCCTCGGATGCCGGCCATTGAAGAAAGAGGGTTGACCCTTTGACCCCTCAGCTTTTATACTGAGCATGAGGCAGATGGGATGGAATACCCTGTTGGTCAGTTTTGAGTCACCTGTCCTATTGCTTTTCTGCTTCCAACCCTCCAACGGCGCAAATAACAGTGTTATCTGGCCTTCGGTGTTATAGCAATAAGTATAAGCAAGAGCTTCTCCACATACTATGCCTGGGCATCAGCTATAAACATAGGTCTTACCACTCTGAGAGCAAACAGTGTCTGCACAATATGCTGTTAATTTCAGTAGTTAGAAGAGGCTTAGCTGCAAAGTAGAATTACTGAACAGAAAATTGGTTCTGTTTTACCTCAAACCAGGACAGACATCCAGAGCAGCATGGGGGAAGTGTATAAGCAGCTCAGCTCAACACAGAGTATAAAAAAATCGAACAACCAACCAAATGAACTTTGAAGACAGCAACGGGCTTGAGCTGGCTTCAAGCCATGCATGCCTTCCAAGCATCTGGGGACGTCTAGCATCATGATGGTGAGCATACAGAGACCAGTAATGGGAATCACATCTGTATGGCAATTCAGCTGTATTGCAACTGCTATATTATGCTGGTGTTGTGATTTCAGTACACTGCTGTATCACTTTGCTAAATCAAAAACCTGTGTAACATCAAATACCTTCAAGTAAGTACTTTTTGTATTAAAACATTAAACCCTCTTCACATGGAATATCTAAGGGAACCTGGGCAGAGAGTATTGGACTCTTGACAACCGTGCAAAGGCATATGCCTTGAGGAAGAATAGAAAGTGGCCCTTCAAAGTAAACAAGCAAATTAAAAACATTATCAATCATTCCCTGTTAAGCCAAATTTCTTGAAAGCAGACCAAACAAATTATCCTTTTCCTGGCACAATACATCAAGTCAGAAGGGAAGAAAGCGGACAGAGAGAAGGCTCAGGTACAGTAAGGTGCACAACAGCATACTAAATTTTGCCAGCATCGTGAGTAAGTGCCTATACTCAGATGATTGTAGCTTTCCAGATTCACAAGTTTAACAAGACACGAGCCCTTAGCTACAGTGAACAAAAAAACTTAAAAACTTAAAAATATGAACTGCACCTGGTTTATATAACACTAACTTCTGCTCTACTGTGTAGGTGACTGTAAAAAACATGCTATCCAAAATAGTTGAATATTTCATACTGTATTCAGAGCAGACATGCTAACCAAGAAAAGAAAGGCTGTACTAACTTGAAAGAATCTACGTTTTAAGTATGTGAGATGATAATCTGAACCAAATAGCTTAATGAGACACAGGCAGCCTTCTCAGAGTTTTAAAGTTATAATTTGTCACAAAGTATTTTGTTGAAACTTAGAAGACACATAAGAAACTTGAAGCAAAAAACAATCAAAAAAGATGCACATCATACTAAAAAAATTACAAAATATAAAATGCTTTTCACAGTACCACACAGAGTAATGCCACCACTGTTGCCAGTGCCATAAAAATGTTTGCTGAGCTTTTCTAATTTTTCTTGAACACTTTTGACATACTCTTGTAATGCCACAGGCTAAGTCTTTGATCTTCATAAAAACTTTTAACAATACCATATTAGCTGGTTAGCATAAAACAAATCCTTTTCAACACAAAATACATGTTTTCACCATTTTACTAAAGCCAGATTTCAGGATGATTTTTTTTTTTTTTAAGTTTCTTAATATCAAGTCTTATTATTTCAGAAGTTTCATATTTATTTACATGACTCCTACTACAAGTTATAGCCAAGCCTTCCTTTTCCTGTTACATTCTAAGTAAAATCCCAAATCAATTCTATTTAATAATTCTACTCCTAGTTTGATTCAGGATTTACTGACAAGCACAAAAATATGACAGACAGAGGGTATTTTTCAGCATGGAATATGATTACCGAAAGGAAAAAGGTGTACATTGTTATTTAAATTTCCAGCAATCTGCAGATCTTGATGGACAAATCCTTGTTTTACCTTGCTTTCTCAGCTAGTACCTCTGCATAGTTTTCATTTTTTCCTTACAGAATAGCATCTGACAAACATCACAAAGCTAGAAATAAATGACATTAACAAGACAGGTTATAGAGGTGGAATGGGACAACGGATTTGGTAAAACCCGACACAGAAGAGCCTTCTAACAACCAATCCTAGTGTGACAGAAATACATTAGGATGACTGGCCCCAAACCTCTCATCTTCAGTAGATGAGTATAAATCTGTACCTCTTAGGGTCTTCCAGATCCCTGCTAAATCTCAAATAGGAATACAAATTAACAAAGTATACTGTTTCTCAGGCTACTAAATCTCAGTCAGAAATTAAAGTCTGAAAACACAACTCAGAAAACTGAGGTTCATTTCTGCTTCACTGCTTCACAAGAGAGTAAACTTCATCAGCCGGACCTAGGGATTAGACAAGGTGCTTGGTTCTTTTTGTGTGGATCCCTAGAGTTCAGAACTTATCCTTGTTCTCATAGCAAACAATTTCATATGTCTAGGTTCACTGTGATTTCCACTGGTCTACCTTATAAATACCAGAACTTAATTCCTGAGATTGGACATAGTAGAAAAAAACCCAACAAAACAAAACCAACAAACCACCAGCAGAAAACAGCAAGAACAAATTTTAACCATCAAATGCCTTAAGTTAAAACATTCTTGTTATCTATTTATTGTTAATGCCCCTTTCCTGTGCCTGCTAATTAATATTAATATAAACAGTTTTTTCAATCCTGCATACACATCTTTGTATTTTTTTAAAAAAGTACAAAAAGTGTATACAATGTTTTAGCATTGCACTGGAAATATACTCTTGTGCCTGAAATTAAAATACTGATTATGTATGTTATTTTTCCTACCTTCAGCATCTCTGGGGATTTTTTGCTACACAGTCCAGAAGGGAAATTAGAGAACTCAAGAGAAATAACAACAGGATTTTTGTTTACTTTAACCTGCTGCATGAAGGATTATATTATTAAGTATGCGTATTATTATGACCTATTCTATTTTGGAGTATTAGCTCAAGAAACCAGAACATTCTTAGTTTAAAAACCATGAGAATTTTTTTTGTTTATCAAAGTAATATTATATTCCCCTTTTCTAAGGACACTATTAGGTTACTTTAGTTATACAGAGAATATAGTGATGAATGCTGCTAATAAAACAACAGAAGAAGGGAAGAACCACTTCAGAATGATGGTATCTTAAACTAGTAAATTGTTCCTTTCATACACAATACTCATCCTCAGTACGCCTCACAGAATAAACTCCTGGAGACAGCAGCTACTTAAACTGAAATGAGAAGACTAGTACACATGGTATTTGAGGCTGCTCCTCCTCCAGACTTTCGAGAATGCCCACACCTCTCGGGGAATACCCTGTCCCAGGAAAGCGAGCACAAGCTACTGCGAGGCACCCTTCACCCACGTCCCTTGTGCCAGCACTGGCACTCCTGTGACCACACGGAGCTGTGGACCAAAAAACTTCCTTCTCCTGGTTAGTTTCCAGATAGATTT
The DNA here is from genome assembly GCA_008711295.1 of Anarhynchus alexandrinus. Lineage (NCBI taxonomy): Eukaryota > Metazoa > Chordata > Aves > Charadriiformes > Charadriidae > Anarhynchus > Anarhynchus alexandrinus. Next base: position 2,295,154 of record VUYV01000070.1, on the reverse strand, counting down.
AATGAAAGCCCAATTTTCAGCTGGGAAATTAATTCCAGTTTGCTAAACCTACTCAGCATACGGCGGTGAGAAGAGTACTTCCAGCACAAAGGGAGGGGTGGGACTGCCACTTTCAACAGCAGCCCACATTTCTGGCTGTCTAAAGCGACTGTGGCGCTGCAGCACTCCACACCTCTCAAGGTAGATTAAATGCACTTTTGCATTCAGGGCGAATAACAAACTGCTGTTTCCCCACTGAGATCAGTGCCTGACTAAACGAGCATTCCTCTTCTCTGCCACCCGTTGCAAAGCAAATAGGTAATTTCGAAGGTTTACACTAATCTGTCTGATTTCACGCTGGTAAAGGAGAGGAGTGCTATGGCTGGAGCTGATCTCAGCCGAGAGGCTGAACCAGGCACAGGGTTCAACGCTTGTCACCGTCCCAGGCAAGACGCCTGCCCCGGGCACTTTAAGAGAAAGCTCACCAAGGCACAGCCTCTGGCTGGGGCCTGTGAGAAGGGAAGCACGTGAACAGCTTTTTGGGGGCTTTTCTCTTCTCTCAACCATAGCATAAGGAATAGATTGCTGAAAAAGAGAGAGACTGTTGCTATTCCACATACGGATTCTGTGGAGCTTAAATTCCCACTGCCAAAGGCGGTTTCCCCTCACGCTTCTGTGATGAATTTGAGAAATTCATAATATTCATTAAAATAATACAGTTGTGACTGTTAATTTGTATTCCTATTTGAGATTTAGCAGGGATCTGGAAGACCCTAAGAGGTACAGATTTATACTGCTCCAAACGTTAACATTAAGGTATATTCTGTGGTTGCTGCTTCCTATGGAGTGCATTTCTGCTGTGTGGAGTAAGGTGTGAAGTTTTTCCAACAGGAAAGTAAGGAACCAGCAGTGCCCGCAATGGAATTCAGGCAGGTATTTTTAAATTGTAGTTAACCGCCTGAGAGGGTGTAGCATCAATATGGAATTAAAGTGATACACATTTGTATCTGTCATAAGTTATTAGTAAGATAAGTGGTAGAGAGTCCCTCCAGGGGGAAAGCTAGGAAAAGGTATTCTCTCAGGCTTTTGCTCCTGCAGGCAGAGTACAGGCTACCTTCAGGAAAGACATGGGGTTTTTTGTTTGTTTCACATTTGGAAAAGTAGTACGCGCACAGTTAAAATCTCCTCTTGAGGGTGAGCTGAGCTGGAAAGTTGCCAGTGTCACCAGAGCCTCAAAAACTGTATGTGCTATAAATAAGTTACACTACACATAAAAATGTGTAGTGTAATTTATCTGCTGGTTGTTTAAATTGCAGTTAAAGTCTCACATAATCTTACACATGGCTCTACTGAGATGCTAGCAACCTTCAATATCCATATAATCTGTTAAAGTAGTTATAGGTGGCATCTTAAATCCCTTTATGCCTTTCTACAGATATCTTCTCAGACTATGGATTCCTTCAAACTTTACTTCTACTTTGAAGAGACACAACTGCATGTTTCTTTTGATGTTTTTGTTTAATTTTATCAGGATATCATCTTTTCCTCAAACTAGAAAATACCAAATCCTTACCTAAATTACTTCTCTTAATCTCATCAGTCAGAAAGGAATCTTTCTCTGCCCTCTACATCACTTTTGACATAACCTTAGGAAAACTCAGTAGCTAGAATAATCCTCCCCTGAAATCTTGCTGTGAAATATTTCCTTGTACTCTGTGGCTTTTATTCCACTTATTCCTCCTCCTATTCCATTCACACATTGATCAAGTCTGTTTTAACTACTGCCATTCCTTCTTTTTCCGTAGATCAGCATCTTCTATGGGTGGTACTCTGTGCCTGTAATGGACATATATTCTGGCATATGCCGGGATTTTAGACATTTTATTCTTTATCTTTCTCTATGCCTTTAAACACCCTGCTGACCTGTCCCAACCTTGTGTAAAACGGCCAACTTACCATTAAACACAATCCAAATCCTTTACTTCGTCAGCCACTATATTCCATCATTATATGAGACAAAATTAATAAAAAGCAGTACTATCTTGTATGAGGCTGTATGTAACAGATGGTAGCAGTGCTTGTTTGTACTATGTACTACACTTCCTTAAAATGCAAGACAAGCTGGGGAGTCAAGAAGAACTCTTCCTGCATGGTACTGGCTACAGCACTGCGTATCCACTCTCAGGAGAAAAAGCAGACTGCTCCGTTCCCCGGAGGATCCCACTGTGCTCTGTGGGGCGAAGCTTCAGGGCACAGAGGAGGGCAGCTAGAGACAACCAACACTGAAGCCAGCCAGAAGAGAGCAAACTGCAAGCCTCCGAGTAGGGCAGGGATGTGCTATCAGCAGTGAGCAGGTTTCTTTTCAGCCCGGAGATGACAGAGGCAAGGAAAGCTTCCTAAGAACCCAGAGGGATGTTTTGGAGTTAATTCAACAGAGAAGAAACTGAAAGTCATGGGACTCATAGGGAAGGATGCAGAAAAGGACCACTGCACAATCACGTAGTAACCAAAGAGTAATTTTTGTTTTAGATACTCATTTCATCTGTCTCAGCAGATCTGAATTTCCTATGTCTTAACAGCCACCTTTTTCTAGCTTATTAGTTTGTGCTCTAATACACTTAGCTTTAAAGACTGGAAGCCGTTTGATGTCTTTTGTTATGCTCACTTCAAAGGAAAAGGTGGGGGTTGTTCCACTTCAAGGCTCTGGGCAACTCAAGGTCCTATCACAGGGGGGAAAAGGAGCAGCTAGGCAGATGTTAATACTGGATGCATTTTTGATGCACCAGAGCTAATAGGTTCAGTCCTCCAGCTGGAGAAAGGCAGAAAGGGTAAGTAAAAAGAAAAGCTAATCCCATCCCTTGTAAATTGAAGCACAAGTACTGCTGTAGCTTGAGTAAAAAGGACTTGAGAGACTGAGTAACCGTAATGGTACAACAGCTTTATTCAAGCTATTAAAGGGAGGATTTCTTTTCAGTCATTTACTTGTAAGTTTAGATGGGTGCCATAAGCAGCAATTTAGGCAGAGTCATTCAAATAATAGTGAAAAATAACTTCTAGGTGAGACGCATAAGCAAAGTATTGCAAGATTTGGCTTGATATATTTATGCCAGACAGGGGTAAGCTACACAGCAGTTGACTTTCTCTAGGATGATGGATACAGTGGGACTTGAGAAATTCCATCTGCTCAATCCCCCAACAGTCCCATGAATTAACAGTTGTGAATTAACAACTGCTTGGCTCTAGCATTTTACCAAAACATCCATGTATCTCCTTTCTGTCCTTAACTCACAATATGCTTTCAGACTACCTCTTTCCAGGAATACTTTCCCCATACATAAAGCTAACTTTTCTCTGCCTTCAGAGGTAGATATCTACCTCCCCTTGGTTTACTGTATTGCCTCCTTCTTTTTTCTCCTCTGAGACAGTGGACATCAAGAAACAAAGTGTTTCCATCTGCCTTTTTGGACTATGTCTGCATTTCTTTCCCTTCTGCCTCCATTCTACACCACTAAAGACAATCTAAAATCTTTATTTCATTGATGTCTATTTTCCATCTTTCCTCCTCTTGCCACACTGACATTTCAGGACTCTATGCTACTTCTTACTGCACCACACACGTTCTTTCACCTGTTCTTCCTTCCTCTTGTTTTCCTGCCTCGGTTCTCTTTTGCAGATGCATCTTCCTTAGGAGTGGAAGCAAAAAGCAGGCAGGAAAGCACCTCTGAGGGATGAATAGTGCACACTTGCATTCACTTACGGTCTTCACTCTACATGTTGCACACAGACATGTATCTCTTACTAATCCCTTTCTAAATTTTCCAATTGAACAAAACTGTATCCAGCTTATCAAAATCTTCTAGATGGGGATCCCTGTGCCCCAGCCCTTTAAATATCTGATTGCCTCTCCACAGCTTCCTCATTCTCTTTGCTTGGCTACAGCCCAGTATTACAGGAAAGTGCTGTATAATGGGTGATAGAGGTTTCAAATAAAAACATGCAAATCATGCACAATTTGTCTAAATATGCTTATGCAGGCCAGATGCAATCTGCAGCTGCAGCACAATCCTGTTTATATTCTTGATGGGTAGAGTTTACAGTCAAAAAGTTCAGCAATATTCTCAAAACGTAACATGGGCCTCACTACGTCCTCATCAACAATCCCTTCACAGCCTACATAGCTCTCTTGTGTAGAAATAGTAAACAACTTTAAATGAAATACAAATGTTCTGTTTCGCAGATCAGTGTGCTCTGAGTCAATAAGAAGCTAACCACGCTTTATTTAGCAGCTATTTACATATATAGATTAAACAACAATAAAACGGTCTCAGGAAGGTAAGGGGCTAAGGAAGCTGTTTCTGTCCGCGTGATATTTTCCACACTACATGATTAGCAGCTATAAGGGTCCTTTGAAGAAGAGCGCCCCCTCTCTTGGAATGACTGAGATGGCACAAGTCAGCTCAGAAAAGAGACATACTGCCCTGGTGATCTGTTAAATATCTATTTAGCTCCACAGTGATAAGTATCTGTCTTTCCAAGATGAAATATGGGATCCCTTCCACCTAAGTCATCCTCGGGGACAGCACTCTCAGAAGACCAATCCTTGATTCACCGCTGACCAGCTACCTGGAGGGCTGAACATTAAACAGCCCTCCACATCTTTCCCTCCAATGTGATGCCACTCTGATCTCAGCCTCCTGGAGTTTCAGGCAGCTCTTTAATCCTATTTCTGATCACAGATTTTCCTTATAGGCTTGCATTTCCTTCTAATCCCACTCTGACATCCACAAGTTTCCTTAAAACTGACTTTGCCGTGGTCTGTTTTTCTAAATATGTATGTTTTTAAGAAGTAGTATCCTTTGATTCTTCTTGAGTCACACCACTTACTCATTCCTGCTCATATACATATTTAAATTCAACCTAAGTGATTTAAAACAGTCAGGAGAATGTTTAGCATGCTTGCATGGGGCATGGAATAATTCACATTTCATTTAAATGTCTAATCATGATATACTAAGGTAGCATTATGAAACCCAATCAAATACAAACTACTGCATCTAAGTTTCCTTAATTATTAATTTTCATTGTACATGTAAGAAAATAAGTCAGAAATCTCAACCTTTGTTGAGTTGAAGAGAAAGGTCTCTGCAAACAGTGGTTGAGTACACTCTGACAAGATCGATAGCTTTAAGTAACTGTGTGATATTCAGTGGAAAAAAGACACACTGAACACAAGATCAAGAAACAAGGGATTCAATTCCTACTATGGTCTAAATAAGTGAAGAAATTCCAGACTTCATTTTGCTGATTGGGGCATTTTTTTCCCCTTTTGCAACATCAAATGGAATAAAACAGTAAAGCAAAGCACATAACACTTAATTACAATTTCCTAACTTTGAAGGTGCTTAAGAAATAAAAATCAAAGTAACTATTTAATCAATCAAGGCATGAGATTAGTATTTTAGGTCTTTTGCCTGACAAAATAAAATCAATTAGATGCCTAGAAAAATTTGAAGTATACTTTTTTTTTTTATAAACTATATACTCATAAAGCATATGAACAAGACTGGTAGGTATGTTTCATTTCAAGTCTTGAATGAAAAGCCTCATTAAAATCTTAAAGAAATCTGCTCCTGATAGATCAGAAACTATCATCTAGAAATGAATTCCTATTAAAGAAAAGATATAATTTTGTGTTTATAGAAAGATTACTGACAGTGTCACATATACCATCTGTGTCAGCTTATTCCTCCACTACAGCAAGGAACCAGGAGAGTACACTGAACATCATCTTTTCAAAAGGAAAAATTGAAATGGCCAGTAGGCTACCCATTGCATACTATGGAGGCATATTTAACTGCATTTCTATACTGGTCAGACCATAAAGACAAAATACATGTTTGGATGAACCGACTTTCACTCCTGACATTCATTCACTATTAAAGCATAATAACATCTATATTACAATACAAACAGGGAGCAGGAGGCAAGGGAAAACTTGTTAAGGCAGCACTGAATGAAATGTTGCAATAATAAAGGGGTTAGGCAGTATACACATTAAGACCAATTCTAGTATGCTCTCTTTATAAAAACTGGGTCGTTGTCAAAAAATTGCTGATGTTAGGATTTGTTGTCATGAATAATAAGAGCAACACTGCCAAAATGTGCAAGTCATAATAGACTAGGCACATCGAAAATCTTATGAATGATGGTAACATTTGAAGCTCACTGTGATGTTACTAGATATGCCCTCTAACTGATGCTATATTTAGTATCAGTTAAACTTCCTTGGCATCAAACCCACTGGTTCTCATGAAACTAGAAAGCAGAGGTGTTTTAAGTTCAACAGAGCATGTTACTGCTAAGATTCAGTGGCTCTGCTGATCCCCTGTAAGGTTCTAGGGTGAACAAATAATCTCAAAATATGGTGAAGAGTCTGCATGACCATTAGGTGAATTTCTCCATGGTTCTCACAGTTTAAATATTTAATGTATATACCTAAGGCAAACAACTGAGGAATCAAGTATTCTAACTTACAATTACTTTCATGAAAAAAAAAAATATTCACAGATTTTTTTTTAAAAAGACTAGTGATTAGTTGTCTATAAGGATCATGATTGTTATAAACATGTAGCTTAAAAAGTGAGAGGGAGGAATTTATAAGGCTTCAATAATGGTAAAGCTGTAAGTAAAATATACATTTAAAAGTTTTACCTATAAATATCATTTGGCATAAGGTTGCCTGATAAATCTGCTTGACTTTACATTTCTTTAATTCATGTTAGACTTCTAGTCCTCTACATTTCTTTTGTCCCTTCACAAAACCTTCAAGATCTTTTAATCTCCATAAAGTAAACACAAGAAAGGGCAGACTGCAATTTACCAGATAACATATTATAGAAGGAGAGAGTGCTAGAGAAAGCATGTATCTGCTACTTCAGCTTTGTATCTGTCCTGTAACTCTGTCAAGAATGATGTTCCACATCAAGAGAAATATCTCGATGGAACTCAGATCTGCTTCCTGTTTTTTCTCACCGCTTCTTTTATCACATGGCTAATATCCATTGCAATTTGTGTCTGTGAACTAAAATTCCCGCATAGTTCACATAATCAACAACATCATAGTGAAACACTGCAACAGGTTGCCCAGAGAGGTGGTAGATGCCCCATACCTGGAAACATTCAAGGTCAGGTTGGACAGGGCTCTGAGAAACCTGATCTCGTTGAAGATGTCCCTGTTTATTGCAGGGGAGGTTGAACTAGATGACCTTTAAAGGTCCCTTCCAACCCAAACTATTCTATGATTGTACCTGGCAGGTTGACTGGGATCATATGTGTAATAAGGCATTATGGGCATTAATACTTCACTCATCTTGGCCACTTCACTAATATTCCAGAGAAAATTTTTAAAAATGTAGTCTGTTCCTCTTATTGCTAAGGTTTGGAGAAGAGCCTCTTTCTGTTAAAAAAAAAAGCTATCATATGTTACAAAGTCTAAAAAGGAAGACATAAGGTAAAATTACTTTGCATATGGAATTTCTGGCACAGTTTTTATCTTCTTGCATTACACTGGACAGAAAGTCAAGAGTATACGGTCTCCAAACAGAAGATCTATACTTCTGTAGGCAGTGTCAAGGACACTAAAAGCTCAGATTTAGTTGGATTTCTAATGAGGTATATGGGGCATTCAGCCTCCCCAGGATTTTCTCTGTGTGTCCATCTTCATTTCCAGAAGCAATGCAAAAACTAATATATTATGGACAGAAAGGTTTCAGGCTTCAAGATGGTAGTTCTTCCCATTTGTATTCATGTTATATCTAAGGCATGTGATAAGAAAGGACAGGGCAAGATGAGGAAAAAGTACAATGTTTTCTAAGCATCAGTTTCTAAAACGAAGAAAGGAGAGCAGAAAATGATCTTTTTGGTTTCATTCTGTCTTGGGCATAGAAACTTGGCAGAGTTTTCCTCTGTGGCTCCTTGCAATAACACTGATTGTCAGAGAGCAGGCAACAGAAACTGCTTTTGTGAAATCAAGATAGGTGCAGAAGTTAGGTGATCTAAAACTGCATCAGGCTGGTCACGGACATCCATAAAGCCAATCAAAGCCCAGATAACATTACCAGCTATCTTCAAGGCTGTCTACAATGCAGTTGGTAAGAACCACTGGTAAAAGCTTTATCGATTGCTTTACCATCTGCACTGGGATGTGTATTATGGTGGTTACATTGCTACTATTAACCAGATTAAGGTACACCTCTGCTGCACTACAACCACAACTTTTAACTTTTACTACAACACAGGGAGCAAAAGGCCTCAGCCTCTTGGCTAAATGATTTTGTCAAGACAGAAGACAAATTCTTGTGGTTTCTGTCGTATGGAAAACTTCGAAGGTTGGTCAATTGAGAAAGGAGTAACATAAAGGAAATAAATAATGAAATCAAACCAAAAGTTGAAAAGAAAAAAAGGCATAGATATATAACAATGTCAAAGTTTCAGTAAGTTATCCAAAACATAAGCAAAAACTGTGAGACAAAGAATTTGAAGTAGCATGACCTATGTGATGTTACTAACTACAGTGCCCTTCTGGCATCCAAAATTATGCCAGCTATCTTCTGTTTTCCCTTTACATGGGAAAAACACATTTGAAAATAATTATATATTCACAACAATGCATACTACCATTTTAACAGTTGAAAAGTCTGATGACTACCATGTGCCTCTGCACAACTAAAGTCCAGATCTCAGATTTTACCCAGAGGTATATATAACTGCCATGTGGTTGTACAGATAGGCTAATCCCGCACATGCATACCGCTACTGCCATATAAAATGTATGCTGCACTAAACTGCGCCAAAAATGGGGGCTTAACCCGTAAGTTTTCTCAGAGTATGCTTAACACAAACTGATAGAATTGGGTTTCTTGCAAAAAGCAATTATGGCTGCCATTTTCTCTTTAAAAACAGGGGCCTCCCTTATTATGTTATAGCCTAGAGATTAAGTTACATTCATCCAAGAAGTGAAAGACTGAGCCTGAACTCCCTCTTTCGCCAGAGGCAATGCAAATCTACATCACTGAGAAGTTAGACTAAAAAACTAAAAAACATTACTTTGCAAAAGGGATGGTCATTTATTAAACCACTCTAACTTGATCAAATTCATCACATACTCAATGTCCATCAATGAAATTGCAATGGCATCCTTACCAGTGTACTTAACATAATGTGAATGCGTTTTACTGCTTCTGCACAATATAATTTCTCATTCTGTCCTCACACAGAGCTTTGAGTAACTAGTCAGCATTTTGGGAGACTAGGCTAAATAATAAGAATCTATGGAAAAACACATCAGGAAAACTCTATTTACCCATAAATAATTTCAGTTAGTTCTACAGTGATTATGCTGTCCATAAGTAAGTATAGAAATTGCAAAAATGTGCATTCATGTTTTATCAAACTTTTTTTTTTTAAAAAAAAGGGTACAAAGAAGAAAAAAAGAATGAAAATAGACCAAGAAAGGGTGTCCAAGGCTGAATATATTTTCAGTAAGACATCATTAATCTTCATTAAATGTATGCTGGAGCTAGCAGAAATGTCTTAGCTGTTTTCTGATGAACCAAGACTAAGACGACATCTAGCTAGTCATTGCCAGTGGCCAGAACCAAAAGCAGGGAAGAAAATAAAGAGATAACATTAAGAAGGAAAACAATGGGCTGAAGTGGCCTTAAGACTGATTTTTGACCTTTTGCTGACAAAACAAAGAAACGTTACACAATATGATTTTAAACTCCACTAAAATATGTGACAAAAAGCAGCACCTCACAAAGTCACTAAAATATTGATTGCTGGATAATGAGGAGATATACCTGGGAAGTACCACTCCATATTGGGCTCATTTCTTCTACTCTTTGTCGGAAACCTGCTACTATTGACATCAGGTGCAGAATGTGTAGGCTAGACAGACCTTTCGTCTGATCTAATACAGAATTTGTTTTGTGTTTTCATAATAGTTTAGTTATATATATATATTGATTGGTTTTGTCAAATAGAAGTTGTGCAGTTTTCTATTGACAGGCAACGAGCTTTTCCTACTAGTGAAACTCAATAGCGCGAGGGTTTTATGTGAGAAATGTGAATGATGGTATATTTGTGAAATTATACCCAAATGGTATTAACAACATTTTTTTTTTTTTCAAACATGAACAACATACAGCAACAATTGAAAATTTAAGCAGAGCTATAATTCAGGTCAGATTATGGCCCACAATGTTGAGGTTTTGTTTCTCTAAATAGCATGAGTAGACCAATCTGTTTATAAGAGCCACCTAATATAGACTCTTTAATGATATCTGTTTTTTTCAGTCTTTCTTAAACAAAGTTTTAGCTAAATCTCTCAAAGGGAAGGAAGGAAGGAAGATTTCAGTGACTTAAGGTTTGGGTTGTGGGTTTGTTTTTTTTCCCATGAAAATCATTAGAACTGATGAACCTGAAAAATGTTGTACCTAAAAGTGGTTCTAGTCTTGCCACAACCTGTTATTGCCAGAGAGAAATAATCAAGTAGTTACTAAGATAAAAATAATTAAAAAAAAAAAAAAAAACAAAAANCCAAAAACCAACAAACAAACACAAAAGCAGATAGACAAGGAGACTGTTGGTATGAAAAAAGAAATATATGAAAAAAGAAATAATCAATACAGCAAGGTAAAAAATGCTATTATGCAAGATCCAAATCTATACTGACAACTACATATATCTATTAAAAATTTTGCTATTTAACATAAGATAAGAATCTTAGGCTAAACCCATGTCATTGTACCGTGCCCAAATGCTTCCTGCCTACGAGCTACACTGTGCCACTCTTAGACAGAGTGGTCTCAATCCATTCCCCAAATCCCACATACCATTAAAAAAAAGTTGCCTGTGATCCACAGCAGGTAATATGTTTCCCGTCTAACTCTTAGCTCCCTGGAAGGGAACATCCAGAGACCTAATTATTTCACATTTGCCTTTGAGGCTCCTAGACGAGGGGGTCAGGGCGCTCCTGGCCAGCAGCCCCGTTGCTGGACAGTTCCCCAAACTCACCAGCAGTAGCCCCGTCAGCAGGAGAGGTGGGACGTCCAGGGGGGCTTGCAGGGCCACCAGCAGTACCCAGCCTTTCTGCCATTTCACCTTTTGCATGCGTTCTCTTCTAAGTAATGCACAAAGGGAGTTTTAGTCTTTTCCTTATTAAAGAAAATAAAATCACTTGAGCTTTACCACTTCTGTAGGACAGGAAGGAAGTGCTGAATCTCCTCAGCAATTCATAAGGACTGGTAATGTGAATGAAGCGCACTATACACAGGCAACATCTGTATCTCCTTTCCAGCTTATTTTTGGTAAAAATTGCATATGCAAGCAAGGTATGATCTCCTCTCTACCTCCGTTATTTGATAGTCTTCTGAGCTCATTGCAAGCAAACAAAAATTTGCTACAAAATTTCTCAAACAGCAAAGATCTTAATTCTGAACTTGCAAGACAGTCTAAAATTACTGACAGTTGTGACTGAATGAAACATATATTTTAGTACTTTTCAAACTTAAATAGATGTTTAGTCCTGAAATAGTCATTTAAGTCAAATGACAGATTGGAGACATAGAATTGACTGTAAAATCAACATTTCAGTGCAGTTCCAGTAAATGCTAACACGAACATTCTCGGAAAGGTGCACGTACATACATACACATTCATAGAGAAATCATACATAAGCATTTTAAAGATGCAATTGTATATTTCAAATATCTATTAAAAAACTAACATCTGATCAAGATTACCATTACATGCTCTGTAATTAAATACAAGAGCTATATGCTTATCTATAGATACCCACATAGAAACGTTTAGACAGGTAGAGATACAAATGGATTTCTTAATCATTCTGTCCATGTAAAGTTAGAGACTGACAATTATATCAGAATATTTAAAAGGAAGTCAGAGGATAAAAATGCAGTATTCCAGCACCTTGCTATTTAACTTGCCAGTGTATAGCTAAATGAAAAACAGTGCAAGCAGATTTCTATAGGCATTCCTCTAAAATCCTTTTCCTTAAGCTCAGGCTGTAGCTTTCCTAATTTGTTTATTAAATATTATGTCTAAGATTTGAAATTATCTTGGCAACTCTTCTGTTTTATGTCTTCGCTTATGAAGGTTATTTTTACAAATTTTTTCTCCTGACAAATACTTGCTATAACCTGTCTGCATATACTTTAAACTAAATAATCTATGACCTAAGAGTTTGTTTTCTGAACTTTTATAAGAAAGGGGACAAATATCCATCATGACGAATGCAAAGCACTCCCTCACAAGACCAAAGCAACAGTGCATGAAATTGAACTCAAAAAGAGCCTCCATTCTGTGTGACTTCTTGGCTGACACAATTTAGATATTTATAGCTTTACGAATAGGCCACTGGAGAAGAACTTGAAGCTTTTTCTAGCCAGGAAGGATTAATGAACATGTGCACCTGGTAATTACAGCACTCCATCTTTCTCAAAGCCCTCACATTGCCTCAATGGCAGAAACTGTAATGAAAAACCATTGAAAATACCAATCTGCAATTCCACAAGTCATTTAAATATTAAAATGTAGCATCTCTTTTCATACTTTCTGTGAACTATGCTAACAATGGTATACAAAAAAAAACATACATACATATTTTCTGCTTCATGTTATTACCTGGAATGCCTCATTTAAAATGTAAAACTCATCTGATATGAATTCAGGCTTTAACTTACACTAGACTCAAATTAGAACATGCATGGGAATGACTGTCAAATCCTTCCTTAAGTAACAGTAGAAAGAAATATCAGCCTGGGGTAACAATGCAATTCTAAGAAGACATAAATTCCACAAGAAAAGTTTACCAGAAAATAAACGTTTAAAGACTTGGGAAAAAACATTCTGTACTTTTTTCTTTAAAAAGGTTTTCAGAGGTATTGTCAGGTGGAAACTTTTTAAGACGTATGCATGCTACCACAAACATTTGTCTAATATGCATACTACTAGAAATCTGCGGGGGAGGGGGAGGTGTTTTTTTGTTAAAGCACTACCTAGATTAACTTGAAAAACACTATGCACTTCATATAGGATTTTGAGATTAAAAAATATTTAAAAAATACTTGGAAAATATTGCAAAACATAAAACCCACTTCATCATCAAAGTACTAAAAATCCAAATAGTCTATAAGCATCAATATTAGAATTTTCTTGTGTTATTCTGACTTTTGATATACCATTAACCTGAAGCAGAGACATACATAAATGGATGAAGCAGACCACCGAAAAGTAAAAACAGCATTACTAATACAGGTTATTTTAAGCAAAAAGCCTAAACTGCTTTACAAGTGAAATTAAATTTTAAAATACATTCTAGTGAGGCACTTAGCTATTACAACATTTGAATGGAAAGTCAATTATAACCTAAATCCACAGACATCTATATGGCTCTAAAAGTAGCATTTAGAAAAAAAAAAAAATATTTAAGCACAGTATGAGATTTGAGCATTAAAAATGGCCTTTTATTGTTAAAACACACTGTTCCTTGGTGGATTATAGAAAGAGAAAAGACTCCAATAGAGATAAGCGTGCATGAAATGCTCTCTCCAGAGTGTTCAACCAAACTGACTGCAATAAGGGGACTTCAAAAAGCAGCGAGACAGGAGATGTTCAAAGCACCTTGCAGCTTTGGGCTGCTGGCCTCTACTGCTGTTTTTAATACAGTTAGGTTTAAGTTGGGAGCGGATAAATAATTGACAGAGAGATTTCACGAAGGCTTTGATCACCACACCGTTTGTCACAAGCTCTAAAGTAGTCATTACGGTAACACTTAATCTGGGGCTCCTTATTTCAGGTACAAAAGCATCCCCTCCCACCTATTGCTCGCAGACTCCTGCATCAGAACGGGAGACTTAAGATGCAGCCTACACAGCACCACGCTCTCCACCGGCAGATTCCTTCTCCAGCACGCCTATTTTTATTTTTTTTTCCCCCGCTTCCTTACCTTTAAAAAGGCTGTCCGAAACCCGCTAAGTTCCCCCAGACGATTTTAGTTCAGAGCATCCAGCAGCGCATCCGCACAAAGCTTTGCCATTGCGAGTGTGAAGGGAGAGAGCTGCCGGGATGCTGAATGGCACATCAGCCAACTTTGTGTGGATCCGCGGCGCCCGGAAAAAGCCGGACTGAAATTCGCCTCGCTTGCGGATTGGATTCACCAGCACACAGTAACAGCGGGAGAGAGCAAGGGTTTAAAAGGGAAAGAGGTGGGGGGGGGGAGAAAGGAAAAATTCTGCCCGTATTGGATAAGCCCTGCCTGTGAAATGTAAGCTGGTCTGCCGAGTCCAACAGATACTTGGGAAACTACTCTTCTGTAACGTTTTGTTTGCACTGTGTACCATAGGAAGCCATCAGTTTAACAGCTAATATTTCAATACAGAATGTGTTAACTATTTGCATTGCTAATGTATTATGGAATAACATGAGCATTTCAGCCTTCATGTTACAATCATATAAAAAATGCAATATGTGGATAAAAATCATTTTAGATCTAGTTAGACTTCAATTTTACTGATTTTCTGTGGATTATTTTTGTACTAGTTTAGATTCAACTAACTATTAATAAAAAAGTTTCCTTTCTTCCCTGTTACATACAGATATTGATGTTCCCATATAACAGTGTAGACTGGTTCACCTGCATTACTTATCTACTACTTTTCTACTCTTGTAGAAAATCTACCTACACCACCAAACCCTGGCTTTACGCATTTCATCCTACATTCAATCTAGAACGAATCAGAGAGTTTGCTGAGACACTATTGGGCACAGTACACCATGATAAGGCTTTAAACATTTCTCAGCAGAACACTGCTTACACTATTCTGATGAATCTGTCTAAACTGAATATTTTTGTCTGTTATAGCTAATATTGTACACATGATATACAATAGTAAGGTTATTTTATGTATCTAGTAAGATCCGCTTTCTTTCCGTAAATTTGGCCCTTGTCATTTTAAGAATAATGTTGAAGAATACATGCTTTATCATATATTCTTTCTCAAACCATAGTAGTGTACAAATTTATTTCCGCTTGCTGACAATGAAAATACCATTTTCTAGTGGCTCTACTGTTTGGCACTAGCACAGCAATTTGAGGTTAGAAGCAGAAGTAAAAAGTGCCAGGAAGATAAGAGGCCAGATGTACCATAGAGGTGATGACCTCATTTGGCAAGAAATGCACTTTGGATGTATAGTTTAAATAGCACAGTTTATTTCAAGCAGTACCTATTTTTAGTGAGGTTGGGTGAGGAGCAATGCCTCTATCATCTCCAAGGTCTTAGGCTCCATGAAAACAAGTAAGACACTTAATAAAGGACATGTAGGAAAAAGGACCACCAAAGTAAAAGGAATGGCAACTTTCACAACTATCTATCTATTCACTGTATTTTGTTTTCTTCACAAACATTGTATCTGGCTAAATGATAAGGAGTTCACATTCCAAATTTCATTGCCAATTATGAGGCATTAAATTGGCCTGTATAGGTTTTTTGGCTCCTATTGACCTCATCAAACAGCTGTGATTTCTAGGCAATCAGTCTCTAATGAGTTTAGAAACAACAAACAGAAGTTAAAATGCCAGATGTATTTCATTTATCTTTTAAAAAAATGAACTCTCTTAAGATGTGCATCTTGAAAATTTTAAGTTTAATACGTATAAAATGTTCTTTGGTTTTGCATTTTTTTGCTAATGCATGGAGGAATCATCCTCTGGTGATTGAAAAAGGAAAAACAATACTAACGTTCTGCCTCTGTCTTTTTAATATAGTTAGTGCCTTATCAGCACTCAAACACACTCCTGTGAGCAGCTCTGGAAAACTAGCTAGAATGCTCAAATACTTTGGTCTCTTTCAGTCTTGTCTCATTTCATTGTCTTATAATGCAAACATCTGTAATATACTGAGAACTATATTGCAAATTTTAAAACCAGGTAAAATCTGTGCACCTACTGAAAGGAACATCTCAGAGAAATAGCTGAAGTGCACAATGTAGCTATTAATTGCAGGAAGAAATAATTTGCTATACACCCATCACAAGTAAATATCTTTAAAGCTTACAGTAATGATAGAATATTTTTTCTTAAAGGAGCAGATTTTTGTCGATACTTGTTAATGTTAGTTAAGATTACGAAAATACAAAAAAAAATGTGAATATACTAAATACTTAAATAAATTAACTGAAGGTTAGAATACAGGCTCATTGAAAGGGTTGTGATAAGAAGATAACTCTCAGCTGCAAATTCAGTAATTAAGTATTTAGCATTTAAGAGCTGCTAGTCCATCATCTTTCCTGTGCACAAAACTCATCGAAAGCAAAACAGCTCAACACTTTAAATGGTTTGTTTGTTTATGTTTGATGACTCCTTAAGTAAGCAGGGATCCAGATAACCTTTTGGTAAAGAATTCATTATGTAGCTGTTATAGTACGACAGTACTATTTCAGGAATCATATTGCACATACATTTTTTGACTAGTCATGTGCAGTAAGCAGTCCATTTTGTGTCCTACGCAGAAATATTGCATACACATAATAAATATGCATTCGTAGTTCCTTTTGACTGTAGTATACAAGGACCGAATGTAAAGCAACTTCCTTTCACAGATTCACGCACTTATCCCAATTTTGGCTTATGCCATATCCTAAAATAGTTTTACTTTCATCCCTGACATCTTGCAGCCTTTCAGCAGAGGATAAAAGCTAACACATCCCCAACTCCCCAATCAAACACAGTTCTTTAAGAAAGCCACAGAACTAGACCCTGAAAAAAAAAAAAAACACCGCCACTAAAATGACCCTGTTGATTGCAGCTATCAGGGAGTTACACAGAGATAAAATGGTTTCCAAGTTATCTAAGCTTAAGCGTATGGAGAACAAATACTTTGACTTAGCAAATGAATAGGAATTCAACAGAGAGACATAGCTGTGTTTGCTATGAGCTCTGCCACAACAGTCAGGCGGCTGCATGTTTAAACAGTTGTAGATAATCCACAGCAAATTCTAGATAATGTAGAAAACATCTAATTTGAATGTGAAAAAAGAGTACATCTGTGTAGAAGGTCCATAGCAGAGAGCTTTGTGGCCAGCCAAACCCCATAAGAGTTTCCTCATGGCTCTCACATCATCATTTAGAATAACTCTGGAATGAATGTACATGTGATCTTGCCCTGATTACTGACACTTCTGTTTGTGACCATATTGAAGATTATATTTTGCAGGTCAACACAAGTCTGCAGTGAGATGTGTAGCCAAAGGCAGGTGAATTCAGAAAAACTCTAGGGAAAAAAGAGTGACTTAAGTTAGAGGCAGTGAATGTTACTAAATGAGACTGTCAGCTTTGAAAATTTTGAGTCGCTGTCCTGCTGAGCCTGACAGGTTTTGGTCAAACAGGTATCATAATAGGAATGCAAGAAGAAAAAATAATTTCAGCAGCATTAAAGGGACTCTATCTCAATGACAGCATTCATTCTTTGCAAAAAACAGCACAGAAGTTTAAGCCAGACAGAAGGGGCACTTTATAGGTATTATATTCATCTAGGTTATTTGCAGGAGGTATTAAGACTTCACAGGTAAAGGAGACATAGATGGGTAGATGATCTACAAAAGGCTCCTTTCTATTACTAATGCTCTATTCTTACTGCTAAAAATACTACCATTTTGGCTTTAAGGCGCTCTTGGCCAAAGATTCTTGAAAACAGAAATTATACAAAGGATGCAGTCACACCTGAAGTTGGCATAGTTTATAAGCTACTGTGGCACATAGGATGGAAGGAATTGCAATGTCACCATTGAGAATTTTAGGTCCACAGTATTCTTTATCCTTTTAGAACTTAAATCCATGTTTCCTACTTCCCATGATTATGATAGAAATTCAGGTGATTGCATAGTTAGGGACAAAGGGCTTGCTGCTGCAGTACACAAGCAGGTACTGCAAGTACTACAAGGACACAAGCAGAAATGAAAAATTAAATTAAGAGCGAAAGACTAAAAAGTATAACCTTCAGTTAGCCTTGAAAAAGTGACCACTACACAGCAGTGGTCCCTGTTCAGCTTTATATAAAACACACATCCACAGGAGGTAGCGACCCTCCCTCCCTCCCTCCCTCCCATGTGTGCCAAGCAAACTAAGGAGGCAAGCTCCCCTTTCTTTGCTATTTTACAGACTGGTTATCTACTGGGAAGTAGGCAAGAACAGGTCTAGTTATTATCTGTTACAGGCATTCCTGACCACGCAGGTTTTTCTGAACCTCAGCAGGAGGTGCTACAGAGGAGCAGGGCTTACTATGAAGTCCTGATTTACTGATCACCACCTAGTGTTTTCTTCTTGTACATTTTAAGGGACTTTTGTGTGGAGGAAAGTCAACAGTCTCTCAACCTTAGGCTTTGTACATCACCCTTCAGAGCTCCACCCATTTCTACCAGCTGTATCAGATCATCCAGATGAGTTCAGACACTTACCAGATACCATAACAAAAAATACGTGCTTAAATTACACTGACTTTTGCTTTGTATCATTTGTCAAGCACCATTCCACGGTTTTGCTCTGCTGTATGTCCCTAGGTTTGAAATCTTTGCATTATAGGTGAGATATTCTGTAGGTACGCATGAAGTTGAAATAAAGCCAAAGACTCAAAAATTCTCATGGGTGAACTCTCCTGTTAAGTCACTCACTGAAAAGTGTATTTTGTTTTGTTGATTTCACCTTTTATTTTTGCTTCTAAATAGCAAAGGTTTTAAGTAAGCTGAGTTCTGTTAGTCTCAGGGAAAATGGCTTAGATTACAGATGCCTATTTTTCCTAAAAGTTATATTAAAAAGAGTATATCAAGCTATATTAGTATAACCTACCAAGAAGTTATTAGCAAAGTTTATAAAGGGACAGATATGTAAGCAATTCCTTAATACACTGACAACATCAAAGTTGAACACAGAAAGGAGTGGAAACTGCTCTTTCACCTATAACAAAAAATACTGCCTGTAACTACTACAGCACCTGCTGTGCTATCAGCACTGTAGATCTTTCTGCCAATATACTGCCTGTTTCTTCTGATATGACTGCCATCCCCTGTCTTCAGCTCTTGGCATGTGCACAGATTACTTCTAGACGTAACAGTGAGGGTTTTTTTATCTCAAAATTTTGCTTTGACTAATACATCTGAAAAATAATACAGTCATACCGTACAATGTTTCTTTTTTCCAGGGAAATTAATAAATTTGCCAAAAGCCTGTGTATGATGGAGTACTAGAGACTGCAAATGGCACAGGGGTGCTCCAGCCATGTTCTCTCTGTTGATATCACCAATATTGATCACCTGCCTTATTGCCTGATCAAGTGACTGTTCACCTGGCAGACAGTTAATAGTTAACCCAAAATTCTCATCCTGTAGTTCACATCATCACAGCTCAGTCAATTAGATTGGGCTTGGCCACACAAGGATGTCACATACAAGGTTTTATATATGAATACATTTTTAAAGAAAGATTTATTAAAAGAGAGTAAATTACCATGACAAATAATTGCCTTATTCTTATCATCCAACAAACATAAAAAGCTTCATTTTTATCTTCAAATTATAATTTTCATGATTACAGTTGAGAGAAAAAATGTCAATAATTGTTTTGCTGCTTAGTATTTTTAGACCAATTGCCATATGTGTTGAAGAAAGTTACAAAGTGCTTTCTAGGAAGGTTGTCAGCTACATTAAACACCCTGAATAGTTCCAGTAGCTCTAATATATAAATTTACATATATAATCTTACCACTGAAAAGCACATTTTAAAACTAATATTTGATTTTGCACCTTCTGCACATCTTGTGGTTCCATCCAAGATGAAATTTAGCATGAGAAATTGTTCTGTGATGAAATAGAGCATCACTCAAAGTGTGCACACCAGTTAGAAAGATGAAATTATTCTACTTCAAAGAAATGCATGTTCTATTTAGACTTGTATTTTATCACACTGGGCTTGGATCTTAAATATTCATTTTGATTATGTATTATTTCACTGATTTATTCCCTCATTAATTCACTCCTATAGTAATGTGATCAACTTCAATGGATATATTTAAGCTGTTACATACATCTTATCTCTTTGTGCTGCACCAAGTTCCTCCATCAAAATAGTTAATTAAGAAAGAAAATCAAATTTCTCTTAATCTCACACTAAAGCATAATTTTTTCCTTGAAAAAAATACAACTTAATTATGAAAATGAATCCATGAATTATATGAAGACATGTGGATAATATTAGAAATGAGCATAGCAAATGAAAAGTCGACACAGTATTCATGTTTGATTTAATACATCAAAAGTGAAGCATGAGTGTGTCTAGAGAGCTCACTGGTCATATCATCTGAGAGATATATAATACCCTAATGAGTGTCGATAAGAAGATAAAATGAGATATATCACTTTTGCTACTTAATGGTTTGTAAAGTCTGTTTATTGTTTGTATTCATTTTGGTGTCTCAGTTACAAAGGCAGCATAGTACAAAAGGACTCAAGACCTCTGAATTTTTTCTCCTTCTCAACAAGATTTTTTTGCTGAGACTTAGGGCAGAATCAGTTAGTCTGTTTATTCATGATTTTCAAAGAAACTAAAGGAGTTAAGTTCTCTTATTTCAGTGGAACTGATGATCTGTTAGTGCCTTGCTTTCTCAGATAACTTTGAAAATCCCACATCCTTTCCCTGATTATCCATCTATTGAAGAGAACATAAAATTTACTTATCTGGAGTATCCAATATGAAAAATGTGTGCACATTGCTGAAAGATGATGGTGATGTGATCATAGGGAAACATGGGGTTAGACTCAGGAATAAGGCAATAATAATTCAACTCCTAGCAGAATGTGAGATTGTTTAAAAAAATCACCTGTTTTTTTTCACTAGCAAAAATGGAGAAGACTATAAGGTTTTATCTTACAGTAAATACAATGCCATTCAAATTAGAGCCAATTAAGTCACTGAAGGCAAATTCTTCCTTTTTTCTGTTTGGGTTTTTGTTTTTTTTTCTGCTTTGTTCCTTCTGGTTCTTTTCTGATTTGGTCACCAGCAAGAGCAACAAGACAGTAAAAGCAGCTACAGAAACTCCACATTTTCAAGAGCAGAAAATACTATCATGTTCTATCTGTGTCATAGCTGTGGCCAGGGTGACAAGCTGGAATATTAAAAGGATAGGTCATCAGTGAAAACTGGTATTTCATATCACAAAGAAAAAAATGCTACACAAAAGACAGCCCATGCTTAGTAACTCCCATTTCTATTCTCAGTGTAATTGACTTACATATTGATGATAGAGAATTCCAGGCATGGCTAATGCAAACTACTTTTTAATTACTTGAAAGTATCTATGATTGACAACAGCTTAATCTATCAATTAAAAAAACCCCAACACTTCTGCTAAAGTGTCTACAGTTATTCAATATAGATTTCTTATAGTGGCATGAGTATTTTTGCTGTTTCTGTATTTGGAATCTTTGCTGCCTCCTTCTAATGAAATAAACATCAGCTACTTTTTTTTTCTAAAAATGAAATAAAATAAACAGAATATTCTATCTATTTATTAACAAAGTCATCTAATTGTTTTGTTATTTTATACCTTTACTACTTGAAAAAGCTTGGAATTTGGCTTGAGAAGATATATAAAAAATAAAATTATTGTGTATTGTGTTAGTATTATGAAGGTGAACAAAAATAGATAGCATCTCAGTTGAATAAATTCATTGTTACAGGCTTGAAGAGAAATCATAATAGGGATAGAATACTGCCACATTTTGGCTAGACAGTACAGTTGCAGATAATAGACAGTTTTATCCATCTTAGAAAAGCTGCAGAAGTCATTGAGCATCTCCAAGGTCAAACGTAAACTTGACATCATATCACTTATACAGCAATGTCAGAAAATGATACATCACAGCTATAAATTTATTAGTGTGAATAAAACCTTATATGGTATTTGCATTTTGAAAGCAATATGGAAACATTAACTCCTTAATCCTCAAAATACCCTAGGAAGATTGTTAAGTACAATACAGTAGAACAGATCACAGAAATTAAAAAAGGAGAAAATTAAATTCACAGTTATAGAAAAAGCCTATATAAAAACTGAATTAGATTAAACATTTTCCATGTTTCTTATGTATATGCAGTCCATAAGGACCCACTGAAAAATTTCCATTAGATCAAAACAGAAAAAGAAGAAACTGGGTGGCTATATAAATTCCAAATGCCTTGGGATCTGCTATTACTGAAAACAACTTCAGAGTCTTTTACATGTAAAAGTAAAGACATCAATTAAGACCATAAAATTAAATTTAAAATTGACTGATGATTCAGCTGAAGATCTCTGGTTTGTTAGACTGAGATATTGCAGTTTCCTACCTTTCACAGAATCAAAGAATGGTAGGGGTTGGAAGGGACCTCTGGAGACCATCTCGTCCAACCCCCCTGCCAAAGCAGATTCACCTAGAGCAGGTTGGACAGGAACGCATCCAGTCGGGTTTTGAATATCTCCGAAGAAGGAGAGTCCACAACCTCTCTGGGCAGCCTGTTTCAGTGCTCTGTCACCCTCAAAGTAAAACAATTTTTCCTCATGTTGAGACGGAATGTCCTGTATTCCAGTTTGTGCCTGTTGCCCCCTGTCCTGTCACCGGGCACCACTGAAAAGAGTCTGGCCCCATCCTCTTGACACCCACCCTTTAGATATTTATAAGCATTGATGAGATCCGCTCTCAGTCTTCTCTTCTCCAGGCTAAACAAACCCAGCTCACTCAGCCTTTCCTCACCAGAGAGATGTGCCAGTCCCTTGATCATCATTGTAGCCCTCTGCTGGACTCTCTCCAGTAGTTCCTTGTCTTTCTTGAACTGGGGAGCCCAGAACTGGGCACAGTACTCCAGATGCGGCCTCACCAGGGCAGAGTACAGGGGGAAGATGAGCTCCCTCGACCTGCTGGCCACGCTCTTTTTAATGCACCCCAGGAGACCATCGGCTTTCTTGGCCACAAGGGCACATTGCTGCCCCATGGTCAACTTGTCCACCAGGATTCCCAGGTCTCTCTCTGCAGAGCTGCTTTCCAGCAGGTCAGCCCCTAA
This sequence comes from Anarhynchus alexandrinus, assembly GCA_008711295.1. Lineage (NCBI taxonomy): Eukaryota > Metazoa > Chordata > Aves > Charadriiformes > Charadriidae > Anarhynchus > Anarhynchus alexandrinus. The sequence goes on along the minus strand of VUYV01000070.1, from coordinate 2,272,008 downwards.
CCTGTACTGGTGCATGGGGTTATTCCTCACTAGGTGTAGGACCCTACATTTGCCCTTTTGGAATTTTATTAGGTTCCTCTCTACCCAACTCTCCAGCCTGTCCAGGTCTCACTGAATGGCAGCACAGCCTTCTGGTGTATCAGCCACTCCTCACAGTTTTGTGTCATCAGTAAACTTGCTGAGGGTACCCTCTGTCCCCTCATCCAGGTCATTGATGAACATATTGAATAAGACTGGACCCAGTACTGACCCCTGGGGAACACCGCTAGTTACAGGCCTCCAACTAGACTCTGTGCCGCTGATCACAACCCTCTGAGCTCTGCCAGTCAGCCAGTTCTCAATCCACCTCACTGTCCACTCATCTAACCCACACTTCCTAAGCTTACCTATGGGGATGTTATGGGAGACAGTGTCAAAAGCCTTGCTGAAGTCGAGGTAGACAACATCCACTGCTCTCCCCTTATCTACCCAGCCAGTCATGCCATCACAGAATGTGACCAGATTGGTCAAGCATGATTTCCCTTTGGTGAATCCATGTTGACCACTCTCAATATCCTTTTTTTCCTCTTCATACTTAGAGATGACATCTAGAATGAGCTGTTCCATCACCCTTCCAGGGATGGAGGTGAGGCTGACTGGCCCGTAGTTTCCTGGGTCCTCCTTCTTGTCCTTTTTGAAGACTGGTGTGACATTAGCTTTCCTTCAGTTCTCAGGCACCTCTCCTGTTCTCCAAGACCTTTTGAAGATGATGGAGAGTGGCTTCACAATAACATCTGCCAGCTCCCTCAGCACTCATGGGTGCATCCCATCAGGGCCCGTGGATTTGTGGGTTTGAATTTGCCTACATGATCTCTAACCCAATCCTCCTTGACCAAGGGAAAGTCTTCCTTTCTCCAGACTCTCTCTTACCTCTAGGGCCTGGGATTCACAAGGGCTGGCCTTAGCGGTAAAGACTGAAGCAAAGAAGGCATTTAGTAACTCCGCCTTCTCTGCATCCTCTGTCACCAGGGCACCTACCTCATTCAGCAGCGGGCCCACATTTTCCCTAGTCTTCCTTTTGCTACTGTTGTACTTGAAGAAGCCCTTCTTATTGTCCTTGACATTCTTTGCCAAGTTTAATTCCAAGTGGGCCTAAGCCTTCCTTGTTGCATCCCTGCATACTCTGACAATGTTCCTGTATTCCTCCCAAGCAGCCAGTCTGTTTTACCACATTCTGTAAACTCCCTTCTTCCATTTGAGTTTTTTCAGAAGTTTCTTGCTCATCAGTGCAGGTCTCCTTCCTCCTTTGCTTGATTTCTGACTTATACGGATGCACCAATCTTCAGCTTGGAGGAAGTGATGCTTGAATATTAACCAGCTCTCTTGGACCCCCCTACCTTGTAGAGCCTTAACCCACGGGATTCCTCCAAGTAGGTCTTTGAATAGGCCAAAGTCAGCTCTCCTTAACTCCAGGGTTGTGATTCCACTTTTTGCCCTGCTTCTTCCATGTAGGATCCTGAACTCAACCACCTCATGGTCACTGCAACCAAACTTTTGCATCCCCAACTACTCCTTCTTTGTTTGCTAGAAAAAGGTCCAGCAGCGCACCTCTCCTCATTGGCTCCTCCATCACCTGTATCAAAAACTTATAATCAATGCTCTGCAGAAACCTCCTGAAGTGTGTGAGCCTGTCTGTGTTGCCTTTCCAGCAAATATCAGGGTGGTTGAAGTCTCCCATGAGAATCAGGGCCCGTGATCATGAGGCTATTTCCAGCTGTCTGTAGAAGGCCTCATCAACTTCCTCTTCCTGATCCGTTGTTATTTTTTTTTTTCCTAATGTCTTGGGCAGACATTTTTTTAATGAGAGCTAGTTAGGAAGTTCATCCAGTAAGGGTCATGAAACATCCCAGAAGATATATTAAAAGTAGTATCTTCCCCCCCCCCGCAATTAAAAAGACACAGCTATTTTCTGAATTTTGCCTTAGTTTCAACAGTAGGGGGAGGGCTAGTCATATGGTATTCCAGATCTATTTTACTTTTACTTTTCCATTGTCCTAGAAAATGGGTGCCTCCCATCCTCCTGATGTCTTAGGTAAAATTAACACCAACACACAAATACCTTGGTTATCCTGCCCTAGGATTTTACTTTACACTACCTTTCGATACCTAACACTACAATAGTGACAAGTCCTTATTTTCCACCATCTACCTCCAATTCATCTTTGCCCTGGAGAGCAATTGTGTACCTTGAAAGCAATTACTTATGCCTTTGTTGCCCTAGTACAGTTTATTTCAAAATAAATTTTGAAGATAATTCAAAAGTGGAAAATCCAAAGTTTATGGAAAATGGAGCAATGGGATTTACCTCATATCTAACTTCTCACATCTGCAGCACAGATCTCTGTATCTGAGAGAGTTATCTAAACTCTACGGCCAATAGAAGCACACAGATACTTTTAGGACATAATGTGTCTCATGTTAATGTGGATATTTAAAATACATCAAATGATTTTTGTCTCACATGTGCCTATTACTTTCCATTAGCTATAAGTGCAGTTCAGAATTATGACCTCTCTACACTGTAGACATGTAAAGTTAAGTGAGATTAATCTTACTTTATGTATCTATATTAAAAAGAATGAAAATGCTTCTTTGCCTTCCACACACAGGAATAGCTTTCCTTTTAATAATTTTTTAAATGTTTCCCCATATAAACTTTTTAAATTCATGTAATTTTGGTTCAGAGCATTTTAGGGATAGGGTTTTTTATGTTTTACTCTCACAATTGTGTTCCCTGAATTTCGAGCACAATCTTTTCCTGGAATATAACCACATGAGAGATTTAGCTTCTAGACATGTTGCACATCACTATGGTCTCTTAGGATTTCCCAGAAAATTTCCCAGAAGTAGAAGTTAGTGGAGTTCATGACCTCAAAACAATTACTGAATGCCACAGTAATTTAGAAATTCACTTTCATATCTGCTTTGCAGTACACCTCAAAAGTCTGATTCAAAATAAAATGGCTATCTTCAATCAACTTTGACATCAGACCTAGAGTAACTACAACAGGTGCCACCAAGGTTTTTTTTTGTTTTGTTTACAGAATAAATCAGTGGTTAAGTTCATATACAGTCAACAAAGGACATATCTTTTATAATTTATGTTGTAATAAAATTAATTAGAAAAATACATTTAAAGTAAATAAATAAAAAATACTATTGAAATAACAAACAGCAATTCATACGCTAAATGAAGGAAATCTGGCCTATATCAAATGTTAGATATATACAGTGAAATGTCAATCAATGGCATCCACCAAAGCAACAATTTTAATACTAAATCCTTTCTGTACAACGAAGACCCTATAAAATAAGAATTCAGTAGTCATCTACTAACTGTTTGAAACTATAGAACACAGAAAAGAGGCTTTAAGAAAGTAAAAAAAATGGTGGAAAAGACAAAATCAGATTCATGTGGGACAACTAAAGTACTTTCACAGCTTCCCCAACAGCATCTTTTGGAAAAAGCTGATGCAGGCCTGCCTTTTATGCAATGTAATCACAACTTATTAACTCTGCCCCAGTTAGATCAGCATTAGCTCCACACTACCAAAACTACCAAGCCAAAAACTACCGAGCAGTCATTTTGACCACATTACCTATATTCACTACTTTTTTTTTATAATCACAACATACTTTAAACCTTAGTAGATTCATATTTTTAAATGTCAGCTATTTTTTTGATGAATGCACTACACAGTAGCTAGCACTTAGCTCTGTCATTTAATACCTTTTTAGAAGGAAAACTGTGAGCAATCTAAAGTCCGTGTCAAGTATGTATCATATATAGCCAAGCTTCTTTCTTTAGTGAAAATATAAAAGTCTCATTGTCCTAAGCATGAAGCATAAGCATAAAGCTCTCTGATCTTAATCCATCCAGTTAGGAGATCTGTTTGACATCTGAAACATACAGAAGGTTTCAACCAGCAAATATTACACAGCTCTAATCTGGAGTGAAGTAACTGTTTAAACTTTATTATGTGTTAAAAACTGCATCTCTTAAATGGATTTTTTTTCTCCTTTTTTTTTTTCTTTCTCATCAGGGCACCTTGGATTAGAGAAATATAACCAGGTTTATAAAACTAGACTGTTTCTTTCAGAACAACAACAACAAAAGAAAAAGTCTGTTTCTGTCCTCAAGTTTGATTTGGATGAAACATGCACCAGGAGTGACCCAGCCCTGATTACTGGGAGGCCTATTCTTCTCAAAACTAAGTATTATAAAAAGGCTAACAACGTATGAAGTAAATCAGGTTTCAGTGTCAGTTGCAGCTGCAGACTAGGAAAACAAATGCTTTAAGAAAGCATTTAGTATTGGAATTTGGAAAAAAAAAGAAAGAAAATTTAAAATACTTGCATGCTGCTTTACTTCTTGCATACCCCTTGCTTGAGCATGTTAATGTCTTTATAGCATAGTCTTGAATGCTGTGCTTTGATCATCCATTCCACCTACAGTAAAGACCTCCTGCAGAAAACTTATTAATCACTCATTTAAAATAGATAACTCCCACCAACCAGAAATAAAATGTATTTGCTGACTTCTTACTTAGGGTCCATGAGGAAAAAAAGAAAATCCAGCTTCAGCCATTCCAGCTGAAGCTGGATTTAACAAGCATAGATCTACATGAACTAGGGATATCTGAAGATCCAAAGCTCAATTAATTGCACCTAACAATTAACCTGAGTGTACTTCTTTATTTTACAAAGCATTTGTCACTTAATGTCATAGGATTGTTATGCAGGAGAACTATGGAAGGATCTTTCTGATCTTTGGATAGGAAAACAGCAATTTCCAACTGACAGGCTTAATCTAAGAAAGAAGAATTCCTGGACACAAACCCACTTGTAATCCAATTTCTGCCTTGTCATTCACGTCCTTATGTTCTACACCCCTTCTGTAGGGAGTGCTAACTGAAGGATGAAGTTTTGCATGTAACAGGAAAATCTCTCCCTCTCTGGTATTAGGTTAACCATGACCTATGCAACTATTAAAAAAAAAAAAAAAAGGAAAACCAAACCAAAACCTTTTTATGATAAAATTACTCTTACAAAGGAATGATACCCCAAAAAAGGACTAATTGTCTCTGTAGCACCAATTCCCTGAACAAACTCTGAAAAAAAATTCTATTTTCATTGGAAAAGCAGAAAAGTGTACAAATGGACCTTTGTCATTCTGTCTGAGTAGCTTAGGCTGAGAAGTAAAAATAAAATCAAAATTTATCGCTGAGGTTTTATATTCACACATNTGACCTATGCAACTATTAAAAAAAAAAAAAGGTTTTATATTCACACATAATTGTTGAATTGTTGAAAACATCTTAGACTATGTTGTTTTTCGCAACCATAAAATTTGTTTGAGAGTAGCAAGTTAACACTTACATTCACTGTATCACAGTCACAATCATCTTCTGTAAATACTCTTCAAAATGAGACCTCCTAAGTGGTAGCCGTCATTCTTACTACAAACTTTCCTGGCAATAGGTATCTGTGTTTGCATTAAATCCAAGATGCTTCAAGAACTGTATTAATCTTGGCATTTTTTTAGCTCTCTAAATACATATCTAATGACAGACATTGTCTGCAGGGGATAAGAGAATTTTCTTCTTTTTTTTCTTAAGGTCAATAGTTTACTACTTCCATCACTACAGACCTACCCTAGGAGTCCGTAAGACCAAATGATAATAACCAACGCTGAGAAAAAGAAAAAAAAGAAAAAGAAAAAACATAATCATCCATCTGACAAGCTTTAGAATTGACTGAGGGTAACAGAATCGAAATAATTGAAGACAAGTTTCTACTATAAGTATTTCTGGCGAAGTCCTGCTTTGCTTAGCCGTGATTATTTGAAACTAAAATACAGGGGATACAGACTGACCCAAAATTAGTGATTAATATTACGTTTATAGGTGGCGGCTATAATTATTGAAAAAGAGTTCCTGAAACTTTTACAAAGAACCCTAATGGTATCCCTTCCAAAAATCCACGACTTGTTTTCTCCAAAGCTTCGGCTAACTCCCTTGTTCCAAGACTGCAAAATAGCAGTCATGGTAGAAATAGTTCTTCTCTAGGAGAACACAGGTAAGATGAAAAGGTAAATCTGACAGTGGACTTACTCTAATGTTCACTTCCATAAACGTGTGTTTTCTCACCACGTCACTGGTACACTGCAAAACCATCTGTTTGCCTTTCCATTAAGTCTCACTTTTATGAAGTGCTAAGGATTAAAATTACTTTTATTATGCTGCAGCATAGTCTCAGCATTTCTGTTTAACTAGCAAATCATTTTCAAAAAGGTAAACCACAAATCTGACCCTCATAGATAAAACCTCCTATTTTTGTTTTAAAAAAACCTGAGTCCTACATTTTATCCTATGAGATTTTCTTCACAGGCCACGTGTTTCTTAAACTGAAAGAGACTACATTTGTGCTACTGACTGTAATACTAATTTATGGAAGTACAGGGATGAGTTGCAGGGAGAGATGACAGTTCATGTTTTACTTTTGGTGCCTTGCTCAACACCATTTAAATACTTTCATATCTAGTAGTAGGGCACAGGGCTAAGTTTCTCAAAACTCTGGTCATCCTTTGAAGGAGAAATTGTGGAGACCAGATTCTTTGAAAAATTTCTGCCAAATAGAAATTGCATGTCTTGACCACTCATTTATGAGTGGATATCTAGAAACCTTATAAAAGAAGGCCTAGGTAGAAGGAAAAAATAATAAAATAAAGGGTGCTAAGAGCCCTTATATACTGCCTGTACATACAATCACATTCACTCAGAACTCTACTAAAACCGTCTTCTGGGAGAATGAAGTAGAAGTGGCAGCAAGGCATGGCAACAAGGAACCAATGGTGGAAACAATAACTAGGCATGCTGACACATTGCAGCAACTGGAAATGACAGCCAAATAGTTAGCTCTTGCATTTGGCAGGAGATTTTTCTGCCTGTAATATCTCAGTTAAACTAACATTCATGCCAACTTCAACTGCTTTGGGTTCTGCTATGGAATCTATTTAATTTAAAATAAAAATTACCTTTCCTAGAATTTCCCAGCTGTGGGAGGTTCTACTTGTCTCTTTCTTGATCTGGACTAAAAGTTCCAGGGATGTTACTATTTTGCTACAAGGAAAAAATGTTCATACTTAGGCCCTCCTTCAAAGGTGCGTTGTCCTAACTTTCAGAAACCAATTAGACATCCATGTGCATGTTGAAACACAAAAATTCTAGGAAAAAGTCGAACATTAGCGCATAGCATATTGTTGTACTTTAAGAAACGATTTCCACATCATCATCTCTCTAAACTAATAGTTATCTTAACCTTCATTGCTGGCCTCTTTCACCATATTTTGTGCATAGTTTGTTGTTGCGTAATTTTGAGTCGTATCTGAGTATGTCTCATATACATATTGCGTGTATCTTGCACAGATTTTGCGTCCAATATAGCCTTGTAAACTTTCTTCAAAGAATGATTTATGCAAGGTATAAAAAGTGCTACATTCACATGTGAAAATTATACTACAATATTGTTCTCCCAGGAGCCATAAACGGATCAGAGTCCAGTCTGTGCTACGAAAAAAGAAATATAAACCACACTGGGACCTTTAATCACAATATGCCAGCTCTGAATTGAAGATCCATTTTGTATCATGTCCCATCGGACTAACAAAAATCTGCTTGTTTACAGAAGTTAAATTAAAACTTTTAGCAGAAAAAAAGCATACTGAAGGTGTTGCCCAGCTTTCAATCAAAATTGGTCTTATTCCACGCAAAAGCCAATGTGTGTCGTTGTGCCGCATTTTCAAACCGATTGTTCAAAACCATAGCTATCATTAATTATTTTTTTTTGTGTTCCAAGATTGTTAGGAAATATCCTTACAGAACTGGGAATAATTTTATTCTGCACAGTATTCCGTGGACATAGAGAAAAGTGTAAATTAAATTCTCATGTGGTCTTACTTTTCCATCAATGGTTTCAGCCTCAGATCTGCACTGGTAAGTTCATTTAATTGCAAGAGAAAAGCAGTGAAGCCACTAGAAACTTAATTCTTCAGTGCTGATTTTATTTAAACGGAATAACATCCAAAAAGAAATCTGAAAAATTAGCATTCACGATGTCACTCCATTTAACAAAGAGACGCTGTTGAGATTTTTCCAACAAAAAAAAAAATTGAGATGGCATAAAAAACAGTAAAGGACCTCTAACTTCTTTGTAGTGTTTTTGAACTTTTGGGTAAGACTTGAATAATAAAATTCTGGAGCTAGATTATGGTTACATTAGGATTTTTATTGACTACAGACAAGAGGATCATCAACTAGGAGGCAATGCTATAGATTTCTAGATTATCCCCAAACAAGAAAGCTGGAAAACTCTTGTAGAGACACCTACAAGAAAGCTGGAGAGGGACTTTTTGCAAGGGTATGTAGTGATAGGACAAGGAATAATGGCTTCAAACTGGCAAAGGATAGATTTAGAATAGATATTAGGAAGGAATTTTTCACTATGAGGGTGGTGAGGCACTGGAACAAATTGCTCAGGGAAGTTGTGGATGCCCCATCCCTGGAAGTGTTCAAGGCCAGATTGAATGAGGCTTTGAGCAACCTGGTCTAGTGGAAGGTGTCTGTGCCCATAGCAAGGGGGTTTGGAACTAGATGATCTTTAAGGTCTCTTCCAACCTAAACCATTCTATGATTTTTTTTGATTATGACAATTGGACATTTTTTATACACTTGATAGAGTATGGCAGATGATTTTTTACTTATACTAGGATTGCATACGTTGGAGTGACAACCATAGTGAACTGGAAATATGGAATGGAGAGGAAGAGTTTGTGTCCAGGACACATATTGGTCATTGTTCTGAATAACTTCAATGGTAATGATAATGTAATAGGAATTATTTTATTTTTAAATCATGCTTATAGATGAAGAGGTGCTTCAGAACTAATTCCACACAGAAAGGGAATGTTCCCAATCTGTGTTATGACCACATGCTCATCCACATACCATATTTTATGCTGAAATATGCATGTTAGTTACTAATAGCTAAACTCTAATTGGTACTTGTCCTGGCCTGTCATTGTTCAAAAACTGATATGTCAGATGTATATATTCAGATATATGTGTGGAAATCACTGGTCCATACTCTCATGTCAGACAATTAAGATCTGAAGTTTTCACTGCTATAATCACAGCTGTGCAAGAATCAATTTGTCTGAATGCACAGGACATCACTGCACTGGCTTTTCTTTGGTGTCAGAAAATTAAAACCTGTATTATACAAATCAATGGCAATCACAGAACTTTAATTTCAATTTCTAATATTGTGATTTTTCTGTTTAGCTACTTCTTAGACTCTCTTTAGATTCTTTCTTATATAAAATACTTAAAATCATTTTTCTCAACCTATTATCTGAGAAAATTTACCAAAAGTCAGAGGATAAAAGAGCGGCAAAATCTTAGAGATCTAAAAAGACCTTAAAAACTATAGGTACTTAAAAAACAAGATCTTAATAACTATACAGTACTGTACAAATCAAAACCAACAATCCATTTAATCATGGCACAGTGATAGATTCAAGAGGGATTGACTTAACTGTAGTAAAGTAAGAACAGTCAAAAGTGAGAATAGTAAAAATCTGAAGTCTCATACTACACTTAAACTTGTATTTTAATGCTTTAAAGTCTGTGTGGTTTTGGGTTTGGTTTGGTTTGGGGTTTTTTTAGAATATTTTTTTAACAATTGTGCAGCAGAATTTTGGAAAGAATTTCTTAATCTACTGTTATATTACTTCATCACTTGCTTAATGTGCCTAATTAGTATGAAGCTACTATGATATGACACTGTAGTAATATTCAAAATCATTACCTACCCCTATTTATACAGTTTATAAATTTGTACTGTCTTCATGAGATCAAGAGTAGCTAACATGACTAATTTCTGCCATCATGATAAACTGTCTCTGAGGTCAAGGACCTTCAACAGAAGATTTTTAAATCAACTTTATATAACAGCAGCTGATATTAACTTAGAAAATAATTATGTACTACTTGAAATACTCGGCATTATAATACAAAAATAACATAAGCACCTAAAATGAAATAAAACAGCTTAATTAGGAGTCTAAATTCTAAACAGATTTGAATACCTGTCTCTGTGTCACAGAAACTACTGCCAAAACTAAATGGTAAAACAGTCTACGTATCAGCTAGCATGAACAATTCTGTCAGGTCTACAATGCATAATAAAATAGGGTACAGTAAGTTCTTGTGTCATGCTTATTTTGATTTTAAAATTCAACTTAGAAAAACTTCCATGCTAAAGTGGAAACTAAAATTTCTAGACTTGTACCATTTTAAATGATGCTTTATGGTCTGCATGATATTACTCATAAGGACACTTCAAAGACACAGCAATAAATTTTACCATATTCTGAGCTTTTATAAAGGGAATTTAAGCGTATATTCTGAGATTCTCTCTATAATATTATTTCATGTTTCTATGCTGTTATTCTGTTTTTGGAGGAGTGGGAACAATTTCAGAACAAATGTAAGAAATATGGGATAGTATATGCATACATGCCTTTTACAAATATCCGGGTCACAAATGAACTTCAGAGAATGGGGCACATCCCATTGTACTATAACACAGTTCAAACCCTTTTTTTTAGTGGAATCATAGTTAACATAACTTCATTTGCTGTCTTTCCAGAAAGCACGTGCTTTTTTCAGAAATGCCAATATGAGAGTCAAGTAGACTAGGATGCTTTTAAAAATTTGCAAATAAGCCAAACAGCCATGAGATAATTACATTTCAGTAAAGTGATTTTTATTCCTAAATATGTTATTCTTTCCCCCAATCACTAACAGTATTATTGCAAATGATCTGACCATATAGGTAGGACAAAATATATCATAATTCATAATGTCTATTTGTCAAAATATGAGAAGTATTCATTTTTTTAATTAAAGAGATTGAATTAAGAACAAAAGTTTTGTTCAAAGATTGTGTTCTGAAAATGCACTGAGAAGGTTACCCTCAGGGTCATGTATGAAACCATCATGCCTTTAAAATGCATAAAGTCTGTTGAGAGCTGACTAGAAACCAATCAACTGAAAAGAAACAAACAGAAATCTGTTAAAAACATTCAATATTATGACTAGATTAGCTCTCTAACTTCCTAAGGCAAACAGGACTATGACTTCCACCAAGCAGTATCCATCGTTATCAGAGCTGCCTTCCCTCCTTTCCTGATTTTAAAATTCATCCCACTTATTCTTTTATTATTATTATTTATTATTATTTTGTTATCAAATGAAAATGTGACAAGGAGGCTTTTTGCTCTTAAAAATAACTTATCTGGGGAAATGAGGGTACAGCAATGCTCCTACCTGCTCCTTTTCACTGCAGCATGCTTACAATTTAATCTCAGTCCAGACTGATGTTCCAGTATCAAAATAATGTTAGTATTTATTAAGTAATCCTAACTTTGCTAATTTTAAATTCTTAACATTCTTCTTTTTTTTTTTTTTTTCCAAAACCTATATTGACAGAAATGTTTTCTTTAACTAAACATTACATTTGCATTGACTGGTCTCCAAAGATTTCAGGAAATCTCTTGGAGCCTGAGAGAACTCAAAATCTGTATGCAATTGATTCTTATTTTAAATTGCATTTAGAGAGAAAAAAAAAAAAAGTAAATCATCCCTGAATGCAGAATAAACCTTTTATAGAATTTGAAGATTAGGGGATAGATGACTAATGCAGAGGACCCATTACTGATAGAGAAATATAGATCCATTAGTAACCAAAAAGAAAATGAAGCAGCACATGCATTGGTACAATTGAAAGTACAGTCTACCTCTAGGAACAAAGAATTCAAACCTTGCTCATAGCCTTGAGGACTCTTATAATGGAAAACAACAATTCTGAAAAAGATCTGAAAGCAAGAGAATAGTGGACAGAGGAAAGTGGTAAAGAATCAGTTACGCCTGGAGTTTTCATTGTGACACAGACAAAGGAGTTAACAAAATCCTTTGAAGGCATAAAAAGAAATGCATATAAAGAAATGGAGAGGTTATGCTTCCTCTGTGTTTTGCTCAAATATAGCTGTCACTGAAATTCTGCACCTACATTACAAATAATATGTTGTAAAAGATGGACAAAGTCAGGAACGCCAAGTCATCTGTGAAATCATAAGGTTTAGTCATACACTAAACAGTATTGAAAACTCTGTTCATTTATTTATGAATTTAATTAAACAGTGACTATGAATATGTGAAAAAAAAAATTGAAAACTTTAATTCTAGCGTTTCCTGTAGCTTTTAAAAATAGACTGGAATTCTATCATGAGAAAACATAGAATTATAGAATGGTTAGAGTTAGAAGGGACCTTAAAGATCATCTAGTTCAAACCCCCATGGGCCGGGACACCTCCCACTAGACCAGGTTGCTCAAAGCCCCATCCAGCCTGGCCTTGAACACTTCCAGGGATGGAGCTTCCACCACTTCCCTGGGCAACCTGTTCCAGTGCCTCACCACCCTCACAGTAAAGCCATATACTAAGCACACTGGACAAGACAGCAGGTTAATGTTATGTTGCTTTAAAAAAGTGAACTGTTTAATACCCTATCTTCCTAATATCTAATCTAAATCTATGCTTTTTCAGTTTAAAACCGTTACCCCTCATCCTATCACTATACTCCCTGATAAAAGAGTCCCTCCCCATCTCTTCTGTAGGTGCCCTTTCAGTACTGGAATTATACTGTAAGGTCTCCCCAGAGCCTTCTCTTCTCCAGGCTGAACAACCCCAACTCTCTCAGCCTGTCCTCATAGGAGAGGTGCTCCATGGTAACCTAGATGTAGAGTCAGCAGCATTTCAAATATAAATGAAGTACAAATATCCATTAGAAACCATTAATTTTCAGTTTAATAACAAATATTTATTTATTAATAGGAAATAGTCAACATATTCCATGGAACTGCCTCTTTCATAGGTTTTGGGGATTCTGGAGAAACAAAAAAGATACAATAAATGTACTCCTTTTTACATGATTCCCTTTTACACTAGAATGATTACCAGGATGATACATTTATTCCTTTAACTTTCTTAAAGCTTACAATAGACCACCATAAAGTCCCTTTTCTATTAGTCTCCTCCATCATAAGAGAAACTACAGTAGTAATTTTAACAGATCCACCAAGTTTTGACATAAAAAACTCAATAACACAACAAGCTCTTGGCTATACACTAAACACTGTCTATTTGATATATGCTGATTAATAATTTAGGATTTTCAAACTGTCAAAGTTGCTATGCTCCAAAAGCATGAGTTCCTCTAGCGGAAACACCAAGTCACCAGCATTAACTGTTGAATTGCTTTTCTATTGTTATTTTAAAAACAAAATATGTACTGCTTGGGTCATTACATTTCCTTCCTTTTTAAAATAAACAAATAAATGAACACAAAGATGATAAGTTTATCAGCCTAATTTCATTGACTTGATATTTTGGCAAAGTCTTTGTATTATTCAAACTTATGAAATCACTCCTGTTATCTTGCAGAGCATTCAGACACTGAAGCACTCTCACATGGCTTCCCTTGCTTACGGCAGGGTTGGAGAAGGGTTTTGAGAATCATCAGTCTTGTGTAACAGGAGCCATTGCTGGAGGCATTACAGTTACAAAAGAGGTAATGAAATAGGGTAGTGATAGTAAATTTAGAAAGAACCAGAGCAGGCTTTATTTGACACAGCTAACGGTTGCAGCAATATCACAAGGTGCCTTCCTACGTGCACAAGTTGCTCTGTCTTTAAATCCTGTAACGCTCAGTAGTATTGTAAGGGCTAACAAAAGACTCAAAAGAAAAGATGTTGTCAGTCATCATAAATGAGATTGGTTTGTCTTCCAAAACTCAAAACTTAAACACAGAAATAATATACCGTATGGGTCCAGTATGCTAGGGTACCCCCTTTAGTTGAAGTACATAGTTTCGACAATATCCTAATCAGAAAATCATTAAAACTAATCACAATCACTGTTTTCAGTCTATTCCTAAACTCTTTGTTCTGCATTGATCACAAATGCAATGTTTACAACCAGTATGATTCTAGCTCTGAGCTCTTGAGAGAAAGTCCAGCTAAAACTAAGGCCCCACTGCACCAGACAATGAACAATTACAGACAAACACTCCTTGTCCTGAAGCCTTTATAATCTAAGAGAAAACACAACAGGACTTTGTGTTCTCAGAGCAGTTCCTGAGATCTACTCTACTCTTATAAAAGAGCTAATAAATACTCATTCATCCAAAACAGATTTTTAGCATGGGTTCTGGTAGATTACTCAAAGACAAAATGCTTTTGAATGGTTTAACTTAATTTAGAAAGAATCTTGCTCTCTGGAAAGTTAGGTCTACTAAATCAGAGTGCTTTTTTTTTTTTTTTTTTTACTCCAAAAATGATTTTGCCTTTGAAGGCACAAGCAAAAGTCTCTCATGCTATTTTCAGCCTCAGACACATTTATAACAAAATACCCCTAGTTGTGTTTTTTTCTTAAAGGCATCAATAAAATACCAGTACTAAAAACATCACGTAAGCCCTTATTAACAAACCTTCCCATTAAAACCAGTGATTTACATACAATGTACAGGACAGATCTTTCCCATTTCAGCTATTAAAAAAAACTGTTAAAGGAAAAACATCTTGTGCAAACTATTTCAGATAGGTGCCGTGCTTATTGCAAAAGTGCAGAAAGAAAATTTTTGCGATCAGAACTTTTATTTTATCTTACAGTTTCCAGTAATAAACTGTGACCTAATGGCTCCACAGAGACTGGACAAAGGGAACAATATTTGGTTTTCATTCGAGACATCTGTAAGGACTGAACCACGGGACACAAGATGAGCTTCACAAAGACAGAGAAATAGCCAGATATTTTCGCAAAAAATCAGTAGCTGGCATTAATGTGTTCTTAGAGTCTGGCCACTAAGGGGGAACAGAAAACCACCTTGTCTTGCTATGGAAAGGTACAGAACATAGTTATCAGGTGCCAACAAATAATGAAAAATACATAAATAAAACTGATCACATAACTTACATTAAAGAATCAGCATCTATTTCCAGCTTTCAGTAAAATAAAAATTGTATGAACTGTCTTACATAACACAGGTGAATAATACTTCCCATTTCTAGCACATTAATGGGAAATTAAAATTCAGAGAGCCCTCTGCCCTTCTGCCCATCTTAGGACCCTGCAATTCAGAAACATTTTTATTACATAACCAAATTGTTCTCTGAATATTTTAATTTCACTTCCAATACCACCCCATTAGCAGAACCTTGCCCAGTTTCAGTACATCTCCTCTGTAAATGTTCTCTTATGCTACATTTCCACAAAAATGACAAATAATAATGGATTTTGACTGTCCACTTTTGAGAGGATATGGTGAGATACCTCATAATACTGTGAAATTGGCAGATATTTGCCATGCTACTATAGTAATTGTATATTGGAAAAGATGCTCAAAATATATTCTCTTTCATTTCTTCTTTCCCTTCTCCTAGCATTTTTGGACAGAATTGTCCTGTATAGATTAACTTACTGTAAGGGTTTGCTACCTTCATTAAAAAACAAAACAAAACTCAAGAAACCATTCAGAAATCAGCAAAATTCCGAGCTATGTACATCTCAAATTTAATATAGTCAGATGATGAGTACAAGTCTTTTACATTCTTGTTCCAATCGATGCATAAATTGGAATTTGCCACACACCACAATTCATTACACATCCTTAAATCATTCAACAAATCTGGAAGCTTTTAAACAATCTGAGCATATGTGGCAAAAGAACATGTTTATTTCTCCTTTTAATCAGAATCAAGGCAGAATTATTGTTTGAATTTAGAAGATATTCAGCAAATGCAAAATGTTTAGACCTATAAAATAAAAGATTTTTTTCTATAGTGGTCTCACTTCCATTGTCAAAAGTCAAACAGATTAAAAAAATTTTTTAGTTTTTATAGGGTTTTTTTTAATCCATTGCAAGCTCAGATTTTGAGTGAGAAACTACTGTATTGTGTGCATATCTGTATTGTGTTCATGTTTTAGAAGAGTAACTAGGTAATATAATATTTTCTGCCTGTACATGTATAACAGAAAAAAAAGATTGAGATCAAACAGTGTCTACTATAAATATCTAATGTTGTCCTGAAAATCTGCCATAAGCTTTACTGAAATAATGACTTTTTTTTTTTATTTGTTATTTTTTAGTTTTAGAAAGAAAATTAATTGCATACACCACTGCAAGTCAGCATGATGCAAGCAACAAAAGCGAGAACAAATTTCTTCAGGGAGCTCTAAACAGGACAAAAAAGAGAAGTAGCCTTCATCTGAAATGTTTTCTGACAAGTGATTGTTGGCAATGAAGTATTTGATAACTCTTTAACAAAATAAGTCTAAGAGTTTTAAAGGAAGTACTTTTTGGAAAATAATTAATCCAGTTTTCAGTCTGATTTTTTTAAGTTTATGTGATCGCGCTCTCTGATTATCTGTTGGTCTGTCTTCCACCCTAACCTTCCCCCATAGTTTTAAGTATTTTGACTAATTTTAAAAATATTTGACAGAAGATTAGAATTATAAAAAGTAATGACATTTTATAATATTTTTTTTTTAAAAAAGCAACCAGGTAAAGAAAACCGATACTATTGGTCACCAACGGAGGAATAGGTGTAGTGTGTAGACCTCAGTAAACAGCTGAGAACTCACACAGAAAAGGAACACCTTATAAAGCCCCCCCATAGTGGAAAACATTTCAGCTGGAACTTACAGATAACTACAAAACACAAAACCCTAAGAATTCTAGCTCTAATACTTCTGGTGTTCACAGAACACACTGGAAATACAATTAATGTAAATATTTTTTATTCTTTTCTACTACATGCAGTGAACCATTCCGTGAATTTTATCTTTGTATTGTGGCAAAATGTCTAATCCAATTATGAAAATATATTTATTTCAGCATGAATACATTACTTTGTAATCCATTCTGGCTAGCATCAGTGCTCTAGGTCACTAGTACTAGTAATCCCTGAATATTCAAAACCTGAGGAAATACGCTTTCAAGGGAGGGAGGAAGGAGCACACCTGAAGTAAATCAATTCTTAAATATTTTCAGGTTTTTACGTTTTCATGACTGCTCATCTTTTCATTAAAAAAACCCCAAACAAACAACTAAATAAAATTTTCCAATAAAATATTAATTCATTTTTTTCTGGAGAAGTTAACCCACCCACTGCTCTCAGAGTTCACTTTCAAATATTCTGGATATCTCAGAAAGATCAGGTGACCTTCAACCTAGAAGTGCTTATTTTTCTTCTTTGTCTACAAAGGAAGATCAGAATTACAAGCTCAAATACAGATGCCTACTCTGGACCTGTTTTGGTGAGTTGGATCTCACATGCAAATATTAAGTAGGAAAGAAGTATGTTGGAAGTTTGCTATAGGGCAGAAGTAAATATTTTGTTTAAACAACTCAAGCATGTTACCACTATTTCCACACCTGCTACATTTGCTCCCTCTATATAGCATAAGAACTTGGAGAAATAAATGAACTGACAAGTTTATCTGAAATGAACAATAAATAGTAAAATAGTCTAGCCAAAAACTCCATTCTTCAATATCCATCCATCACCGGTCAAACTTATACCCATCTTCCTTGACTCCTCTCCTTATATTAACAAACAAACAAACACCTCCACAAAGGTGCCTATAAAGGTTGTCAGTAAAAAGGAACTCATTTTAAAACACCTAAGTGCAAAACACAAAAGACAGTCATCACAACCTGACAAAAATTAACTTCCAAAATTAGGATAAATAAATTTAGGTAAAGTATTTTTTAGACAGTTTAAGGGCAGATGCTGATCCTTTGCTGTCTGCTCTGAATAAACATCAAGATTTTCATAATGCAGTTTTTTATAAGGCAGGCTTTTTTTTTTTTTTAAACAGTTCGCTTTTTTAAAGCAACATAACATTAACCTGCTATCTTGTCCAACGTGCTTACTAGATGGCTTTACTTTATGGCTTTAGTCTAAAATAAGATAGTAATGAAAAGCTGTATGTGATGGATAGAGTTTGCAAGATCTGTTGGGATGAAAGGTTTTAAATAAGATTAATAAAGCTGTCCCTGAAAAGGGCCACAGCAAGACTTATTTGTACTAATTTATGTAACTAGCATGTATAGAAAGTTATTCCCCAAGAGTCTTACCTTTCCTTGATTGTTTTATATAAGAATTTTTAATGGCTAATTAGTCACATCAGAAGACCTAGAAAGACTCCCAGGCTGACCAGTCATTAAGTGACACAGTTCAAATCTCATAAGTTTGTCTTATCTTCACATCTATGCATCAACAACCACAGATTTAATCATATGTCATAGTGATCTCTGATGCAATATGGGATGTACTTTTGAAAGACTTATGGAAGCAAACCGGATAAATGTTTTGACAGACAAAAGAACCAGTATCATCCTCCTTCAAAGCAGTCATTCATTTAGTCACTCATTTCCCAAAACTTCCAAAACGTGGTCAGATTAACTACCCTATTTATACCTTGGCAAAAGCATTAATAAATTTGCTGAATCTGAAGTGTATTATCTGCACAGGTCACTGCTTATAAATATTCAGATTAGCCCCAAAAGTAAGACAAATTCATTAGTATGAAACAGTTCCATCCTCCATTTCCTTTCTCTTTTATACACGCACAAAAAACATGCTTGTGAAATGGGTATAAACCTCAGTCTCTTTCCCAGATCCCCATGTCCTAGTACTCTATAACCACTTGAACTGGTGAGGATGAATACCCCAAACAGTGAGGCAGTTACAGTCAGGTACCAGGAAGTTTGACTGATCCAGTCCAAGAACAATGTTTTCTCCAAGACAGATTAGAAAAAAAACATGTTTATTCATTCTTGTCATGTATAAAAGTTACGTCACTATGCATCAACATGTGCTAATACTTATTTCAAAGACTTTCAGAATGAAATGTTTGAAAGACACATCCTAATTATTGCTTACAAGATTTAATTCAGTTATATGAATAAACAATGCCAGGATTTACAATAAAACCTAAATATAGGTACTCATTGTCATCTAATGGTGCAAGAGCAGGCAGAACCACATAAGCAACTTTAAACTTATAATTTCTCATAGCTTTCAGACATTTTAATGTTCCACTACCAGTAACAACAAATTAATTAAAAACTTGTAAGAGGATACAGTAAATTAGAATGAGGAGTAATGTAGAATTGCGTGCAGTAGAGAAGAATTAAATAACTGATGTAATTATGAAAAAATACTTCTTATAGATTTACATGACAAGAAAATGTATTTACTACAAATTCAGGATAAACTATTTTGATATTTCATCATTTCCATTAGCAGTAGCAACAACAGTGAGGAGTCTTTTAACAGTAAAATAAAGTTTTTAGCAATTTTATATATCCAGAAATGTATTACTTATAAAGATTACAGTATCAGTTAATATTTCGCTTGGCATAAGAAAGAAGCAGTAACCATTTTACTAGGAATTGTGATGTCCTCCCCTTATTAACTGAAAATGAAGTCTTTCCATTGCTATAGCACTTCAGTCAAGAAAAGCCTGTGAATTTGTTTTTAAGATGACCTTAAACCAGAAAAAAATAGTGTTTTGTTTAGGGCCCAGGTGTCTGATGCAGAGCTCACGTATAATATTTGAAACATTTCTACCGAGACCTTAGAAACTATGGACAAAACCCTGAAATCCACAGGATATTATTGAGTCTAGGTTTTCTTTCTTAGAGGCAGTAGCATGTTGCACTCAGAGGTGTTTGACAAGAGGGTGATATTCAGTAAAAAGAAAACCAGTAAGCTTCTCTGAATAAATGATCCAGTCAATATGTAAGTAAGAACTGATGGCATTCATGTAGGCTGGCTATCACGTTTAGAACATTTTAGTGCTTAGTTCAGAACATTTAGTCAAAGTACTAAGGATGTGTAAAATTGTAAGGAGAACCTTAATAAAAAAAAAATAAATAAAATAGAGACTATAGAATCTTTTTTCTATATAATAGCAGGGGGTTGTGTGATTTTGGTATTGATAAAATATTAGCCAATAATACATTCTGGCCAGATAGATATCCTTCCAGATATGCCTTTGCAAAATGAAGGACACTGTGGTATGTACCGTGATTATTCTAATTAAAGATTCCCCTAAAACACCGCTAAATTGTTTTCTCATTGATTCTACATTCTATATTTTCTATCTCCTGTAGAATCATTAAGCAATCATAGACATCTTTTTGACCAGAAAGAATATTTTGCTACATTTCTACTGTTTCTCTGAAAATATTTCCTATCACCAAAAAAACACTAGTAAAATTGAACTATGTGGAACAAAATTGAACCATTTGGAATCCAAACTAGAACAAGAAGTACCAGAGATTATTGGCATAACCTTTATCACTCAGTAAAGCAGGAAATACATCAAAAATACAAAATCTAAAATATGAAAGCCACAATTATTATATTAAAAAATGTATTTTCACAAGTTTTCTATTTGGGGGAAACAGAGTAAACTGTCCACCCGTTTACCACTGTGTTTTCATGGTATGAGACTATATGGCCTGAAGCACTGAAATACTTATTTTCTCTCATATCCTCTGATTCCATTTGTGCTGTATTCCAGAAAGAACTGTTTAAATTTAGTGGTTATTAAATCATCAATATCCATATAATCCAATTTAGATATAAAAGAGAGAAATTATTAGCATGACCATCACTTGCAGCACTGAAGTCTCAATTCTCTATATCTTTTTACTTTAAACGTCTACAAGACAAAAATGTGACGTTCCTGACATTATAGTGCAGTGGAAGGAAGGTCTAGAGAAGGCATGAGACATTCACAAGCTTTTTGTAGGCTTGAATAAGTACTCTAAAATGTAAATGCTGGACAATTCAATGTATGAACAATTTAAGAGAGATCTGTAACTTCCAAGCAATTTTTATATCCACAGTACCCTCAGAAGGCTGAGTATAATTAATAAGGCCACCACCCAGTAATTTCAAAATCTTACTGATTATTTACGGTCCTCTGTGACCTTAAAAAATAAACGCAATATCCTTTATATTTATGCCTGTAAATGAAAGTAAATACTTGAGAAATTAATAATTATATAATAGCAATTTTTCTTGGAACAATGAAATTATAGAAAAAAAGTTCAGCTCTTGCCTTTTTAGTGGGAAGTACACTTCACTGATCAGTCATAACAGATGAACACCATGAACACAAAGAAATTGTTTCAAAATTCAGACCCAGAACCTAATCATTTTACTATTAAAAACAATGCACCACCTAAAATAATAAAATAAAGTTAAACTTGCAACCCAAAAGTGGATACTAAATATAGAGTGCTGACCAACTCTTAATACCAGTGTAAAGAACAAATATTCTGGATGTTCTATATTTTTTAAATAAGAATACTATATTTAAATTCTCAGGTAATGATTCAGGAATGTAACTTGACAATCTAGTTCTGAAACTGTTGAAGAATTCATCTTGTAGCTGTCTTTTTAGCATTTACCTATGGCACATGAACACCCTCCATCCTGTGCCCACCCTCCCCCCAGCCCCTTACTCAATCTTGTTTGCTTCTTCGCTGCATATTAACCTGGCATTAATTTCCAGTACAACCTGTACTTTTTTTTTTTTTTTCATATGAAATGGAATGTACATTGGGGCTACAAGGCAGACAACAAGAAAAAAAATGAAATAACAAATTTTAGAGAGATGATTACAAATGATATTCTAACACTCAGCCATGGTAAGATCCAACCATAGAATACAGCACCTGAGCTATCTTGATGATGGTATGGATGGTATTTCAGTGTGGATAATAGTGTGCTATTTTGGGAACTCATGTTCCGGAAAGAGGAATAGGCACAGGAAATCCGAGTCGAGTCGTCTAGCTATCATATGAAAGCAGATTAGAAAACTGCAGCTTTAGTTTACCAAATGAGATCCAATAGGGAAAATGACTACAGCCTATAACAACAGAAGGAGATAAACATCAGGGAGTAGATAAAACTGAACTACAACCCAGTCTTGGCACAAAAATAAATAAACCAAGTGCAAATGCAGGAAATTGAAGAAGTTAAAGTCACCAAGCATTAAGGAGTGAAGAGACAGAAAAACCTTTCAGTCAGAATAATGAGAGCAAAACCAATCTTTACTAATTTCAAGACAGAGTTCAATATGTTTCAGAGGGGTTATATGATGTGCTATCTGTAAAACATCCTTTTAAATCCTGTGTCTCCTAATCATAGAAGTCAATTACAATTTCTTAAAAACTGAAATGTGGTATTTCTTTTCAACACCACAAGTTCCACTCTCAAAAAGCCTTAGTGAAAAATTCACAATAAGAGTATTTAAGTATTCATGACCTGAAATGAAACAATTCTATCATTAGGTTTTGTTCATGTTATATATAATGCATAAATGTTGTTTAATATCATGCCATTGTGCAGCAAAAAGGAACACACCTCCCCTCCCCAAACACACCTAAAAGAATGTAATTACCTCTTAACCTATATTAACATAATCACCTAATCATACTGTTGACTGTTTTATTTTACATTAACATTTGACTCTATGTATTTACTGAATGTTAATGAACACATTAATCTTTACTTTTCCAAAGTAGTCCTACCTAGAAATAGTATTACACATCTGAATATTTCACATATTTTTTTTCCAAAACAGTTCCTTGTTGAATACAAGACTATGCACTTGCTTCTGAAAGCATTTTCAAACAAATTCTGAGTATGGTTCACTAAGCAGCGTGATCTCATTAATAAAACAAGTTGCTAATCTAGTAAATCAAAATCCTCAGCTGTTTTAACTGTTTACCTAATGGAAATTCTAATGATCTCTTCTGTCAGCCTCACAGAAGCCTAATGCTTCTCAAACAAGATGCAGCAAAATAAAGAAAGAAGCAATGAAGAGAATGGGAAAAATGTAGCTTCAGACTAAACGTTCTTTCACAAATAAATGTTAACTAACATGGGGTCTGCATTCTTGAGGTTAGTTGGAATATTTTCACACTATGTGAATTTTCATTAGAAAGGTAGTTTTGTCTGTTGTACTGAACTAAATGAAATGTTTGAGAGACAAATTTGTGAGTTCTGGGGATTTCCAACACAAGGGAAAAAAGAAGAAAGAAAAAGCTTGATAGACTGCAAAAAGAAAATCTTGGTAGAAATCCATTCTGCAAACATATGTTCAAAATGTTCTCATATATTGCATAAGAAAATAACAAATGGATAACAGATGAGAAGGAGGCTAGGTCAAGGGGAAATGTAAAACTGAAGCAGACTTGTTCTATACTGAAATCTAAGCTTCTGCAAAACAAGACATTATCTCAGAGTCTTTCAGTGTGATGTTCAATTCAGTATGAACTTCTTTCTCAATGATGACAAGAAAGTAATGTTTCTAATCTGTTGGGACTGTAAAATGTGCTGCACACGCAGTGCATTTATAACATCTATGATACATCTTACCTTGGTCTGGGCACTCTCAAAAACAACCTCTTCTCAGAGAGAAAATATTGTTTTAGAAAAAGGTTAGAAAAAAAGAAGACAAACATTTTTTCCATGCATCCATTTTTTTCCCTAAGTTTTCATTTGAAGATGCTCAAGGATACCAGAATAGTGCCAAGAATGGTGATGGAGCAGAGGCAAAGCAAAGAAGAAAGGGTAAGGCTTTGTGACACTGTATTACTATTAATCAGATAGATACTCATGTCTTACTTTAGTATTTTATATGTTTTTCAAAGAAATGCTTAAAACTGTGGGACAGAGAAAGGGAGACAAAATTTCAATGGAAATACACGTGAGCTCTACCTTTTGCATACACAGTAAAGAGCATCTTTAATTCCTTGATGACATTGTCTTTTGTCAGCCAGATCTTAGACTTCTTCAGTGTTTGAAGTGTTGATAGTCATTTGCAGAAAAATATTTATCTGCTATTTTAACTATTTCAGCTTAATGAATTACTCAACGCATATCTTTTTTTATACTTGCACTGCATGATTTGGTTTCCTTTCCAGTTCAGCAGTTTTACAGTCAAGAAATAGCAGCCAAAATCTTAAAAAGGTGACTTTATATATTAAAATTCAAAAGACATGATTTATTTTTTTAACTGGAGGCCAACAAGCAGACTAGTGTTGCATTCAAAACAAAACTGTACTTTTAATGTTAGATGGACCTAACTTCTTTCAACCTGAAATCCAGTAATTCACTCCAGCAATTCAAATGTACAAATGCCGAGTAGTTTAACAGAATTTTTTTCTTATGCACAGGTAGTAATTTATAACATGAATCCAGAGTTTAGTCAAGCCATGTTATTCAGCTGAACCTATCAACTTGCAAAACACCAGTTTAGAATTAATTCTTCATACCCATTACCATTTCAATCATACAAGAGCGAAATGAAATAAACTACCAAGAAACTAGAGTTATTATTTTCCTTATCATGCTCAAAGAGCTTGCAAGATGAAAAGCATATAAATTGGAACTGGACACATAGGAACTAAGTGGCTATTCTGTCACACTGCATTTCACAAAAAGCATCCTCAAGGTTCTTTGATTAAAATATGAAACAGGCAAAATAAGCAATACGTGCAAGACATAGTTCATGAAATATCTCTTGTAGAGCTCAACGTTTAATCACATTTCTTCCACAAGATTTTAAAATTAAGATACTTCCGCTAGTCATAAGTATTAAATGGAAATTAATGAGCACTTTAAACAAGACCAAAAAATGTGTAACTACGGAAGTACCACAATATACCCTGTTATCCTATAATTTACTTCTTTTAAAAATGTA
The DNA here is from genome assembly GCA_008711295.1 of Anarhynchus alexandrinus. Lineage (NCBI taxonomy): Eukaryota > Metazoa > Chordata > Aves > Charadriiformes > Charadriidae > Anarhynchus > Anarhynchus alexandrinus. The sequence continues at coordinate 2,247,056 of VUYV01000070.1, read as the reverse complement.
TTTTAAAACAAACTTGTGAAAATTCTTAGTTAACAAGGACAACAGAAATAGCTAACCAAAATTACTCCTGGCCACTCAGCACTAGAAATCCTCCTTAAATGAACTGCAGAACTATACAGAGTACCCAGACCTGAAAATTTCTAATCACTGCAGAAAAACAGGAAGCGGGTTAATCAAATCATACCTGGAGAAATTGGTTGGTTTTCGCACGACCCACGTCTCCAGCCTCTATCTGTGCTCTTGACAGCTTCTCTTCAGTTTCAGTTAGCCAATGATTAAAGCTCTTCAGGTCACAATGAAAAAGCCTCCACTTTTCCAAAGATTTGTCAAACCGTCTGCAAGTATAAAAGGAGATTAAATAACTTTATTTATTGACTACAGAGAGAAAAAAAAAAGAAAAATAATCATGTTGGATGCCTCAGGTTAAATTTGATGTGATGTTGATGGCAACATGTATTAGCATTTCTAACAGTTATATCAATGGAAACATGGTAGTACTTCTGAACAGTGAAATTATCATTAAGCGTATGGGCCACAAATCAGTGTCTTATCAATTTTTTAACCTTTTTCAAGTTTCAAATTAATTCCATGGTCAAAACATGTTTTCAGTTCACAGTTTTATTAACCCACATTAACTCAGATCATAGGTATAACACCCACAAGCCCCAGTGTAACTGGGTACACCTCTCCATCAACGTACTTAGATTCTAGCATGAAGAAAACACCAGTGTTGATAAAAGGCTAACACACCTTAGTAATTTGCTGTAGCTATCAATGCTGCAAACAGTCACTGTTGGCTAATATACTGGCTGTGTGTTGTGACTATACAATGTTTTTTAGATCCCTTTTCAAAAGGGAAAATAGCTTAAAAGGTCTGTGATGCATCTGACCTACCACATCATAATGCAAAGGATGAAAAAATCTATGGACAGATTCTTAAATCCTTACTTCTCAACTTTAGTCCCATGACCCTACTATTATTAAAGGATATGTTTTCCTAAATATGAACTGTAATATTATATGTAATACAGATGCAGAAAGTTATCTTTTTAATGGAAATTGCTGTGGTGAGAGACTACCCCAAAGGATCCCAGGCATATACTACAATTCTGCTCCAGTTTCTGCTCCATTTTGTCTGCCTCTCCAATGGATACAAATTTACATTTATCATTATTGCAAAGAAAATCCAACTCTCTTCAAAAGAATTTATACTTGTATTGTGTAAAGGGACTTTTTATCAAACCCTTTTTTCTGTATACATTTCACTTTAATTTAAGCATTTGATAAAGATAGTTATGCAAAAATAAAAATGCCTGAGATACAAGGATGATTGAAGCAAAATTAAAATATTAAAAAATAGGGGTTTGTACAATAAGCAAGAATGAAAAATATTACTACCACATCTGCAAGTCTACAGTCCACTACACAAAAGACCATGTAAGTACTTCCGGCACTTTAGGAAGATTTAATCTGGTTTTGTCCAGAGTGACTGATTGATCTTCTGGGTCAAGATCAGTCTGACTTAGCCACTGCCAAGTACTAAGAAAATCAAATGAAGACAGTGTTTGTTGTTTTGTGTTTTTTTGTTGGTGGTTTTGTTTTGTTTTCTTTTGTTTTTTTTTTCAGATGGCCTATGTCTTAACAAATTCAGTTACCCTGTGTTTTGGATTGGTGTTGAAATGTGATCACAAATCAGAGATTAGCTAGAATGTTTTGTCAGCAGATCATCATTAAACATGCTACTGTTGTTTAGTTTAATAATCCTCCTTTATGGGATTATAATAGGTTTTTGGGTGTACTTAAAGGATAAAAACAAAGATGCTCAATTATATTTCTAGGAAGTAATCTGGTTCTGTATGGACAAACTATACAATTGTTTGAAAGTGAAAGAGTTTAATTCACCAAATAAAATCACATTACTATCTGGGAATACAGACCATCTCTTCCATTTTACTGATGATTTTTTATTTTTCAGAAAAAAATATAAGTTTTTCTTCTCTTCTACTGGTTATATATTCCCACCTTGGTTTTCACATTTTAAAATCTTCTAATACTATACAGTATGAATATCACTATATCCATTCATAACCATCTACAGAAGGATATATGCTTTTCCCTATACCTACTTTTCTGGTAGACAAAGATTTATTTTGCTGAACGTACCCATACAAAGATGCAGTTTTCTTACTTCTAACATACTGCATATGGTAATCACTTTTGATGAATAATACAAAAATAGAGTTGGACCAGCAAGCAGTGAAACAGAGACTTTGTACTTATTTTGTTACTTTAATTATAAGATAGGGAAAATACAAGGCATAGAAAAAGCCCTCAATTAGCAATCTAGGAGAATGATTTTTTTTTTAAAAAAAGTGTTTGATCACAGAAAGTAGTTGAGATAAAAGTATTTCTTTTACCGTTCTACTAGTTTGGTCATAAGATACTGAAGAAAAAATATAATTATTTAATTAAAACTTTTAAAAACACATTTTAAAAGAATAGAGGAGACTTTTCAGAGTCTAAATTCTGCATAGAAGAGTAGTTCTCTAACTATCTGTGAATCCACTCTTTTTGTTCCTCAAGCAGAACTTGATTCATGGGCCCTGAGGTTAATAGCTGCTAAACACCAGAACCTTTATTTGATGTAAAAGAGAATAGTTACTTTCTTTGGAAACGGACACAGAGAAACTATCAGAATAGATCAGGTAATCTTTATTATATCGATTTTAATATGGCTGCACGTATGATAAAGCCACCGCAAAGAAAGTGTCAGAGCTCAGCACTGATTGACCAAATATCAGTCATGCCATTGATAGTGATGACAGATAAAGATGGATAAAGATGCAGCCTGGGACAAAATAACACATCATAATATTCAGAATACAGAATCTTACTATTTAAAACTGAAAAATACTTCAGAAAAAAAAAAAGGCTGAAAGATCAAAAAGTAATTTATGGAAGGACTCCTCTAAGCCTTTATGGGATGACAGCTTCCCACAGAAGCTGACATAAGTCTCTTTGCTCCCTGTAAATTCAAGCTGTAGTATGTTTTTAGTATACTGTGAAGCTGTTATTTAAATAGCATTCTCACAGATTTTATTTTGGTACCTGGTATCGACCACTTAATAAAGTGTTAGAAAAGACCAAATACAAAATAATCACTTCACAGAACCTGTGTCTATGTAAGAATGAAAAATAGATACAGAGATTTATAGTAATTTCTACACAGGAGCAGTTGTTGGAATATCACTGTTGAGGCATCAAAATGAGTACTACAAAACATCTTTCAAGAAGAAGCGCAGCTCATACACTCAAAATATTTTTGTTGAATACATTAGGGAAAAGTATAATTTGAAAACACATTTTACAAAAAAAAGTGTTATGGTAGTCAAACGTCTCCTACGCTGCTGTAATGTTTTTTATCACTGTACCTTTCTTGTGTGTTCTCTCCCCTTTGTATAGTATAACCCTCTTGAGATAGCCAGGTATTTGCTTCCACCTTTACCCTATCAATTGTGTCTTTTGCATTTTTCTCTCTTTATCAAGCAATGCCAACTGGAGACATCACAGTTTTCAAATCACTGGCTTGAATGTAGTCTACTTTGCCTTGTTGTTAGGAAACCTGACCACAATCACACCTGAAATCTTATAAATGTTTAAATTGTGTTCAGAGAAATACATTTAGATTCCTAGTTAATGTTTATGACCACTCTGCTTAGCTACAGATGAACACAGGAGTAGTTCAAGATCTGTCACGTGTATTGCTTTTCTTAGCAAAATTGTAAGCAAACAGGCTATTGATCTGGTTAAAAATTGTAGTCATTCACCTAACATTTATTAAAATTATTGTAATCATTTATAGGGCTTATCATAATTTATTTTTCAAAATGAGTGAAACCATAACTGAAAGGCACATTATGATATTTTAACTACTTTAGTCTGAATTACAAGGAAAATTCTTATTTTACATTTAAAAAAATCACCTAGAAAATAAGTTAAAATCCATTTCTTTTGGTCCAGTATGCTTTCTCATTTTGGACACTATATTAAAACAGCTTTCCTCCTGTTTCTCACAAAATGAAATGACTCTTCTCAGCATGAGGAAGTTTATCAGCAGCTTAAATGCAAAAATTCAGTAGGGGTTGATATTAGTATCACTGAATTTGCATTCCAGCACTTGTAAATTGAATCTCCCATCACTCTCCATTCTTCCTCCCTTTGCTTTGGCTAACAAGAGTTGTGAAGAGAAGAAAAAAGTTGCAGTGAGAAGATATGTTTATTTAAAACTTACAAGTTTAAATACTAGTGCTTATTGCTCATGTCTTAAAACAAGATATTGTTATTAGTGTAATAAGTATAAACCAATATTGAGCAGCAGTAAAAATCAGAGGAAATTTATGGACAGGCAAATCCACTAAAATTCAATACTCATTCAGTGATTAACTGTTACAATACTGTTAAAATGATAAGAGAAAGTGCAGTTGTTGCTGCAGTAGCAGATGCAGGTCCATTTGAAATGGGGGGTGAAAGGGCTCACACTGTGTGCTATGGGACACCCCTCCTGGGTATAGCTAAGTGAGAGCTTCCCCTGCTAAATCTGCATATTAAATCCTTTTACACACAGTACTACTTTAAATAGCTTTTTAAAAAGTAAAAACAAAGAGGCTTTTTTTTTTGTTTGTTCATTTTACTATTTGCAATCTTTTTACCAGGTGGCAAGTTCAAAACCCACAAAAGAAGAGGATTAATTAAACTACAAAAGTTGAGCAGCTAAGTTGCTGAAGTCTTGGCACAGCAGAATGTAGATGGTAAAAATTCATAAGTAAATTCATAAAAGAGCAATGCTCTGAGGACTATGAAAACTCAGAAAGACTACGGCTGCCTCAGGAATCCCCAGGCACACTATTTGGAGGTTAGGAAAGTGTCATTACAGGTCTTGAGATTCATATACTCTTACCTAGGGATCCACCCTTGTTTGCTGTCAGAGACCAGTCATTGAACTAAAAGAACCCAGTGTACCCATTCAGCTGTGTCTTCACCTATTTAAGCCCTTTCCCTTTGATGGGAGTAAGTCAAAATTGTGTGGATAGTAGGTGACTCCCTGATATTTGGGCAGTATTTCCTCTTTGCTGAGTCCTCCTTTCCTGTTTTTCTTAGCATACGCTCCATAGAAGATACAAGCGGGCGCCCTGAAGCCAAGGGTTAGATTCTGTACCGACCCCAGACTAGAATGTATGACTTGTATACATGGCAAAGGGCATAAGCATTGCACATGAGCTCTGACACTTAGTATGGTAGCCTTATTCCTCTAACTTGAATATGCTAGAGTTGAAAAGTGAAAAACAACAGGTACACCAGCCTAATTTTTTTCTATATGCACTAGCACTCCAGCAGGGAACGCGTTAAGCAATGGCTTGAGGGAGCAATTTCCCTTTTTCTCATTAGCACATAATGGATTTATTTTACTTCTGGAAAGCAAGAAAGCAAAAAAGCAACCAAAACCAGCTGCTGAGGTAATATGCAGCACAATTTACATTACACCAGTAAAATATGGGTGCTTTCTTTCCTTCAAAGATTATCACTCTACTAAGCCTTTGGACTTGACTTGCTAGAAGCAAAATTTAATATTCCTTGGTAGTATTGTACATGATATTGCACAAAGATTTACAGATGCCCATTCAGATATGCTGTCACCAGAACTCTACACAATGGGATTGAACTTGATGTTCCACGTCCCAAGGCCGCCATTTTTAAGAAGCCAAGCAAAGGTGGAGGGAAAGATCTTTGAATAAGGAAAGTCACAAACACAAGATGGTGTGCAAAAGGTTATTGGTTTGTTGTTGCAAACCAAATCTTAATTCTGCATCCGTGTTTCAATTAATTCCTTGATATTTTGATACCATTCCTTGATAAACTATAAAACCCAATTCTATGATACGTTCCACTTTAGCAAAACTTCGCAACCAGTTGGCCCACATGAGAAAGAACACTATTAGTTATAAACTTTCCTAAAAGTCATGATTTATGTCATAGAAATTATTATTGTTAGAGACATACACTCTTATTCATAATATTGGAAAAACATTCAGTAAATTTGATTTCTACACTGTTGCTAAACAATGTACTGTAGGATTATGCTAATATTAACCTACAAATTATGCGATTTTGTCAACTTGATTCAGCACAATTAGCACCTTGTAAAAATACACAAAACATCAAAGTAGTATAAATAATTATGTATTAGTATGTGAGAGCATTAACTTTAATACTTAAGGCCATTCTTACAGATAATAAAACAAGAAAACTTGTTTTTGTCAAGCAACTTCTACAATTAAATTGCTTAAAGAAACAGCTAACCCATTTTCAGAGGTTTTGATGTTTTCATTTTATTTCACAGAATTCATGTCTTTTGAGTGCTTAATTTACATTTAATTTCATGATCTCATTTTAGACACTGCTGCATCTAGATCTTGCTCCCAGGTTTTGCTGTAGGTCGATTCTGGGACAAGACTCAGCTGTACACATTCTGCACCCTGCCTTTCACCCACAAAATAGCAAGTGATAAGAAATAAAAAATAAACTGCAACAAAAATAACCGTAACGATGCCATCCATCACCACAAAATGTAATTTCTGTCCTCTTCCCAGAAAGTAGGTTCTGCAGCATCCCATATAAATTAAAACCATTTTACATTACAATTACATTATAAACATTTTTATATCTTGAATTGTATTGATTGTTCTTGCCCCAGTAGTCTGCAACTCAATTTCTGATCATAGTTACTGATATCATACCACTCAGTGTCAGTCACTGCATCAAAGACAAAGACAATTAAATTGGCTATGAAAAAGCAAGATCATGTCAGCCATTGTTGGTTTTAGACATGCAAATTCATTTTTATGAAGCATGAGAGACCAATAAACTTAATGACCATTTACAATTAATAATTCTACAAAAACTCCATTGGGTTCTAATGGATGCCACATGTCAATAGTGTAAAAAGGAACACTCCATATAATTTATAAAACATACATTCTTCTTCCACACTAAATAAGGTTATTTACTATGCATAGGAATTTGAACTTCAAAATTCCACCTTTTTTTTTTTTCCAAAAAAGTTTTCCTTCATCAGAATGGACAGGAAATGATGTATTTTAGAGAACTTTGCCTAGACACCTGGATTAAATCAGGGAACAACTTTTCCCTAGAGAAAATAAAGTAGTACTTGATTAATTGTGACCTAGGTGAGAGAGTAGCATATTGTGACTCCCTTATACAAAATAAATTATTAGTGCAATCAGTAATAAAACTAGATATTTCGTAGCTTGCCAGAGCAAAACTATCAAAAATTGCCATGATAACAAATCCCTAAATCAAACATTTTACATAAAAAGAACAGTGGCTCAATTTTACAGAAATCCAAACTAGTATTTCTGCCTGCGTGTAAAGGGTATGCACACATTTCATCCTCACGATGGGTGACACTTGTAACCCGGGTGCTCCAAGCATGTTATTATTATCTACCCTAAGGCAGCATCCATCTGATAAAATAAAATACAGGTGAAAAATTGCATTCACTTCTGACTAACTGTCAGGGCGCTGTGGGCCCCTCTCCAGGCTCTCCAGACTCCTTCTCCCACACCAGGGGGTCTGGCTCGCTTAAGACCAGCTCTGATGTGGCACAGCAGCTTGACCTGCAATCGAGCTCTGGTGAGCCCAGCTACATGTCAAGAAACCTCATATGGGGTTTCTGCTCAGGGCTTCAGAGCCATATTTAAGCTCAGGCCCTGACCTGGGCTACTCTGTAGGTATGACGACAGCATACCTTGCTCACTGCACCCAGCCTGGCTCTGCTCCCCACCTCCAGGCATGATGGGACCACTGGGAGAGGTCCCTGCCTGCAGTCCCCTACCCCAGCCTCACTGTGCTCTGACACTCTCAAACGTTGCACGTCCTGGCAAGGGGTGTTAGACTGCCTCGCCTGCCCAGCTGTACCCCTGTCCCGCAGACCAAGTGCCTATTAACTGCTGGAGTGGGTTTGACAGGTTCCTGGAGAGAGCATCTTCCAGCTTGGTTTCATCTGAACTGAGGCCAGTTTGTGCACTTTTCAGTGTGAGACAGAGCACAGCAAGCAGGAGATCCTGAACCAGATTAAAATACTCGTGGACGTGTTCTAAGTCAATACCATAAAACCCAGCAGCACCTTCTGGCTCCCAGGTTTTGCTGCTGAGCACATGGTGTATTCCAACATGGTGCATCTGCCTGGCAGGTGACAAGTGTGGCGCCTGCTCTACTGCACTTGCAAGTGCCTTCTTCCCAGTTTGGGGGCAGGTATGATGAGATAGATGCATAACTTTTAACTTAGAATAATCTCATAAAAATTGAATGTGTTTGAAATTGTAAGACTAAATTAATTGTAATTAATTTAAATTCATTGTAAGAGTAATTAATAAAAAAACCCTATAGTTTCTACAGCCTGGACACAGAAACAGGCACAAGACCCAGAATTATAGAGAACTGACAAGTCATATCCCATTGGGGGAAACCAGGTCTCACAAATTTCCTAAATTACTGTCATAATTCATAATTAAAAAATTAATGTTAGTGAATTCATGGCCCAGAGCATGTTGTGTAATGGAATAATCGAGGTATATATTACAGGATGTCCCCTCAGCACTCCCCTGTAATTACTACAAAGTGCTTAAATACTAAGATTTCCAGTGACAGAATTCTTAGTTCAACCTGTAAGAACACATGATTCATCCTCCAAAATTGTCCTGTTCAATTCTCTATATCCACTGCCTACCTCAAAATCCCCCTACAATGGTGGCTTTAGAGCAGGAGGAGTAAGAGAAAAACGAAGATAACAGCTAGTGCTGGCTATTGACTCCCTGAGTCTGTAAGATGTTATCTATCTCACTTAAGGTGCAGCAGATTTGTACAGAAATATGTATACTGACATAAAAAAATCAGACTTCCTCGTTTCACTGAAAATCATAGTAATAACAGAGTATTTAGCATTATCTTCTTAAAATACTGATGCTTGTATTAGTGCTAGGTATTTTTTACCTTTTAGAGTTTTTCAGTCAGTTAAAAACCTTTTGGATAAGCGATTGCTTTTTTTTTTTTAACTTTATAATGAAATTTCATTTAAAACAGCTTTTCCCTTTCATTTGGAGAATTCGTTTAAGTCGAAGTAACTGTTACTAGGTCTTATTGTGAGAGTAGTAGATAGTAAACAGTTCTATTTTTCTGAAACTAAAATGTTGATGAATCTTACAGAAATACTAAGAATGGGAAAAGCAGAGAAAATTGTATTAATACAAGAGAGTACGCATCATACTGCTAACCAGGAGAAAATATTTCTGAGTCATAAACACCCTGTTTGGATAAAATAATTTACAGTATCTTTTCCATGTTTAACAAAAATATCTTAAATAATTCTGATACCAGTTAGTACAACAGAAAAACAAACAAAAACGCCTACTATACACAGAAAACACATTTTTCAGTACCACTAAACCTTAACAAGTATTTTTAGAGTGGTGGCATTTGAAAACTTGTTTTTTACCTTTGACTACTGTGAATGTTCATCTACAATAGTTAAAAGAAGTACTTGCAATATTTTGGATAAATAGGAAAATACAGTACACTGTGGAAAAGTAGCTGAACAGTAAAGGTTACCACAACATTGGCAATTATTACCATCTAAAAGTTCAAAAAATTAAATGGGGTGTTTATGAGGGATTTTATATATATGTATAAATACAAATATATATTATCTATAAATATATAGATTCTGATTCTATGAATTAATTTTAAAAAGTAAATGTTCAGACTATTATGCATATTAGTCTCGTGACTAATGAAAGACCTTAGACACTGTCAACTGTAACTTATCAAGCTAGAAGTTCTTACTTCATGAATAAATAGCAAAAGGGATTTTGGCTAACACATACGATTGTACTACTGGTAATACGGAGAATTTAAACATGTGCAGCTGCCTAAAAGGGTCAATGTCAGGAAGTTATTCTAAATAACGTGAATTAGAGAACAGACTGCTCAGCAACTTGATAACTCCGAGAAAAAGAGAAGAATAATTGCTTTTGCGCTCTCTGTAAAATTATGAAGTTATAGAAAAAAAAACCCAAGCAAAGTGCGTACACGTTATTACAAGCCTAATGAACATTTGCCTTGTCATTTATCTTCAAGTTAATGGAATATATTGCTAGAAAAATAAGACTTTCTAATGACAAACCCCATGTATTATTTGGTGACCTGGAAATACATTTGCTTATCATAATCTCACTTCTTCTTTATGTTGTTGGTTTGGGGCATGTTCACACCGATATATTTTCTGGATTACACAACTGTGTAACTCGAAGTTACACATTTTATTTTCTATAATGATTTAAAAGCAAAACTCCTTCCCCTCAGTTTTTCCATGATTGACTGTATGCATCTGTTTGGAAAGCGGAATCTTAATGTGTGTGGTATGTGCAACCCAGTAGAGAGTCTCAAATGTATTCTCAGAGCAGCCTGACAGCTCTTCTGAGTGGCCATTTACCAGGTTTTCACACGCTGGCAACTGGGGCAGCCTGGATATCCAGGAATCCCTGATGAATGGCTACAGTGTCTACATGTACCAAATTTAGTGAATATTACCCACCCTCTATTCTGTTCTCATGAGACTCCACATGGAGTACTGTGTCCAGCTCTGGGGCCCCCAACGTAAGAAGGACACAGAACTGTTGGAGTGAGTCCAGAGGAGGGCCATGAAGATGATCAGAGGGCTGGAGCACCTCTCCTATGAAGACAGGCCGAGAGTTGGGGCTGTTCAACTCAACTTATAGCAGCCTTCCAGTACCTAAAGGGGGCCTACAGAAAAGATGGGGAGGGACTCTTTATCAGGGACTGTAGTGATAGGATGAGTGGTAACAGTTTTAAACTGGAAGAGGGTAGATTTAGGTTAGATATTAGGAAGAAATTTTTTACTGTGAGGGTGGTGAGACACTGGAACAGGTTCCCCAGAGAAGTTGTGGATGCCCCATCCCTGGAAGCGTTCAAGGCCAGGTTGGATGGAGCTTTGAGCAACCTGGTCTAGTGGAAGGTGTCCCTGCCCATGGTACAGGGGTTGGAACTACACGATCTTTAATGTCTCTTCCAACTCTAACCATTCTATGATTCTACGATATGGATAGCGTATGTTGCAGTGGCACCTTGACTCTAGGTTTCAGATCTTCTAACTGAAAAACAGGTATGTAGACACACAGGGGTCAAATTGAGAGGTAAGAAGTAGTTACCCTTATTAGCTCAGCCAACCTGACTATATGAATTGTAAGATTATAATCTGTCAGTTTATAATTTATTAATTTTGTTAAATTTTGATTTAGGAAATAAATTAATTCAAGCTTAGTTCCACTCCCACCCTTTCCTTCACGCTTGTCTGCTGCAAAAAAGAATAGGAGAATCATCAGGCTGTTGAAAGGTGGAACATGAAGTAGGGGTATATGGACAGAGGTGCAAGCAGCATTTTTCCCTGGAAACCCATACAATTAAGGGTTTATGGTATCTGCAATCAGAAAAGGGTACTTAAAAAAGAGGCACAAAATGACATGTTTGACATTAAATGATCCAGAAATAGGACTTACATTATCCAGCATTACATATATATACACTATATTTCTTTTTTAAATATACACTTTTTCAGATCATGAACTTGCAAAAAACTTTAAACTCATAAACTGCAGGAAAAGATTACCTTTACAGCAACTGGGATTGCGATTCATCTGATCAAATGGACCTCAACGTATCTCAGAAAGCCATCTGGTCATTTTAATCTTCCTTTATAGTCAACAGGTAATAGAAATATCTAAATTCTGATATAGACAGTATAGATATAGTGCTATGTACATGTATACTGAAACTGCAGGGGGATCCGTATTCACTGATTCCCTTGATAGTGAAAACATTTTCTATCTTAGCAACACCTAAAGCAAACTCGTACATTTCTTCCTGTTCTCTGAACGTGGTATAGAAAGGTCAAAGTGAATTCTGTGTATCCAGTATTTTGTCTACCCCAACAGTTTTTTGGTCAAAAGGAGTCCAAAGCCATATAAAAGCAGGGAGTTGTGAACTTTAACATGTTCAGCAGATACAAAAGGAATTTGATAAATATTGATAAGTAACTGGTTTCTCCTTCAACTGCTTGCCCATGTGTGTACAGTCACCTCATGCATGACTTAAAGTAAGACCACACTCAAAACTGGCAGAGTTTTGCCAGAGTGCTTTGGGGCATGCAGTTTTCAACCTCCCATTTATGACAACATCATTCAGTTCCTCTAGAACTCTTGATTAATAGACTCCTAAGAAGTGACTCTGACACTGAATGTACTAATTTCAGAAATCAGCTGTCTTCAAGTACAGATGAAGGGACTCCAGTCACCATACTTGCTTGTACAGAGCAATTTAGGTGTATTGTAACATGCTACCTTTGGAAGTTAAAAAAGAATGCATGACATAATCTGAAAATTCAATCTGCTGATGCAAAATTTAGACACCGAAGACTATTTGCCCAGACTAGCTGAGCACATTTCTGGGCAAGGAAAGAGGTGTCTGGATCTGGGTGGTTGGTGAAGGCAAATGGGCAGCTAGAAGACTCAACTTGTTATGATTGCATAGAAATAATGATAGATAGTGGAATTGAGTTTTATACACTTAGACCATGCTTGGGCTGTCTGAAGCCATGCCAGGGTGCAAATAAGGGTGGAGTCAGCAGTGCAAGTATATGCATATCAGTTAGGAAATTTTATAATGACTGGATGGAATAGCTTCCAGAAAACCTCCAGTTCCGGAGGTAGCTCTCAGAAGCATGAAATGTGGCTATCCAGTACAGGTCTAGTAAAGAATCCCATTCATATCATGCTTCTATCTGTTCATCATTGATCTCAAGGAGTAAAATAGGTGTGAAGCTAGCTCAAATTATGCAAGCACGTTATTCATTAAAAAAAATTGTTGCTGCAGTGACGCTAGAGGCCAGCTCTGTACAATGTAAGATGGTCAGCTACTGCTGCAAAGGCCCTCATAAATCTTCCTGAGCAGTGGAAAGTCTGCGTTGCACATCTTATTCTTCAGTCACCAGGGGGAAAAAAGGAGAATATCATTGAAACAGATTATAAGATTATGCAGATTGAGACTGTAACAGGTAAGTTTAATGCAGTTTCTGTATGCAATTATCTCCTACCTGAAACCACTTTTTTTTCTTTTTTTTTTTTTTTTAGAACATAGAAGGTAAAGAGAAATATAGTCTTTTGGGAACACAGAAGTAAAGCAAGAATCAATAGAAGCTGAACAGACATAGCCCGTTTATCAGAGAAAAGAAGCTCATATATTATGAGGCACTGATCTTTCATATAGTCCATATGTCAGTCCCACTGCGCAGTGAGAATTAGTCACAAAAGAAAAGATCTGAAATGGAAATTAAAAATAAGCTTAATTTAAAAAAGACTGGTTCAGTTTAACGATAATAATTCACTCACGGTAAAGAAAGTAATTAGTAGAATATATGTGTATTTATATTAGCTGTGTTTAAATTAGTCATAACAATATTATAAGTTTGCTTACTGGTTCATTTAAAGTTTGCATTGAGATATTAGAACCCTGTTTAATAATATAATGAATATGTTCCTCTTTCTTCTGCTTTGAGTACAATAACTTTTACGTTCTTGTACAACAACATGAAATTATGATCCTAAAGAACTACAGCAAGATTCCAGGCTTAAGAAATTATGAAGAAGAGGAGAAGATAAGATTTCTAAGCAGTTACAATTAATTTCTAGTTATTAAGTGTCCCAGACGGAGATATTTTTAGTTAATAGTTGTTAATTGAACTGTCAGGTATATTAAAACAGACTTGATAAATATGCCCACGCTTTGCCACTGCTACTGTGACCTAATTATTTAATAAAGCTTATTTCACTTCTTTGTAGATAAACTAACCAAAGAAAAGTGGTGCATGAAGCTATACAGAATACTTGTAGTGCATATTTCACTAAGTGAAGTTTTCATAACTCATATTTTGATGTTTTAGAGAGACCCACTTTGGCATGAAAACTCACAACTATAAATCTCTTTCGTATTATATCATAGCAGAAAGCTTTGGGTGTTTCATTAGCATAAAGAGTTGGGCAGCATGACGGAGCTGCCCATCTTTTAAACATGCAAACATGGTCATGTTAGGTGACGCATACTGAGTTTGGAGGTGCGTCTACAGCAATAAGAGTATTAGAGTCTTTATCACCCCTCTGTGGCATACAAAATGATTAATCAGTCACTATGAGAGATTAAGCCCAGGAACATTTTTGGAATGATGTACATTTGGCCTATTTCTTTGTGCAGCTGCAGGCCCTGGGGGCTATAGCTTTCTTTGTGTAATAAAAAAATCCTGAGAACTCTTTCTAGGAAAATTGTCCAGGATCCACGACAAGAATTTTAAATGTTGTGGAATACAGGCTTATGTTGAATTTAATGTAAATCTTTTACTTTGCCCATAAAATCAAGGTGTTTGGAATTTGGAAATAAATCTTCCAAGAAAGTTTGCACTTTTCCTCAAAACACAATAATTAGATAGCTTGGACTGTGGCAACATTCACTGTTCTGTTTCCTTAAATTTACAGAAAAGAAAATCTAAGCAGCAAACAATACTGAGGAAGGCTGTGAGCAACACACAGGGGAAGAATTAGTAATGTTTCTGCTGGAATAATGTAAATTTCTCTATTCCAATACTGATCTTCTTTGTTAGAAGGAAGTCTGTCTTCTATGATTATTAATATTTAGCACAATGAACAGCTTTCACAGAAAAAATCAAGCAATAAGGTACAACTAAAAAGTGTGGGTTTACAACAGGGACTAAAGAGGCTTTAATTCCCCTGCCCTTATTAATCATATTTCCCACATTACCTTGTGGCTGGCATCTCAGGTAATTCCAGCCTAGCAACACAATTTTTCTCCAGCTCTTCAGATCTGCTTGCCAGATACGTGAGTTGGAGAGAAATGGCAGTCTAGCCAGCAGCCAGAAAGAAATGGCAATGTCTCCCTGAAAGACAACCTGACATCCCAATCCCATTCATGGTTCTTGAGGTGACCTACCAGTGGCTGCAAGAGAATCGTTAGCATTTCTAACACTGCTTGGACAAATAACCAATGATTTCAAAATGTCGTTACATTTTGCTTTGAGTTTGCTGAACTGCAGTTCTATGGTACAAGCTTACTTATCAGTAGAAAACAGCACTGAAACAGATTTTCAAAAAAGATCTTGAGATTCCCCTCACTTTTGTCTGCAGCACTAACGGAAGTCTTGAAAATCCCTTCTTGCTCGCCAGAGTAACCAGCTAACTGCAGTGGAAGCTCCTGCAATTGGTTCTCCACAGATACTTTATTCCCCATCCTTCTGTAACTAGGAAACACAAAGCTATAGTCCCCTGAGGATAAAGTAGTGACAGCAAAATAGCTCTTTAAGCTACAGCAACTTCCTCTTTCAGGGAGGGGGGAGGGCTGTACAGTTTCGTTTACAAGATGACAGTCAGCTTGATTTTTCCAAAAAGAAAACCCTTAAAGTAGTTTAAAAAAGTCTCCCACTCTCCTGCCAATTCCTGGGGATCAATACAGCATTCTCCCATTCAACTAATCTCTTCTAAATCACTATTGGAAAAGACGCGCTAAGCTGTTTAACGAGGGAAGAACAGTTCTTTTTCATCAAGCTGTGGTAAGCTATATTTTTAGTTCTCTGGGCTCTGATTATTTCTGGTTCAGTCCCAGGTAAATCTAATGATTGTCATAGGCACATTCCAGCATCAGCAAAGAACCATACTGATCCTAATGGGGCTTCTGCAGTAAAGCATCTGTACAGAATGGACTGAAATTATTATGAAAGTGGTGCATAACCACAGAAGAAAGAACTAGCTGACTATGCACATCACGCTATGTAAACAGACTAAAAATACTGCAGTCACCCCAAGATCTGCCTTATATTTCTTAGAGATATCTTACTTTCATTGTTCCTTTAACAAGAGAAGGTCAAATAAGTAGATTGAGATTTTAAGCAAACGGTGTTTAAAATTCAAAACCCATAGCTATACCTACTTAAAAAAGTAGAGCAGGTGTTTAGCTTGCTTGAAATTAGGCAGAAAGAAAATGTGCTGCTCATTTGAAGACGTATACATACAAAAGAAAGGGAGGGAGATGAAAGGTAGAAGGAATCCTACTGTTTTCTGTGCTAGCCAGGGAAAGGCTCGATAAAACAAGCTGTAGAAGAATAAAACAATCTTTCTTATTTTTGGACATTACCCCCAGGGAAAAGCTTTGACATAGCGGCAAAGACAACTTACCTATGCTTTGCTTCCCTTACATGGCAAACATCTCAAGGCTCCACTTCAGGGGGTTTTACTAGATGAAATTACATCCTTGTATTACAAGGTTCTGTAATTAATTTATTCTACTTACTATAAATATGTCTCAGTAGAAAACTAGATGGCAGAAGGAGCTGCATATTAGTAGAAATCACATACAACACACCATTTATATTAGTTACAATATCAAGAGTATTAAAATGAGAATCCCTAAAATCATATTTAATCCTAATTGTTAGATTCTTCATTGTCACAAGTAAAATCTTCTTGACGCCTTCTATACAACTTCGAATAATTTTTTGGTATTTTTTTTTTTTTTTTCTAATAGCAGTTTAATTCAACGGCCATCTCCATATAATAGTTTAGCTGTGTATGTGCAATATACACATGTACACTTGTCTGTGTATATATATATATAAAGGCTTTATTTCAATTTTTCAGTCTTTGCCTGGTATATACTGATGACTTCAGTGCAAAATTTACATTTCAAAACATACTTCAAGTTCAAAAATGCTGACTAGACAAAATGTTTGACTTCAAGGATTATCACACCACTGTAGCCAAGATTTCTTGTGCTTTTTGCCACTAAGTAGCAAAACCAGTGATGCAGTAAGAGCCCAGGACTGAAATTCAGACTTCTCATTCAGAATCCGTGTGTCACTCTTTTGACTGAAATGGTACTAAAACCTAAACTGCAACAGATTTGTGCAGATGGAGTGCAAGATTAAATCTGTTTACCACTGTCAAGGCTGAGGTGGCTGGGTGCTGGGTCCTGTCCAGGGTGGACATATGCTGCGCAGTCTTCTACCTTGGCTAGTCACACAGAAACAGCCCATCTGCAATAGCTCCGCAATTCTTCAGGCGGTCGGCTAGATCAGGGCATATGTAACTGGGTAATGGATGAAGATTTGGGAAAGCTGTAAAAATTAAACCAAACCTAGTAAAGCTTTCCAAATCCACTTGGCTAGCGATGGTCTTCGTGGCTTTAATGCTTTAGGCTGCAGTCAGGCTTTGTCCTTCTCCGTTAGTCATCAAGCTTAGAAAGAAGCAGCACGAACACTCACAGGCCTCCTCTTTCAAACACTCACAGAAAAAAGAAAAAAGTAAAATAAAGTTCCCAAGGTGACAGCTGAGCTGGAACCACTGAAAGCAGCAGAGTGCCAGGGCACTGAGGGTGTCACGGTCTTACCAGCCCTGACCGGCCTCACTGGGACCCACACCCCTGCCCGTGGGCCCAGGAGCACTATTCCAGCTCAGGCCTGGGCCTGAGCTACAGCGTATGGACCTTGGACCTACACTGTAGGTAGCTTGTCTGCTGGAAGGACCCTTTGCCTCCACTCCTGTTGTTGGCCTCTTCTCCTGGATGAACTTTGGACCTATGTTGTAGCCTTGTTTCAGGTCCCGTCTCTGGCCTTGTCTCCTTTGGCTCCTGACTAGGCCCCCAAGGTGGCCTTTGGCCCTGGTTCATCACTTTTTGTGTTGGCTGGGAGTATCCATGGACCCTCTTACCTGCCTACTCTGGCCAGATGCTATGGGACAGTGTCCCAGTAAGGGCACTGCAGGTACAGGGGTCACCCTTGGCTCCTGACTTGTCCTCTTTTGTGGAAGAGTCCTGCTCCTCCTGCTACCTGACACACAGCTCCTAACCTACGCGAATATTGCATAAATACTGACCAACTGTGCAATGCAAAAAGTTTCATGAGTATACCCTGGTTTAACATGGCTGTTGCAATCAGGATTTTCTGTTAATATAATAAATGTGGTATGCTACGTGTAGAAATACACTGTAAACCTACACCTATAAAGCTAGTTCAATCCCACAGAAGTAAGAACAAGTCTGCTATGACCATCTACTGCTGTAGTTGTAAACTCCACTGATCATGACATGGTCCAGAGGAAAATATGATGTCAGTCAACCTCATTGTTGCAAGTCTTTAAACCTAAAAGGGTGTCATTAGCAATACGTGGCACTAACAATTTCACAAATAAGAAACAAGAGGCCAATAGATTTCTATTGTAGAGGATGAAGAGGTCCTCAGTATCAAAGGTAAGTTGAGATAGGCCACTCTTCTCCTTATCTTGGCTTCTGATTTCAGGAGTCTGAAAACTCAGTAGACAGTTCTCATCTACCTGGTATTGGAACATGAAGCTGCACTTTGTCCTTCTCTCCTTTAGCAAATGTGGGAATAGGCTAAGCAGTCATCAGCCTTGAGGTCACATTTGGCTCACTAGATGATTAGATGAATTCGTATACCTAGTCTTCTTTACAAACATTGCTGCCAGCAGCAGAAAGAATACTGTTGGACAGTTTTAGAAATACCAGATGTCTAAAATAGCTACATATTAATGACAGTGGTGCATTGTTTACTCATCCTTCTCATTACTTAAGACCAAAGCAGAGTGTAACAAAGCTATCCTGTTAGCTATTACCATTCCTTCTCTGTAAACAGGTGAGGAATCTGGGGTATCTTATCAGCTTGGCACTCTCCAAAAGTGCTAGGCAAACAACCTGATATCATTTAGCCTAACTGGCGAGGAACTCTGATTGCATCCCAGGATTTACATAAGTGATAATAATGAATCAAAAATGTATCAAAAAAGGGAAAAAAAAAAAAA